>CM065589.1:498508529-498924117 GCA_033119425.1 Bufotes viridis
CAATCCAGCGGTTAGAAGCTGACATCTAGGTAGGGGCCCTGGAGAAGGACCGTAATGAGGTCAGCTGCCCCCTCACACAATCCTGGATTAGAGCTTGAGAAACTAGCTGTGGGGACTCAACCCAGCCCTTTTCGTCTGAGATACACCTCCCGTTCAAGCCTCAGGATAGTATTCATTCGATTGAGAAACTCCTGTCTCGAGGGCGGAGCTTTACGTATCCATTGTTTAGCAATTAAGACCTTAGCTTGGAACAACAATCTCTGAGTACATAGTGAGATCTTATCCCTCTGCCCCAGAGAATCCAGCAGCCCTAGCACACAAACTCTGGGATCATTAGGTAGGTGTATCTGAGTTGCAGTCGTGATAACATTCCTAATGTCATCCCAATAGGATCGCCGACGCGGGCAACTCCATATCATATGGAGCAATGCTTCCGTTTCCCCACATCTAGGGCACATTCAGTTCGGTCGAACACCAATCTTAAAGAGAAATTTGGGGGTTCTGTAAACTCAATGGATAAGAAACAGCTGAGACAGACGTTGCGATTCACTAAGGGTCAGAGAGGGAGTAAGAGCCAGAATATCTGTCCATTGTTCCTGGGTCAGCGCTCCAACATCTTTTTCCCATTGGGCTTTTGCTCCAATGGTAATAGAGGAGGAGGTAATGTCGAGAATATATCTATACAGGGAGGAGATGAGACCATTAGTAGAGGAGCCTGTTAACAAGTACTTAATCACAGATGGAGAATCGGAAATTGCGTAGGATACGCATGTCTCAATTGCAGAAATTGGAAGAACATTGTATTAGGCAAATGAAATTCCTCCTGCAGTTGAGTGAAAGATTTAAAACCACTCCCCGATTGAAGCTGTCCCAGGAACAATATACCCCTATCCTCCCACGGAGAAAAACCTTCCAAAACGAAATATCTCTGGCAAAAGGGGGTTGCGCCATAAAGGAGAGACATCACAAAAGCCAGTAATACGGGCCAAATCCTTGAATTTTGACCATACTTTGGTTACTAGGGACAGTGTGGGCAGAGTACTAGTCAATAACCGGGGACCTCCCAATTCCACCGTGGCAATAGGAACTCTTTGTTTAGCAATTCCAGAGATAATGGCAGCCGAGGAGTCCAGCTCACCGGTATGAAGGTCACCCTTTAAAATGTTGGAGATGGGCCGCATTAAAATAAAACCATGGGTTCGGCAGGGACAAACCTGCCCCTCCTTACTCTTTTGAAGTGTCTCTAGGCTTATTCTCGGCTGTTTCTTTTTCCAAATTAGGGACCTAAAAATGCCCTGGACTTTAAAAAACATACGCTGTGGGATCCCGACTGGAGGTGTAATAGCTGAGGCATAAATATCATTTTTACCAGGTTACTGCGACCAATGACAGAAAGGGGCAGTTTACACTAGGCATTAGTTTTGATAATGAACTTGGCGATCAGAGGTTTCGTGATGGTCCACTCTACACACTGCTCTTGGTGCCTCATTACACACTGCCTTCACTTTACATTGCTAAGCTTTACAGGATCGCATCATTACAATCTATTGTCCAGCGGGAATTCTGCTCTACAATAGCACACTTATCAACATTCCTCTTGGAAAATTTCTGGCTGCTCAGCTAGGACAGCATATCACACATGCAACGTCTTCCTGCTCACCAATAGATTGTAATGATGCGATCCTGAAGTCAATACAGTGGCTTTTCTCCAGGTAGCTCTGCCAGTGGATGCATTCTATCCTATTCACATTCTAGGACGAGTTGCTTGGAGACATTTTGTATAATTTGTGTATAGCCTCTTTAGGGATTTACCACAATGCAAATGTATCCCTTATCCACCGCATCCTTATCCATCTTGTTGGTGGGGGTCTGCTGTTTTCCATGCATGCTTAATTTGCTGCTCTATTTAGGGACAATGGGTCCCTGTTATCGTGATCACTAAGGGTCTCAGCGTTGTACCCCCAACGATCTAACAGTTTTATAAGCTAGGTTTGTTTTGGGTGAAACCCACTTTAAAGAGAACCTGTAACAGCAAAATGCTGTGTAATCTTCAGCAGTATGACACAGAGCAGGAGGAGCTGAGCAAATTATCAAGACTAAAAAAAAATAAACAGGAGCGATTGGCCCCTAAATTGAAAAAGTTAGGAGCCAAATTTAATTTTTAGTCCCCAAATTGAAAATATATATATTTATAATAAAAAACAAAAGACTTAGAGAAGATGAGATGCAGGTGACCGTAATCAGGCAGCACTACATATTAGGGGTGTCACAATACCAAAATTTTGATTCGGGTTCGATACCATAAAAAAGTATTGCGATACTCGTTACCATTTGATACTACGCAAAAAATAAATAAAAAAAACCCATTCCACATTTTATGGAACATCTGGCCCATAATAGAACAGTCCTATCCTATTTTTTGGGGGGACAAGGTGACACGGTTATTATTTTTTTTCTTTTACGACTTTCACCGCATAGGAGATATTTTTCAATATTTTAACAGTTTGGACTTTTCGGACGTGGCGATATGTAATATGTTTATTTATTGTTTATATATTTTATAAGTAAAATTGGGAAAGGGGCGCTTTATACTTAACCCCTTACGGACCGGGCTCATTCGGCTCATTTTCATCTTAAGGACCAGGCCATTTTTTGCAAATCTGACCATTGTCACTTTAAGTGGTGATAACTTTAAAACGCTTCGACTTATCCAGGCCATTCTGAGATTGTTTTTTCGTCACACATTGTACTTCATGACACTGGTAAAATGGAGTCAAAAAAATTCATTCTTATTTATAAAAACATACCAAATTTACCAAAACTTTGCAAAAATTAGCAAATTTCCAAGTTTCAATTTCTCTACTTCTATAATACAGAACGCAATCCGGATCCGTCAGAACGCAAGTCGCCTTAAAGCATTTGAAGACTGATCAGAATCGTGATCAGTCTTCGAAATGCTTTCAGGTTACCATGGCAGCCAGGACGCTACTAAAGTCTTGGCTGCCATGGTAATTACTCCGTAGCAGTGTACTTACCTGCGCTGCGGCCACTCCTCCATGACGTCACAGACCTGCCTGGACCTGTGACATCATGAAGGAGCGCCCGGAGGCCGCAGCGCAAGTAAGTACATTGCTGCGGAGTACTTACCATGGCAGCTAGGACTTCAGTATCGTCCTGGCTGCCATGGTAACCGACCGGAGCCCCAGCTTACACTGGGGCCCCGATCGGAACTACTGCTGCGCATGCGCAGAGCTAAACGTCGGATCCGGCGATGCGCCGAAACGACATTTAGCTTAATGCCGGATCCGGATTAATGCACTTCAATGGGCATTAATTCCGTATCCGGCGTTACAGCATGTCTTCCGGATTTTTGGACGGAGACTAATTCTCAGCATGCTACGGTTTTGTCAACGTCCAAAAAACGTTCACATACTGAACTGAAGACATCCTGATGCGTCCTGAACTAATTTCTCTCCATTCAGAATGCATTGGGATAATCCTGATCAGTATCTTTCCGTCCTAGAGCCCCAAGGACGGAACTCTAGGACGGAAACCAAAAACGCAAGTGTGAAAGAGCCCTTATACCTACAAAAATAGTTATTACTTTACATTCCCCATATGTCTACTTCATGTTTAAATCATTTTGGGAATGACATTTATTTTTTTTGGGGACGTTACAAGGCTTAACAATTTTCAGAAATTTCCAAAAACCCACTTATTAAGGACCAGTTCAGGTCTGAAGTCCCCTTTGTGAGGCTTACATAATAGAAACCACCCAAAAATGACCCCATTCTAGAAACTAAACCCCTCAGGGTATCTAAAACTGATTTTACAAACTTTGTTAACCCTTTAGGTGTTCCACAAGAATTAATGGAAAATAGAGATAACATTTCAAAATTTCACTTTTTAGGCAGATTTTCCATTTTAATAATTTTTTTCCAGTTACAAAGCAAGGGTTAACAGCCAATCAAAACTAAATATTTATTGCCCTGATTCTGTAGTTTACAGAAACACCCCATATGTGATTGTAAACTACTGTACCAGCACACGGCAGGGCGCAGAAGGAAAGGAATGCCATACGGTTTTTGGAAGACAGATTTTGCTGGACTGGTTTTTTGACACCATGTCACATAAAAGTGACTCCATCTAAGAAACTACACTCCTCAAGGTATTCAAAACCATTTTTACAAACTTTGTTAACCCTTTAAGTGTCCACAAGAGTTATTGGCAAATGAAAATTAAATTTCTGAATTTCTATTTTTTGTTACCTTGCCTCAAAAAAAGTGTAATATAGAGCAACCAAAAATCATATTTACCCTAAAATAATACAAACAAAACTGCCACCTTATCCCGTAGTTTCCAAAATAGGGTCACTTTTTTGGAGTTTCAACTGTAGGCGTGCCTCAGGGGGGCTTCAAATGGGACATAGTGTCAAAAAACCAGTCCAGCAAAATCTCCCTTCTAAAAACTATATGGCGTTCCCTTCCTTCTGCGCCCTGCCGTTTGGCCATACAGCAGTCTACGACCACATATGGGGTGTTTCTGCAAACTAGAGAATCAGGGAAATAAATATTGAGTTTTGTTTGGCTGTTAATCCTTGCTTTGTTACTGCAAAAATGGAATAAAATGGAAAATTTGCAAAAAAAATAGCTGTTTTGGGACCGTTTTTATTTTTTGTTATTTACATTGTTGAACTGACAGGTTAGATTGTGTGCTATTTCTATAGAGCAGGTTGTAACGGACGCGACAATACCAAATATGACTACTTTTTGGGGTTTTGTGTTTCAGTTTTTCATAACAAAGCATTTTTGAGAAAAATTATGTTTTAGTGTTTCCACATTCTGAAAGCCATATTTAAATTTTTATTTTTTTTGGGCGGCTGTCTTATGTAGGGTCTCATTTTTTGCGGGATGAGATGACGGTTTGATTGGCACTATCTTGGGGTGCATATGGCATTTTGGTCGCTTGCTATTACACTTTTTGTGATGTAAGGTGACAAAAATGACTTTTGACACGGTATTTATATAATTTTTTTTTCTGTGTTCACCTGAGGGGTAAGGTCATGTGTTATTTTTATAGAGCCGGTTGTCACGATACCTATGTATACTTTTTTTATATTTATTTAAGTTTTACACAATAATAATATTATTGAAACAAAAAAAAACATGTTTTAATGTCTCCATAGTAAGGGAGACATATTTTTTTGGGCGATTGTCTTATGTAGGGTATCATTCTTTGCGGGATGAGATGACGGTCTGATTGGCACTATTTTTGGGTGCATAAATCACAGAAAAAAAATGCACCAAACGGATATGCCACTGACTATACTAGCTAGTCAAACAAGCAGATATTAAAAGCTGAGACTTTTGCCAATATATTCCTGTCAGGAACACATCGGAGCACCTTACTGTGGCTTAGGCCCCTTTCACACAGGCGAGTTTTCCGTGCGGGTGCAATGTGTGAGGTGGAACTATCTGCTCACCTGCGCGAATTCTTTCAATTCAATGCTGGCTCGGTTTCGGATAATTTTATACTATGGCAAGCCCACAAGGCTTTTATGAGGGGATCCCTGATTAAGTTAAACATCACCCTGAAAAAACAGAGAGAGAAGGAGATAGCATCGACATTGAAAGAAATTGCTGATTTGGAGAGTATCAATAAATCTACCACCCTGCTCTGATTCCCTCCGGTTAGCACGTAATAAATTGAGTGCTCTACTCCTTCAAAACTACCACAAGTCCCTCCTTAGAATGAAATCCAAATTCTATTGCCAAGGAAACAAGGCGGGACATCTTCTGGCCCAGCAACTTAAAAAGCAGCAGTCCAAGTAAAAGATTCCATACTTGTTGCACCCAGTTACTAAAGCGAAATTGCTAGACCCCAGGGAAATTGCTAACCAATTTAAACTAAACTATTAATCCCTCTATAACTTAAAAGAACAACCCCCATTCCTTAGGACTACCCAGCCCTAGTGAGCGAATTTCTCTCTAAGGCCTCTCTACCCGTCCTTACTGATTTACAGCTCCAGACCCTTAATGCCCCTATCTCTTCTCAGGAACTGACTAAAGTGGTCTCGTCGTTGAAGCTGGGAAGGTCCCCTGGCCCTGATGGCCTCTCAAATGAATACTTTCGCCATTTCCTGCCTGACCTCCTCTCCCACCTACTGGAACTCTTTAACCGCGTCATGGAGGGGAACTCCTTCCCTCCGGACATGCTTGAGGCACTAGTAGTCACTATACCCAAGCCTGGTAAGACACCTGACATACCCCAAAATTTTAGGCCGATTTCATTGTTAAAATCTGATATAAAATTTTTTGCCAAGCTCATTGCAAGCAGGCTCTCCCCATTGCTCCCTTCCCTGATCCACTCAAACCAGACTGGCTTTGTGGCAGGTAGACAGGCTTCTGAAAATACCATGCGCATCATAGATCTGGTCAATTTTGCAGGAGTGCATACCCTCCCTATGCTTGCAGTGACCCTGGACGCTGAAAAAGCGTTTGATCGCTTACACTAGGATTACGCTTTTTCTACTCTCAAATGGATGGGTTTTTCGGGACAGATAATTAATGCTATTAACAGCTTATACTCCCACCCCTCGACCTAGCAACTTTAAAAGCCTCTTATGATCTTGACTGGCAGTGTTCGGAGATTCCCTATTTAGGAGTTAAAATTACTTCGCCCTGCTCTCTACTTTATAAGCGGAACTACATCCCTCTTCTTACCACCATGTCTATGGACTTCGCGAGCTTCTCTATGCAGACGGTCTCTGGGTGGGTAGGATAGCATCATTCCAGATGATGACCCTGCCCAAACTTATTTACATCTTTCGGGCCCTCCCAATCCCGATCCCTGCTGCATTTTTTCAAAAAGCTCAGGCTCTCCTGGGCAAATATATCTGGGGAAATTCTAAACCTAGAGTGGCTCGAGAACTCCTGACAAGGAAGAAACGTGCCGGCGGTGCGGGCCTCCCTGACATTAAAGATTATTTTGTAGCGATAGGCCTTTCCTTTACTAGAGAATGGTGGACTTCGAAAAACGTAAAAGCGTGGCAGCAGATTGAATCTCATGCACTGAAGCAGGTTCCTGTTAAGGATTACTTGATTCATCTTTTATGGGGTTCTGCCTCCCCAAAACATCCCTTCCTCACAATATCTCACGCGGGAGCCCTCTGGACCAATACTCATAGCACACTGAAAGACTCATCTACTCACCTGTTTAAACTTGCTTCCACCCTCGCTATCAAATTGTCTATACCCGACATTAACCTAGCGCCCTGGCGAGAGAGAGGGATTAACACTATCTCACAAATGGTAGAGGGCCATTCCCTTCTTCCCTTTGCTTCTCTCCACAGCGCCTTCGCACTACCTCACTCTGAATTCTATACATATTTGAGACTCCGTCACTTCCTTTCGAAGATTCTACAATCTCCCCCCCAGGTTAACTCATCAATCTTGCGACTATTTCAATTCCCCTCCCTCTTCAAGCAACATCCCACAAGACACCTGTATGACCTACTGGGGGATAAGGCTACCTTCATTAAGTCCCCCCCCATCCATAGATGGGAAAAAGAACTGAAGAAGACCTTTCCTGCTGAATCCTGGGCTGCTGCCATAGGATACCTCGTGGCAAATTTTAAATGCGTTATCCACTATTAAGCAGGTCTAAAAACTATTCTCCATTGGTACTTTACCCCCCAGAGACTTCATATAATCTACCCTTCCACTTCCCCTTATTGCTGGAGGGGTTGTGGCGGAGGTGGTTCCTTGCTCCATATCCTCTAGTCCTGCCCTATCCTCACTGGCTACTGGAAGCACATCTTCCGACTTATCTCTGCCCTAATGGACCGTAGGGTAGACCCTTGCCCAGAGTTAGCCTTGCTGTTTCTAGGTATTCATGACATCCCTCCTCCCCACAGACATATCACTGGCCATGTGCTGCTCAGCGCCAAATTAGTCATTACCAGACACTGGAGGACCCAGCCCCTCCTTCTGTCTCTGAAGTCATACAAGAGATTAACCAAACCTGCAGATACGAACACTCCTTACCGTCCTCAATTATTCCCTTCAAACTTTGACAGGCGGCCTGGAGTGGGTGGACCCAAAGCGCTTTCTACTTCCCCTGATGCATGCACTCCTGACTGATTGCTGGGACGACGGAGATGCAACTAGAAAGTCCCATTGCCCTTCTCCCCCTTCTTTTCCTTTCTTCTGCTTCTTACTTTCTTTCTGTAAGAGCCACTGTACCCTAGTCTTTTATGTGGTTTTCCACAGCTTTGGTTACTATTTGTCTCGTTTGTCGGTCACCAACTTAGTCACTGCTCTGTTTTATTGGTTTAGTCTTTTCTATTACGTCTATTCGAACTACCTTGTATTGGCGCTATGTAGGCTGCCCTAGCGCTATACCTTTAATATTATTTATTTATTTTTATTTATTTTTTTACTACAGTGTCCAACTTGCTACTGTACCAGTAACTTACATTGTTACCTACTTTGTGGCTCACTGGTATGTTGTCTTTACTCGCATATATCAAGTGGCTGCGTCCATACCTTGTTGCTTCTTTATCTTCTGTTTCACAGTGTTGATAAAATAAAAAACTATTGAAACTAAAGAATGCTTTGTAAAATGAGGATGAGGAGGGTTAAAAATAAAAAAAACTTAACTTACCTTAGCCACTTGATCGCGTAGTTAGCGACCTCTCTTCTCACTTCAAGCTTTGGCTGTATTCTAAAGGACCTGTGATGACGGGAAAATAATAAATTCTCCAGAATACTCAACCCGAAACCAGACTTCAGTGATGAAGTCCGGCTTCGGGTCTGGGTACCAAACATGGCGATTTTTCCAACGCGCGTGCAAAACGCATTACAAACGTTTGCACACGCGCTGAAAAATCACGCATATTCCCGCAACGCACCCGCATCCTATCCTGTGTGAAAGAGGCCTTACAGTCTTGCTTTATTCACATTGCATTAGTTGTCCTGCTATGCGGTTGTGTGGAAGCTTGGCTGTGAGCAGTATTCCATCACCTTCAGACCGTGTTCACACCATAGTTAGCGTAGTGGTAGGACCCCATGCCATGCTGAGCGACCGTGACGTGGTGCATGAGGGGCTCCGATGTGTTCCTGACAGGAATATATTGGCAAAAGTCTCAGCTTTTAAAATCTGCTTGTTTGACTAGCTAGTATAGTCAGTGGCATATCCGTTTGGTGCATTTTTTTTCCTGTGATTTATATATTTATATATTTAATCCGCACAATGCTCTGTTTTGTGTAGGATGCCTTTGTAGTACATGTGGTCCGCGCCGGCATCCTCCATTGTACGCATTTTTTGCTGGGGATGGTCGTTTGCTGCGGTCCACATGAGGTGGGACTGCTCCCCCAATGAAAAACACGCTACAGTGTTTGGGGTTTGAGCAGTTCCCCCATATTGGCCACTATATTTCTGTGATCTTGTACTATTTTTGGGTGCATATAACTTTTTGATCGCTTGCCTTTACAGTTTTTGAGATGTGAGGTGACAAAAATGTTTTTTTTTTTTTTTTACATTGTTTTTATTTTTTAATTTTTACGGTATTTACCTGAGGGGTTAGATCATGTGATATTATTATAGAGCAGGTTTTTACGGACGCGACGATACCTAATATGTATACTTTTTTTAAAATTTATTTTACGTTAACACAATAACAGCATTTTAGAAAAAAAATATGTTTTAGTGCCTCTATAGTCTGAGAGCCATATTTTTTATTTTTTTGGGCGATTGTCCTATGTAGGGGCTCATTTTTTGCGGGATGAGATGGCGGTTTAATTGCCACTATTTTGAGAGGCATACGCCTTTTTGATCGCTTGTTATTACACTTTTGTGATCTAAGGAGAGGGGTTAGGTCGATGTACCTCCTGGTTAATGTAACAAGGTACCTGCTGAATGATCTCAGCAGGTACCTTGATCCGATCACTGCCGGCTGAACAGCAGTGATCGCAACTACTCATGACGTACCGGTACGTCATGGGTCCTTAAGGACTCGGGAATCATGACGTACCGGTACGTCATAAGTCCTTAAGGGGTTAAAGGCCCTGTATCTTTTGCCAGACAGTAACAAAAAAAACAAATCATAGCCTGGGTGGGGTTATGCAATCATAAGAAAAATTGCCCCCCAAGGTGTTCATAGCCTTTAAATCTCTGCTCTTTTTGAGGTTAGTTTTACACAGAGGACGTGTGATCAACGATTTATAGCGTTCTCTTTGTAATTGTGTATACATAGATAGCTGTTAGGCACAGATAAGACAGCCCCGTGTGCCAAAGAACTCAGAAAATGCAAAGACTTAAATGTATAAATTACAAGTTTTGCAATATCTTTTCCCACAAAATGCTATATTAATCTCCTCCTTCTCTATAACATACTGCCTGCAGATTTTATATCAAGACACGGAGGCTCGTATTGCTTAACTCTTTCTTTACTGAGGTATAGCAGCAAAGAACAACCACAGTAAAAACATAGGTAACCATAGCAATAACTCCTCCCATTCCCCTTATATAAGGAGTCTCTGTGCCAATCTCTTCCTCTTTCTTTGCTGCTCTTCAGCAAGTTAAGTATAGCAGCTTTCGGTATCTATATGTCTACTGTCTTATAATGATTTTTCCTTTTTAGGTTCTAATGATATCTGGAATCTAAATTTACAGGTGTAACAGGGTACCCCGGTTTTTTGTGCTGTTTTTCTTTTTCTGGTTATTATTTTTCCCTTATATGTCGTTTTAGCAGTGCGTAGTTTTTTATATTCTTTTACCATTTAGAAGTGTTCCTCGGTCTTCTGACCGCCCCACTCCTCGATCTCCCACCTTTTTCTTGACCCCTTTACCCCGTTCAGGAACTTCTTCTTCTCGAGGATTTCGCCATCTTGTCTTCTAGGTTCGCGTCCCGCGTTCAGTGTATATTAGTTTTTCCTAATCATAGATCTGGTCTGCTCCTTTAGGTCTAGGTTCTAGTTTAGGAATTCACTTTTAATTTATTGGTAGATTCCCAGGTCAATTCAGGGGTGACTAACTCCTGTCAGGTTCTCCTCTTCTGCATTATGTCTCTTGTCCCTAATACCTCCCCTTCGGCCTCTATTAGGGATGGCCATTCTGGGTCTCAGAGAACCCCCATGGATATGAGAAACCAAGGTCCCATCACTTCTGAAGTTCCTGTTGTGGACCTTCAACAATCCATATCACAGGCTATTATCGCGGCCATGGGTTCGGTGTCTACCACCCTCACTCACTCCATTTCTCAGGCACTCAGAGCTCTCCCTTCTACTGGTGACACACAGAATGCCCCCAGGGCTCAATTGAATGATGGCTCTGTTCCATCCCGGAATGATGGCTCTGCTCCATCCCATGCATGCACGACTATGTCGCGCAAAAGAGCTTACCCGGCTAAAAGGGCACGTAATTGGAAAACCGCCCGGTCCCTCCCGGAGCCGGTTTCTAACTCTGAGCCTGAATCTGAAGACGAGGCCTTTGAGATTTCTTCTCATCATTCAGGGGACGACCTCGGGGAGGTAACACTCTACCCCGCCACTGAGACTCCCGCCTCTCACAGACTGAAACGGCAGACGCCTCCGATACACTTATAGACCCCAGGGGTGAGCCCCTATTTAACCCAGATCACCTACACCACCCCCGCTCTTCTGAGTGGTTACCCGCCACTCATGTAGCACATTATGTGGAGTCTAGAATGAGAGCTCCTTTATCCAAAGAGGCTCGCAGCAAGTTGCGTGCGGAATGTCCGCGCCCTCTGATTCCTAACAAAACTTGCGAAACTCCCAGTGTGGACCCTAAAGTTGTACAATTCCTTGCCAAAACGGGTTTTAACCCACGCAAGGGTCTTGACGCAGCTTTAAGAGCTTGCCAAGACAAACTTCTGGATATCACTGGCCCGTTGACTAAGATATTTGATTTGGCTGAAGCAGCCATTGCAGAAGGACGACAGGTTAATCCTGACGAGCTCCGAGGTTGGGCTCAGAGAGCGATTTGTTTGGCGGGTAACGCCAATACCGCTATCGCGGTCGAAAGGAGGCGGGCCATTCTGATGAAGATAGAGCCCAAATTGGCTAATCTTTCCCTCACTGAAGCGGGGAAAGACGCACAAGGGTTGCTTTTTGGGGAGCCTTTTATAAAAGAGCTCGGCAAATATGTGCCGGGTGTTCCAACCCCGTTTTTCAGCTAGGGCCGGCAGTTCTAGGGGCCGACTGTCCGGCCGGTCATCTTTTTTCCAACCTAGAGGTACAGGCAGAGGCTCCTATAGTTACAAGCAATCCCTCCAAGACCCAAAACACCAACCGACCTTTTTCCCCTCAAGAGGAGCCCCCAACCGCTCAAGAGGTTTCCGAGGCAACTCAGGATCTCGTCGCCCGTATGGTAAGTCGACCCCTGGAGGTCAGTTGTCGGGGGAATGCGGTAGGGGGAAGACTCAGTCTCTTTTTCCATGCGTGGTCAAGGATTACCTCAGACCAATGGGTTCTGTCTACAGTACAGGGTTTTGTCATAGAACTGATTACGTTTCCCACGATCCTTTCCACTTGTCCGTTTCGCCCAGAGTCACAACTAACGCCCCCCCTGATAGATGCGGAGTTGGGGACTCTGGTCCAGAAGGAAGCCATAGAGCCAGCTCCTCATTCAGGATCAGGGGTGATAAGCAATATATTTTTAGTTCAAAAGAAGGGCGGTCAGTTCTGTCCGGTTATCAATTTAAAAAATCTGAATGCTTTCATACGGTACAGGCACTTCAAAATGGAGGGCATACATTTGTTGAGGGACATGCTGCTTCCAGCAGACTGGTTTGTCAAATTAGACCTACAGGATGCTTACCTGACGGTCCCTATTCACCCCAAGTCTCGGGATCTCCTTCAATTCCTTTGGAGAGGCCAGATTTGGCGGTTTACATGTCTCCCCTTCGGACTGTCATCCGCCCCTTGGTGCTTCACAAAGATCATGAAGCCGGCAGTGGCCTGGCTTCGCGCGAGGGGAGTCCGTTTAATCATTTATCTGGACGACATGTTGATCATGGCCCAATCCCCGTCCATTCTACGTCATCACTTAAATCTAGCGGTAGATCTCCTGGAGGGCCTCGGTTTTATCATCAACAAGAAAAAATCTTGTCTCACACCTTCCACTACCATGGAATTCCTAGGCTTCAATGTCAATTCCTTGGATCAGACTCTCAGTCTGCCTTTGACCAAGGTCAAGGCGATCCGCAAGGAAATTCGTCATGCGCTCTCTCTGCCGCAGATATCTCTGCGGCATCTGGCGCGTCTCATCGGCCTGTTATCATCATCCATCCAGGCGATTTTCCCAGCTCCCCTTCACTACCGGGCCTTGCAGCGGTTGAAGATCGCCCACCTGAGGGCGGGAGCGTCTTACTCGGACATGCTAGCTCTGGACACAGAGACCAGGCACAAACTCTTATGGTGGATTTACAATCTGTCAGTTTGGAACGGACGGGCCATCTTCGGTCCGCAACCAGATCTGGTCATCGAGTCCGATGCCAGTCTCCTGGGATGGGGCGCTCACTGTCAAGGTGTGTCCATTGGGGGAGCGTGGTCGGCAGAGGAGTCTCGCCTCCACATAAATGCTCTCGAGCTCTTAGCGGGATCCTTCGCGATCCGCAGTTTCGCTCAGGGCTCGGTCAAGGCTTGTGTGCGTCTCCGTATGGACAACATCTCCGCGGTACGCTATGTGAACTGCCTGGGGGGCACCAGGTCTTCTGTCCTTTCCTTCCTGGCCAAGGATTTTTGGGAATACTGTTTAACCAACGGTATTTCTGTGGTGGCGGAGTATCTTCCGGGCCTCCACAACACCCGGGCAGACTGGAGTTCTCGATGCTTTTCCGACTCCAGCGACTGGAGATTAGATCAGCAGGTGTTCCTAGATATCGCCTCTCGTTGGGGCCCCTTCTCCATCGACTTGTTCGCTTCCCGGTTGAATACCCAGCTCCCCAGATTTTACAGCTGGCGTCCGGATCCGGAGGCAGAGGCCGTGGATGCCTTCCTCCAGCAGTGGGAAGGGCCTCTCAATTACGCGTTTCCACCATTTTCACTCATCCCGCGTGTTCTGGCGCAGATCTGCCGCCAGAGAGCTCAGGTGGTCCTGATTGCTCCCTTCTGGAGAACTCAATCTTGGTTCCCTCAGTTGCTGAGCCTTTTGGTAGAGGAACCAATTCTTCTTCCGACTTTCCCTCACCTCTTGCGGGACCCTTACGGGGGCGACCATCCCCTCGTGCTGGACGGAACACTCCAACTCATTGCTTGCAATCTGTCCGGGGATCTTGGAACTCCCCAGGTTTTTCGACAACAACTAGACAGTTGTTGGATTCCGCTTGGGCCCCAGGGACAAGAAGAGCCTATGGGGCCGCATGGGAGGTTTGGGTTCGCTGGTGCTCTGCAAGGCACTTGGATCCCTTTCAAGCATCTGTGAGAGATATTCTAGGTTTCCTTTCCTCCCTGTTTGAAGAGGGCAAAGCTTACCGCACGATTAATGTCTATCGTTCGGCTATTTCTTCTAGGCATCAGGGCTTTGATGGTTGCCCTGCGGGACAACACCCCCTGGTTTGTAGGCTTCTGAGAGGTTCTCGTATGTCTCGTCCACCCAGGCCTCGTTTTTCTACCACGTGGGATGTCGCCGTTGTTCTTAGATTTTTAGAGTCCTGGCCTCCCAATCACCAACTGTCTTTGCGCCAGTTATCGGCAAAGTTGGTGACTTTATTATGTTTGATTTCCTGTAAAAGGGTTTCAGACGTTCGGGCTCTGGATGTGGACGCTCGCTATTTCACTCCGGACGGCGTGACTTTTAATATCTCACGTCGTACGAAAACCAATATTAAGTCGGTCTCGTATCCTTCCTTTCCCTCATCCCGGCAGTTATGTCCGGTTGCGTGTTTGCGGGAATACGAGTCCAGAACGTTACCTCTTCGCTCGGGGTTGTCACCCCAACTGTTCATCTCCTTTCGTAGACCCTTCGCTCCGGTCACGAGCGTCACCCTCTCTCGTTGGGTGAAATGGATTTTGTCTCTTTCCGGCATTGATACATCCATTTTCACGGCTCACTTAGTACGTGGTGCTTCGGCCACCTCCATGTCGGTAGCTGGCGCTCGCTTGGAGGATGTGTTGCGCCTCGCGGATTGGTCACAGGCATCTACCTTTAGGGAGTTCTATTTCAGACCTCTACCCCATGCTTTTACCACTGTTATAGCGCAGCTTTAAACTAGCAATACGAGCCTCCGTGTCTTGATATAAAATTTAGGATTTTCCTAAGTCATGACGTAAAGTCATGATTTTATGAAAGACACGGAGGCGAGTATTGCCCACCCTGTTTCTTGTTCGGTATTTCCCACCCTTCCGGAATTGCTGTTATTTATTCTGTGTTGATTCCTTTCTAGTAAGGTGGATTTTGCTTGTGCATAACCTTCCGTTTTCAGGTGTTGGTTTTCTTTCCGGGTTGCTCCTCGCAAGTCATTATGTGTTTTCTATTATCTTTTTATTTTTCAGGTTAGAACCTGCTGGATCTTCCTGCTGTTTGTCCTTCGGTAGCAGTTTTCAGTTATTCACCGGCTGAGAAAGTTGTTTCCGTCTCAACGTTTGCGTCGGTTCCGTTTTTATTATTCGTTTGAAAGCTGGAAGTTTACAGTTCGTCCATCGCAGACAAAGAAAGAGGAAGAGACTGGCACAGAGACTCCTTATATAAGGGGGGAGTGGGAGGAGTTATTGCTATGGTTACCTATGTTTTTACTGTGGTTATTCTTTGCTGCTATACCTCAGTAAAGAAAGAGTTAAGCAATACGAGCCTCCGTGTCTTTCATAAAATCATGACTTTACGTCATGACTTAGGAAAATCCTAAATTCCACTGCATTTTTGGCGACTGGTCCTCTCCCTGGCTGCGAGCCGAGCGCTATGATTGGCTGCACTCACAGCTAGGGAGAGGAAAACCACTCCCCAGGCAAAAGACAAGTCCCCGCCTCATACAAGAAATCCCCGCATGTGAAAACTAACAGGGACCGGAGCGCACGAACGGGGGGGTTATTTTGAAAAAAGAAATGTTGCCTGGACGTCAGAGGGGGCCATCTAGGAAGGTAGTGTAAGTATTTCTCTACCTAAATCTTAGTAAAAAAGGTCCTCTTTAAAATAAAAGGAAAATAAAGCATGGTGGTGGTAGCATCATGCTATGGGGTTGTGGGAAAGCTGAATGGAGCAAAGTACAAAGATATTCTTCATTAAAATCTGATCCAGGTGCTCTGGACCTTCCAACAATGACCCGACGTACACAGCCAAGGCAACACAGGAGTGGCTAAGGGACACCTCTGTGAATGTCCTTGAGTGGCCCAACCAAAGCCCTGACTTGAATTCAACCGAACGTCTCTGGACAGCTCTGAAAATGGCTGTCCACTGACAATGCTGACCAACCAGACAGAGCTTGAGAGGATCTACATAGAATAATGGCAAAAAAATGCACAAATTCAGCTGTGCAAACCTTGTGACATCATACCCACGACTAGAGACTGTAATCGCTGCCAACTGTGCTTTAACAAAGAAGTGAGTAAAGAGTCTGAATACTTAAGTCAATGCAATATTTTGTATTTTTCCTTTTCAATAAATTAGCAAAGATTTCAAACATTCTATTTTCACATTTTTCATTATGGTGTTTTGAGTGCAGAATGATGGGGAAAACCCAGATTTTTCTTTTATTTCAGCATGGCCACAACATAACACAATGTGGAAAAAAGTGAAAGGATCTGAAGACTTTCCAAATGCATTGTAACTCTATGTGTATGTAGAGTTTAGAAACCATTAGAAAACGTGGTGTGGTGTTTAACAAGCAGGATATGCTCAACCCATATGCAGTTGTGCATGTATATGGGGGAGCACATCCTGCACTTGTAGTTTGTTGCTGATGGCAATTGACAGCAAATAATGCATACAATGGAAGATGCCAGCAACAGACTACAAGTACCACAATAACCATCCTACATACGATAACAATAATGTGGATAACAATCAAAAACATGACCATAGCAAAGGCAGGTGCGCTCTGCGGCAATACTAAACCCTCACACTGATGTTAAAATTGAGAGGTTAGTTCGACATATCCTACTAGGAGGACATGTCTTAAGCTCGGACACCATGTCAAGGTCTCTCAAGTAGCCCGAGACCCTACCACTCAACCTACCTGTGCCGTATGGGCGATACCACGGGCTGTTGGGCATTACGGGAGCGTTTTAACATCAGTGTGAGGGTTTAGTATTGCCGCAGAGTGCACCTGCCTTTGCTATGGTTATGTATGTAGAGTTTAGCTAGAAAATCTATAATCTCTAAAAACAGACAATACTACCTTTGACAATCCTTCCTGGCTGCCAGTTGTGACACACATAGCCATCTGTCCTTTGTCAGGGGCGTATGTTAGGGTTGGTGGATTGTGCAGCTTTCTTTGCAATTCTTTCAACCAGGCCACCAATTCCGGAACTCTAAATATTAATATAAATGAATGAATACAAACTGAATTACATAAAATAACAATAGCATAATACAATTCTTTTGAGATTTGATATAATACAAATGTGCTCAACCGAATAGAAGGAGTCAGAAAATTGCTACAAAACGATGTTATTCTCTCCTATAATGCACATTGGTGCCTCTCTAATTATCACAATTTACCACAATTCTCTATGACCGATTAAGGCCTCTTTTACACTTGCGTTGTGAGGATCCGGCGTGCACTTCCGTCGCCAGAAATGCCCGCCGGATCCGTCACAGCGCAAGACAACTAAAAACATTTGAAGACTAATTAGTCTTCAAAATGCTTTCAGTGTTACTATGGCAGCCAGGACGCTACTAAAGTCCTGGTTGCCATAGTAAGTAGTGGGGAGCCAGGGGAGCAGATACTTACAGTCCGTGCGGCTCCCGGGGCGCTCCACAATGACATCAGAGCGCCCCACGCGCATGGATCACGTGATCTATGCGATCATGTGATTCAGTGCGCTCTGACGTCATTGTGGAGCGCCCCGGGACTCGGGAGCCGCACGGACAGTAAGTATGCTTCTCCCCTGCCTCCCCACTACACTTTACCATGGCAGCCGGGACTTTAGCGTCCTGGCTGCCATGGTAACCATTCACAAAAGCTAAACGTTGGGTCCGGATTAATGCACTTCAATGGGGGTTAATTCCGGATCCGGCGTTACGGCATGTCTTCCGGATTTTTGGACGGAGACTAATTCTCAGCATGCTACGGTTTTGTCAACGTCCAAAAAACGTTCAGATACTGAACGGAAGACATCCTGATGCATCCTGTACGGATTTCTTTCCATTCAGAATGCATTGGGATAATCCTGATCAGTATCTTTCCGTCCTAGAGCCCCGAGGACGGAAAGCAAAAGCGCAAGTGTGAAAGAGCCCTAATATCGGCAGCTTCCTGTAGAGGAACCTAAGAAACTGACACTTGAGACACAGCAATCAAATAATACAAAATGATATATGTGATTATTTATCTAAATATTAGGTGACTATATTTTCATGAGGCCCATACTTTGCATGAAACCACAGGCAACAGCATTCATGAAGAGTCACAGAAAGCTGTGGTGACTTCTAATATTTTATTAACTTACTGTGCGAAGCATCTTTTTCCTTTTAATACACACCTCAGCTGCTGCAACCCTATAGCGAGTAAGGGCAACTTTCTGTTCCACACTGATTGATATGAAGTGCCCTCATCCTTGTCAAATAGAATGTCTCCAGAATCTAAAGTGTACATTATGATGTTCTGCAGTGGTTAGGACACAAAGTTGGCTCAGTGGTTAACACTGTTGCCCTGCAGATCTGGGGCCTGAGCTCAAGTCCAATAACTGTATGGAGCTTTCATCTTCTTCAAAGCATACTGATAGGTTAATTTTGACAGGGACTCATTAGAGATGAGCAAATTTACTGAAATTCCATTTGGCTCAGAATCAATTCTGCCCGAATCAAATATGCTCCAATTGCCCCAAAAGTTGGCATATAACAGTCTGCGGTCTCCTAAGACTTATTTTTTTCCCCGAGAGGGAGTGAGTGACTAGTATGCTACTGAGGGGGTGGGTAATCTGTCTTTTTTGGCCTATTGTAGGCCAGGCAATGTCCCTCTAAATTGTGAAATATTTGAGTTCATAAGTTCCGACGGCAGCATGGCAAACATGCCAAGAGGCGGCCGGAATAAAGTGTCGTACTTTTATTCCGGCCGCCTCTCGGCATGTTTTCTGTGCTGCGGCCGGAACTCCGGCCTGCCCCCATTATAGTCATTGGGGCCGGAGCGGTAGTCCAGGGGCACACGTGCACTAGCGGTAGCACGGACCTGACAGGCTGTTCACCCACCGGATCAGCCTGCCGGAGTTCCTAGCCAGCTTGTGTGAAAGTACCCTTAGTACCCAAATTATTTGGAAAAATCAGGATGAATTCCAAATTGATAGAACTGATTTGATAACCTATAGTATGTATAAATATCTTGTTGTCCACAGTTTTTCATCCACTAAGTTTTTGGTGGTAGCATACTAGTGTCTCTCTCTTTCTCCCTACTCCCCCCCCCAAAAAAATTTTTTTTTTTTAAATAATAGTAATAATAATATATATATATATATATATATATATATATATAGGGTTCGTTACAATCTTGACTTTTTAGGAAAATCAAAACTAATTCCTAACCATCTCTGTACAGCACTATGGCATATGTTGTGCTATATAAATACATAAAATTATAATTCTCCCTGCAGGAATGAATGAGCAGCACCGCTCATAATAATCATCAGATTCTGACAACAGAATCAGATGCCTATATAAATATTCTTAACGACATTTCAAAGGACTCATTTCAATCTCCAACATGGATTGGGGAAAATGTTAAATAACTTTTAAAAGTTGACATAAACAATCCAAAAATGTCTCTGTGAAATATAAATGTATTCACTCAAAAATAAGTTGCATTAAACCATGCTACAAGCATATGCCAGATGATTTCTATAAGAACGAGGAGTGACATTTTTAGTTATCATGCTCTGCTTGAAGGAAAAGGAAAGGAAAATCAACACTCATTGTGCTAAAGGGAACAGTTACTATAAAAATAGCATTCCTAGATCCAGCTGGAAATGGGTCTTAAAGAGGACCTGTTACTACAAAATGCAATGCAATCTGAAAGCACCACCTTATAGAGCAGGAGAAGCCTAGCAGATTAAGCCCTTCCCGCAATAACACGTACATGTACGTGGGGGAATGTGGTGCCTTACCGCATCCTCATGTGCATGTACACGATGTGATCAGGCACGGGCCGGGCCCCTGCTGCATCCACCGGCATCACTGCATACACCGCGGCATGTGCAGGGTTTAAAGAGGGAGGGGGCTCCCTCTGACGCCATCGGCCCCCAGGGCTGCGCTGACGGGGAGCTGATGGTTGCCATGGCAGCCCCAATGCCTTACACAGGCATCAGGGCCTGCCAGCTACGGAAGCCCAGGAGATCCAGTCTGAGGGCTGGGTCTTCTAGGAAACTGTCAGCGTCTTACTGTGTAAGACGCTGACAGTTCAATTCAGTACAATACAGGATGTATTGTACTGAATTGAAACAGGGATCAAACCCTGAAAAGGTGAAGTTCCACAGTGGGACAAATATGAAAAGTGAAATAAAGTGTTTTTTTTTATAATAAAAAAATTTACGTTTCAAGTAAAAAAAAAAAAAAAGGCCCCTCACCATAAAATAGTGTTAAAAAAATGAAATAGATAAAAAATACATATTAGGTATCGCTGTGTCCGTAACGACGTGCTCTATAAAAATGTTACATGATGTACCACCGCAGTTGAACGCCGTAAAAAAATTAAGAATAAAAACTGAGCAAAAAATGCCATACGCACCTCACAATCAAACCAATCAAACAATCATCTTATCCTGGAAAAAATGAGACCCTACCTAAGACAATCGCCCAAAAAATTAAAAAACGATGGTTCTCAGAATATGGAGACATGAAAACATGATTTTTTTGTTTAACCACTTGAAGACCACAGGTTTATACCCCCCTAGTGACCAGGCCCTTTTTTACAATTCCGCACTACACTACTTTCACCGTTTATTGCTCCGTCATGCAACTTACCACCCAAATGAATTTTACCTCCTTTTCTTCTCACTAATAGAGCTTTCATTTGGTGGTATTTCATTGTTGCTGACATTTTTACTTTTTGCTATTAATAAAAATTTAACGACATTTTGCAAAAAATGACATTTTCACTTTCTGTTGTAAAATTTTTTAAAAAACTACATTTCTATATAAATTTTTCTCTAAATGTATTGTTCTACATGTCTTTGATAAAAAAAAGTCCAATAAGTGTATATTTATTGGTTTGGGTAAAAGTTATAGCGTTTACAAACTATGGTGCAAAAAAGTGAATTTCGGCATTTTGAAGCAACTCTGACTTTCTGAGCGCCTGTCATGTTTCTTCAGGAGCTAGAATGCCAGGAAAGTATAAATACCCCCCAAATCACACCATTTTAGAAAGAAGACACCCCAAAGTATTCGCGGAGGGGCTTGGTGAGTTCATGTATCATTTCATTTTTTTCACAAGTTAGCGGAAAATGACACTTTCTGAGGAAAAAAATAATAATAAAGTTTCCATTTCTGCTAACTTCTGGCAAAAAAAAAAAATCTCATACGGGCTCATTATGCCCCTCAGTGAATACCTTGGGGTGTCTACTTTCCGAAATGGGGTCATTTGTGGGGTGTTTGTACTGTTCTGGCATTTTGGGCGGGGCTAAATTGTGAGCCGCCATGTAAAAGCTAAAAGGTACTCATTGGTTTTAGGGCCTTTGCGCACCCAGGCTGCAAAAAGTGTCACTCATGTGGTATCGCCGTACTCAGGAGAAGTAGGGCAATGTGTTTTAGGGTGTATTTTTACATATACCTATGTTGGGTGAGAGAAATATCTCTGTAAACTGACAACTTTGTATAAAAAAATTTAAAAATTGTCATTTACAGAGATATTTCTCACACCCAGCAGGGGTATATATAAAAATACACCCCAAACACATTGCCCCACTCTCCTGAGTACGGCGATACCACATGTGTGACACTTTTGCAGCCTGAATGCAAAGGCCTAATCAATGAGTACCTTTAGAATTTCACAGGGCATTTTTACGCATTTGGATTCCAGACTTCTTCTCACGCTTTAGGGGCCCCTAAAATGCCAGGACAGTATAAATACCTCACACGTGACCCCATTTTAGAAGAAGACACCCCAAGGTATTCTGTGAGGGGTATGGTGAGTTCATGTAAAATTTTATTTTTGTCACAAGTTAGTGGAATATGAGACTTTGTAAAAAACAAAATAAAAAAATAAAAATATATCAATTTCCGCTAACTTGTGCCAAAAAAAAATTCTGTGAACTCGCCATGCCCCTCACGGAATACCTTGGGGTGTCTTCTTTCCAAAATGGGGTCACATGTGGGGTATTTATACTCACCTGGCATTTTAGGGAACCTAAAGCGTGAGAATCCAAATGCGTAAAAATGCCCTGTGAAATCCTAAAGGTACTCATTGGTTTTAGGGCCCCTTTGCGCATCTTGGCTGCAAAAAGTGTCACTCATGTGGTATCGCCGTACTCAGGAGAAGTAGGGCAATGTGTTTTGGGGTGTATTTTTACATATACCCATGCTGGGTGTGAGAAATATCGCTGTAAACGACAACTTTTTAAATTTTTTATACAAAGTTGTCAGTTTACAGAGATATTTCTCTCACCAGCATGGGTATATGTAAAATACACCCCAAACACATTGCCCTACTTCTCCTGAGTACGGCGATACCACATGAGTGACACTTTTGCAGCCAAGATGCGCAAAGGCCCAAATTCCATGAGTACCTTTTAGGAGGGCATTTTTACGCATTTTTCTTCTCATGCTTTAGGGCCCCTAAAATGCCAGGGCAGTATAAATACCCCACATGTGACCCCATTTTGGAAAGAAGACACCCCAAGATATTCCATGAGGGGCATGGCGAGTTCATAGAAAAAAATTTTTGGCACAAGTTAGTGGAAATTGATTTTTATTGTTTTTCTCACAAAGTCTCCCTTTCCGCTAACTTTTGACAAAAAGTTTAATTTTTCATGGACTCACTATGCCCCTCAGCGAATACCTTGGGGTGTCTTCTTTCCAAAATGGGGTCACATGTGGGGTATTTATACTGCCCTGGCATTTTAGGGGCCCTAAAGCGTGAGAAGAAAATGCGTAAAAATGCCCTCCTAAAAGGTACTCATGAGAATTTGGGCCCCTTAGCATCTTGGCTGCAAAAAGTGTCACTCATGTGGTATCGCCGTACTCAGGAGAAGTAGGGCAATGTGTTTTGGGGTGTATTTTTACATATACCCATACTGGGTGAGAGAAATATCTCTGTAAATTACCAACTTTGAATAAATTTTTTAAAAAGTTGTCATTTACAGAGATGTTTCTCACACCCAGTATGGTATATGTAAAATACACCCCAAACACATTGCCTACTTCTCCTGAGTGCGGCGATACCACATGTGTGCCACTTTTTGCAGCCAAGATGCGCAAAGGGGCCCTAAAACCAATGAGTACCTTTAGGATTTCACAGGGCATTTTTACGCATTTGGATTCTCACACTTTAGCACCCCTAAAATGCCAGGTGAGTATAAATACCCCACATGTGACCCCATTGTGGAAAGAAGACACCCCAAGGTATTCTGTGAGGGGTATGGCGAGTTCACAGAAAAAAATTTTTGACACAAGTTAGCGGAAATTGATATATATATATATTTTTTACAAAGTCTCATATTCCACTAACTTGTGACAAAAATAAAATTTTACATGAACTCACCATACCCCTCACGGAATACCTTGGGGTGTCTTCTTTCTAAAATGGGGTCACATGTGGGGTTTTGTACTGCCCTGGCATTTGAGGGTCTCCGCAATCATTACACGTATGGCCAGCATTAGGAGTTTCTGCGATTCTCCTTATATTGAGCATACGGGTAATGAGATTTTTTCCGTTCAGCCGCTGCGCTGAAAAAAAAATAAAAATGAAACGGCACAGATTTTTCATTCGCATCGGTCAATGTGGATGAAAAAATCTCTACCAAATCAGTGATTGCGGTGCGGTGGGCGCTAGCTAACTAACAAGTAGCTAACTAACTGGCGGTGATAACGGGACCCTTATGCCCCATTCACACGTCCGAAATTCTGTTTGCGGAGCGGAATTGCGGACCCATTCATTTCTATGGGGACAGACTTTGTCCCGCTCGGATCGGAATTACGGATCCGCGCTTCGAGTCTGCACTTCCGTTCGCAAAAATATAGAACATGTCCTATTCTTGTCCGCAGTTGCGGACAAGAAAAAGCATTTTCTATATAGTTCTGTGCGGATCTGCAAAATGCGGAAAGCGCATTGCCGGTGTCCGTATTTTGCGGATCCGCAGATCCATGGATCCGCAGATCCATGGATCCGCAGATCCATGGATCCGCAAAACACATACGGACGTCTGAATGAGCCTGTAGGGGGTGATTAGTGACAGGGGGTGACAGGGGGTGATCAGGGGGGTGACATGGGTGATCAGGGGTTAATCAGTGATGGGGGGTGGGGGGGTGTGTGTAGTGATTGGTGCACTTTTCCTATGTTTCCTCTGGTGGTCCCAAACAAAGGGACCACCAGGCAAGCTGAGACAGCAGGCATATCAGACGCTGTTTAAAAAACAGCGTCTGATATGCGATTTAAATGCGGTTTTTCCGCATCTACAGCCTGCCAGCGCATGATCAGCGCTGGCAGGCTGTAGTTTCAGTTGTCCCGGCTCCGATCACATGAGCAGCGCACGCACGCGCGCGCGTTCATGTGAAATCTCGGGTCTCACGAGATGACGCCGATAGGCGGCAGTGAGACCTGAGAGAGCCGCCGCGCTGACGCCCATCGGCGTTAGCGTGGCGGCAAGTGGTTAAAAAATGCTGTTATTGTGTGAAACTTAAATAAATAAAAAAAAGTATAGATATTAGGTATCGGCCGGCCGTAAGAACCTGCTGTATAAAAATATCACATGAACTAAACCCTTAGGTGAACACCGTAACAAAAAAAAAAAGGGTCAAATAAGCCATTTTTTGTTACCTTAAATCACAAAAAGTGTAATACCAAGCGATCAAAAAGTTATATGTACCCTAGAATAGCACCAATCAAACCGTCATCTCATCCCCCAAAAAATGAGCCCTTGTATAAGACAGTCGCCCAAAAAATAAAAAAAATGGCTTTTAGAATACGGAGACACAACAAAATATTTTTTTCAAAAATGCTTTATTATGTAAAACTGAAACAGACAACCAAAAAAAGTAGTCATATTTGGTATTGTCGCTTCCGTAACAACCTGCTCTATAAAAATTGCACATAATCTAACCTGTCATAAGAACATTGTAAAAAACAAAAAAATAAAAACAGTGCCAAAAATGCTATTTTACCTTACCTCACAAAAAGTGTAATATAGAGCAACCAAATATCATATGTACCCTAAAATAGTACCAACAAAACTGCCATCTTATCCCGTAGTTTCCAAAATGGGGTCACTTTTTTGGAGTTTCTACTCTAGGGGCGCATCAGGGGGTCTTCAAATGTGACATGACAACTTAAAATTATCCCAGTGAAATCTGCCTTTCAAAAACCATATGGCGTTCCTTTCCTTCTGTGTCCTGCCGTGTGCCCGTACAGCAGTTTACGACCACATATGGGGTGTTTCTGTAAACTACAGAATCAGGTTAATAAATATTGAGCTTTGTTTGGCTGTTAACCCTTGCTTTGTTACTGGAAAAAAAATGGATTAAAATGGAAAATCTGCCAAAAAAGTAAAGTTCTGAAATTTCATCTCCATTTTCCTTTAATTCTTGTGGAGCACCTAAAGGGTTAACAAAGTTTGTAAAATCAGTTTTGAATACCTTCAGGGGTGTAGTTTCTAAAGTGTGGCCATTTATGGGTGGTTTCTGTTATGTAAGCCTCCCAAAGTGACTTCAGATTGTCTTTCTGGTCCTTAAAAATTGTCTTTTGGAAATGTTCTTAAAAATGTCATTTATAAAATGATCCAAATATAAAGTAGACATATGGGAAATGATGTAAAGTACCGTAATAACTAATTTCGGAGGTATCACTATCTGTTTTCCTGCTGTGGTTGATTTGACAGTTTCAGCAGTTTTAATAAAAGGATATGCCCTATAGTTACCAAATTTGTAGGTCCCTAAAACCCTGCGGTCAAGCCAAGTTCCAGAAGGTCTTGGTGGCTCATAGTGACTTTGTATTAACCTGTCACCAAGTGATCAGCTCCTTTCCTAAAGTTAATTGAAGAAAAATTGAATTGGTGACAATGTCATGTAAGTCTGTGGCAGCCCTCAAAATCACTGAATGTTTTTGGAAGATTCCCATAATGTTACTAGGTTTGATTATCAAATGTCCATTAAGCCATATGGGCTGTTGTGCAGGTATCCCACCCTTCCTGCCACAGCAGCAACTGCATGTCTAATTCTGGAGATAACCGCATTTAGGAAATTGATTCCTCTGTTCTCCTGTCTGGTGGATTAGTAATTTCTTTAAATCTTTCTTGAGACAAGCTGGGTGCTGTTTTTACGGCTATGTGGGTTTTTGGGAAGTTCTTATATGGTGTTGACCCACATAATCACTATTGATTTTAATGTCTACTTCATTGATCAACCGGATTCCTATTATATTATCATACGAATTTGGTACAAATGTAATAAATGCAATGTAATAAAATCGAATTCTTTCCCACACCACTGGATCAAAATATCTGGGGGCTCCACATCAAATCCCAATCTTGAAAGATGATGGGGGGCACAGGGGCTCCTCATTGCCCAGCTTCTGAGCTGGTGTTAGAACTCACCATCAAACATAAAATAATTATGTCCACACGTAGTCCAATAGTTTCAAGAGGAAGATGTTATGTTGGGCAAAACTCAACCCTTCTGTTTTTAAAAAAATGCCCAAAGTTGAGTTGGCTGTCACTGAAGAGGGCCTCAACATGCAGAAATACTAGCATAGTGAGCTTGTCAATCTCAAAAAAGTTTATTTAGTAAATCAAAAGTATGTTCTACATATGTGAGCAGAGATGTCATGAATTGTATATATCACAATTTTGTGTAAAGGGGGTCTATTCCCAAGACAATTACACGTCCATTGAGGTTGATATGAGTGGGAAATTTGGTAGCATAAAATTCATCTAAGCTTTTGCAAAACCACCAACTGTTCCTGCTGTGACTACATCCTGAGGTAAACTATTGCATTTACTCACAGCTACTATGGCGAAGAAGGCTCGTTGCCTTGTAGACAGAGGCAGTGCCCATTTCCTTGTCTTTTGAGGAGCTTTCACTTGGAACAGCTTTTCACCATATTCTTTATAAAGGCTAATCATTTTCCATCCTACATGTCTCCAAGACAAATGTAGTTCTTCTAATCTTTTCTCACACCTATGACCCTTATCCATTTTTGTGCTCTTTCTAGCTTCTGGGCATCCTTTCTGTAAGCTGGTGCCCAGAACTGAACTGCATATACAAGATGAGACCACCCTTTGTAAAGTGGCTATATTATGCAAGTATATGTCTTTTAACCCTTTCCTGAAATGGCGATTTTTTGTTTTTGCGTTTTCTTACTCCCTGTCTTCCTAGAGCCATAACTTATTATTTTTCTGTTCACATAGCCGTATGAGGGCTTGTTTTATGCAGGACAAGTTGTACTTTCCAATCTCGCCATTTAATATTCCATAGGATGTAGTGGAAAGCGGAAAAAAAAATCCAAATGGGGTGGAATTGGAAAACAAATGCTATTCCGCCACACTTTAAAGTTTTTTTTTGTTTGTTTTTTACAGCGTTCACTATGTGGTAAAAGTGACTTGTGTTCTTCTTTCTCCAGGTCAGTACTTTTAATACTGAAAAATAAAAACTTTGGAAAAAAATATTTTTTCCTTTCCATCCCCACAACTTGTTTTACAGTTATGTCTACGGACATGTGTGTGATCTTATTTTTTGCAGGTCGATCTGTAGTTTCTGCTAATACCATTTTAGGGTGTGTACGACTTTCTGATCACTTTTTATTGAATTTTTGGAGGAAATAATGTGCTGCCATTTTTATTGTTTTCCCACCAATCACTGTATTGGCTAACTTTTTTATATGTTAATATACGGGCCTTTTCGCAAGCAGCGATGCCCATGATGTTATTTTTATAAATTGTTTATTTTTATTATGGGTAAAAGGGGAAGGGGGGTGATGTGATTTTTTTATATTTTTCAAAACCTGTTTTTACTTTTTTTTGCCCTCAAGTGGACTTCCACTTGCAATCATCAGATTGGTCTATTATTCTGTACAAATTATTCTGAAACTACTATATCCCAGCTCAGTGCTGCCATGTGCTGGCCTGAACTGGGACATTCTAATAATGAGCCTGGAAGCCCAGTACAGACTCCAACTCACCATTAGAGCAGGGACTTTTCCCTGATATCTGCGCGCTTCCGGATTTTAGCCTCCTTAGACACCGTGGTCACATTTGACCGCTCTGTACTTAAGTTATGATACTTTTACTTAATATGCAAATTAGGCTTTTGTTGCAACAAGAGTCCTGTGCCATCAGGAGTCCTACAAACACAAGTGGCGGATGTGCTGCCTCTGTACACTGCAGTTGCTCGTGCGATGTTGCTTTTGTAAATTACCAATTACCTTTGTTTGTAGGGCTCCTGATGACACATCATTAGATGTAGAAACGCGTTGAGCCTTAATATTAGAGGAAGCAGAATACAGAGTAGTGCAGTTAGATGTCTCACATCTAGCGACAGATAGGTGTTACCAGCAGTCTGAGAGGGGTATTTAATATTTTTTTTTAACACTGTCCATTTTAAGGGAATAATGTGTTCATTTTATTGAACAGGTTCGACAATACCGATCATGTATAGTTTTTTTTAATGTTTTTTATATATTTTTTTAAATGGAAATAAAGGTGTTAGTTTTTGACTGAGAGCAGCGTTACCTACAATCCTGCCCATTACAATAGGGTATGAGCTGTATAATATAGCTGGAACCCACACGTGATGGTGCAGGTACAAGTAAGGTGTGTGTGTGTGTGTGTGTGTGTGTGGGGGGGGGTTGGGGGGATTGGGCGTTAACAACCTTTCCACTGCAAAGCACTATTAGGGTGTAGAGCAGGACGGAACTAAACATGTATGTGCTCCCTCACATTAGTTCCCAGTTACAGCCTGCTGGTATTGGGCATGGTCCACCAGCAAGCTGAAGATGAACTACAGGTTGTAACCCTAGGTAGTGAGCTCGAAACATCAAATTACGCACCAGTCATTGGTGAGTGATTACATGGGAAACGACTAAAGACTTAATTACTATAGATTGAGGATTCTTACTTTGTACTGCATCCTTTTAACAGATTTTACAAGTTTTGTATACCATCTTTGATGAGAAGCTACTGAACTTACCCAGTTGTTGCACTGTACTGCAGTGCTTTCTTCATCAAAGTCTCCCCAATTTCAATGGATGTCCCATCACTCAAGGTAACACTGGTTGATTTAAAAGGAAATGTATCTGGATTTGGAGCTCCCCCAGCAAGTGATATGACTGATGGTGGAGATCTCATTAATAAATCAGCTGCAAAAATAGAAATAAAAAATCAGAATGTCTAGCAGGTTAGAAATATAGAACAGCCAAGTAAACTGGCCCACCAGAGGACCCTCCAGTAGTCCCATGCTCTGCCACAATAATGCGCTCCAAAGGTCTAGCAGAAGACAACCCCATTGGGAGAGGACAATCACTTGCCACTATGGATTCATGAACATATAACCGATCAGATCTTACTGATAATATGCCCTGTGCGTAGTGACAATAATACGTTTATGATGCAATTTAAAGTGGACTTGTTCTATATAAATGGAGGGTGGGCTCTCTGGTGACCCCAAGGAACCTCAGACTGTATTAAACATATCTCACCTTGTTTATACAATGCCGAGACTTGGACCCCCGCTGATGTGATAATGATGACCAGAGGTCGCAATGATCCTGTTCAGGCCCTTTTACTCCATGGAAAAAGGAGCGCTGTATAAGAAGCTGCCAGGTCCGGTACACATGAAGCCCCGCCTCTCTCCTGAGAAGTCCCGCCCCTCACAGACATCTCTCTCACCAGGAGCAGCTCCAGAGTCTGGACTAAACACTACATTGTGGTTACAGGACCTGTGGTGATGTCACAGACATGTGATCAGCCATGTGTGTGGGAGGAGTTAGGGGAACACAGGCTCTGTGTAGGACTGTGCTGGTGGAGAATGCAGAGGTACTTTATGTATGGAAGGTGTGTATAAAGCAAGGCTATGTCAGTGTAACCAGTCTATTGTACAGTTTTCTGTGTGTAATGTGCACACAGTAGTTCTATCTGTGTAATGGACATGTAGCAGAGCTGTGTGTGCAATGTGTATATACAGTAGTAAACTATTTGTGTAATGGGCATGTGGTAGAGCTGTGTATGTAATATGTATATACTAGCATCAGGTGGGCGCTGTGTATGGCAGCGTCAGGTGGGCGCTGTGTATGGCAGCGTCAGGTGGGCGCTGTGTATGGCAGCGTCAGGTGGGCACAGTGTATAGCAGTGTCAGGTGGGCCCTGTGTATGGCAGCGTCAGGTGGGCCCTGTGTATGGCAGCGTCGGGTGGGCCCTGTGTATGGCAGCGTCAGGTGGGCGCTGTGTATTGCAGCGTCGTGTGGGCGCTATGTATGGCAGCGTCAAGTGAGCACTGTGTATGGCAGCGTCGGGTGGGCCCTGTGTATGGCAGCGTCAGGTGGGCGCTGTGTATGGCAGCGTCGTGTGGGCCCTGTGTATGGCAGTGTCAAGTGAGCGCTGTGTATGGCAGCGTCAGGTGGACGCTGTGTATAGCAGTGTCAGGCGGGCCCTGTGTATGGCAGCGTCGGGTGGGTGCTGTGTATGGCAGCGTCAGGTGCAGGGCTGTGGAGTCGGTAGATAAATTTTCCGACTCCGACTCCTCAGATTTTGAAACTTCCGACTCCGACTCCTCGACTCCGACTCCTCTGTATTTAATATGCAAATACGAAGCTGTTCCACCAAGTTCTTCTAATCTCCTCTAGCACAGAGAGGTAGTTGAGCAGAAGCTGCTGCCTTCTCCTTTGTGTGCTGATCTTCTGCTGAAGATAGAGCAGTGGGAGGATCCAGGAAGGGGCAGGGGAAGGGGCATTTATTTTAAAACATGATTTTCCTAGTAGAATCCCATAGTCATGTTTAAAATTTAAGCTAACAACCTGAGTTTACATGTTTTATAGCCTTAGCTGAATGATAGCAGTTTTTCAAATGGTTTACAGCTTCAGTCTTGAACTATTGACTATCCATTCCCTTCACTTATATAAGTGTCTCCAGTCCTTAATCAGTTATCAGTGAGAGGCTAGGATAACCATGGGTTCCCTGTAACAGCAGACCACAAGACAATGGAAAGTGTAAGTATTGCCGCTCCTTAAAGGGACACTGACAGGCTGATTTTCCAGCTAAAGATATATATATACTGGTATTCATCAGAGAATTAGGAATAAAACTATACTAATGTTACCCCCAGTAAAGCTGTACTTGTGTTTAAAAAACATTTTAATCTGTATGCAAATTCACTATCTTTGTGCCCAATGGGGCAGCGTCTCCTGCGGCTTTGTGCCCAGCCGCGCCCGAAGTACAGCTTCCCAGCGCTGTTCCCCTCGTTATTATTCACTGCAATGGCCTTTTTTTTCAGGCTAGCCGAACGCTCAATTCCTGCGCAGGCGCACATGTAGAGTGCTGGCAGCAGACTAGTCTGGCTATGCTGAGGCTGTGCCAGCTTTCTCTCTTCCTCCTCGCTACCTAGTCCTGTCTAGTGCTGCCAGTACTCTACATGTGCGCCTGCCCCCTTGGGCACAAAGGTAGAGAATTTGCATATTGATTAAAATGTTTTTAAACACAAGTAAACCTCAACTGGGGGTAACAGTCGTCTAGTTGTATTCCTAATCCTCTGATGAATACCAGCAGATATATCTTTAGCCGGTAAATCAGCCTGTCAGTGTCCCTTTAACTGCATAGTAAAGCATATGAAAAGCGTGCTTCTTCATGGCACTTAACGTCTTTGTTTAGCGGTAACGTGACGCACTGCATGCATTGGCCTTTATTCTTACAGTAGAGAAGTAATTAATTATAACTTTATCTGAATTGGGACATTTAAACTTGCTTTTTTTTATTCCAATTTTTTTTTATTCCAATTTAAATCTAGTAGGAGTCGGAGTCGGTCCATTTTTTGCAGACTCCGACTCCAGGTACCCAAAATTGCCTCCGACTCCTCGACTCCGACTCCACAGCCCTGGTCAGGTGGGCCCTGTGTATGGCAGCATCAGGTGGGTCCTGTGTATGGCAGCGTCAGGTGGGCCCTGTGTATGGCAGCGTCAGGAGGACACAGTGTATAGCAGTGTCAGGCGGGCCCTGTGTATGGCAGCGTCAGGTGGGTGCTGTGTATGGCAGCGTCAGGTGTGCGATGTGTAGGGCAGCGTCGGGTGGGCCCTGTGTATGGCAGCGTCAGGTGGGCTCTGTGTATAGCAGTGTCAGGTGGGCCCTGTGTATGGCAGCGTCAGGCGGGCCCTGTGTATGGCAGCGTCAGGTGGGCCCTGTGTATGGCAGCGTCAGGTGGGCGCTGTGTATAGCAGCGTCAGGTGGACGCTGTGTATAGCAGTGTCAGGCAGGCCCAGTGTATGGCAGCGTCGGGTGGGTGCTGTGTATGGCAGCATCAGGTGGGCCCTGTGTATGGCAACGTCAGGTGGGTCCTGTGTATGGCAGCGTCAGGTGGGCCCTGTGTATGGCAGCGTCAGGTGGACGCAGTGTATAGCAGTGTCAGGCAGGTCCTGTGTATGGCAGCGTCAGGTGGGGGCTGTGTATGGCAGCGTCAGGTGGGCGATGTGAAGGGCAGTGTCGGGAGGGCCCTGTGTATGGCAGTGTCAGGTGGGCCCTGTGTATGGCAGCGTCAGGCGGGACCTGTGTATGGCAGCGTCAGGTGGGCGCTGTGTATGGCAGCGTCAGGTGGGCGCAGTGTATGGCAGCGTCAGGTGGGCCCTGTGTATGGCAGCGTCAGGTGGGCCCTGTGTATGGCAGCGTCGGGTGGGCGCTGTGTATGGCAGCATCAGGTGGGCGCTGTGTATGGCAGCGTCAGGTGGGCGCTGTGTATGGCAGCGTCAGGTGGGTGCTGTGTATAGCAGCGTCAGGTGGACGCTGTGTATAGCAGTGTCAGGCAGGCCCAGTGTATGGCAGCGTCGGGTGGGTGCTGTGTATGGCAGCATCAGGTGGGCCCTGTGTATGGCAACGTCAGGTGGGTCCTGTGTATGGCAGCGTCAGGTGGGCCCTGTGTATGGCAGCGTCAGGTGGACGCAGTGTATAGCAGTGTCAGGCGGGCCCTGTGTATGGCAGCGTCAGGTGGGGGCTGTGTATGGCAGCGTCAGGTGGGCGATGTGAAAGACAGCGTCGGGAGGGCCCTGTGTATGGCAGCGTCAGGTGGGTGCTGTGTATAGCAGTGTCAGGCGGGACCTCTGTATGGCAGCGTCAGGCGGGCGCTGTGTATGGCAGCGTCAGGTGGGCGCAGTGTATGGCAGCGTCAGGTGGGCGCAGTGTATGGCAGCGTCAGGTCGGCCCTGTGTATGGCAGCCTCAGGTGGGCCCTGTGTATGGCAGCGTCGGGTGGGCGCTGTGTATGGCAGCATCAGGTGGGTGCTGTGTATGGCAGCGTCAGGTGGGCGCTGTGTATGGCAGCGTCAGGTGGGTGCTGTGTATAGCAGTGTCAGGCGGGACCTGTGTATGGCAGCGTCAGGTGGGCTCTGTGTATGGCAGCGTCGGGTGGGCTCTGTGTATGGCATGAGGTGAGCGCTGTGTATGGCAGCATAAGGTGGGGGCTGTGTATGGAAGCGTCGGGTGGGCGCTGTGTATGGCAGCGTCATGTGGGCGCTGTGTATGGCAGCGTCGTGTGGGCGCTGTGTATGGCAGCGTCGGGTGGGCACTGTGTATGGCAGCGTCAGGTGGGCGCCGTGTATAGCAGCGTCGGGTGGGCGCCGTGTATGGCAGCGTCAGGTGGGCCCTGTGTATGGCAGCGTCAGGTGGGCCCTGTGTATGGCAGCGTCAGGTGGGTCCTGTGTATGGCAGCGTCAGGTGGGCGCTGTGTATGGCAGCGTCGTGTGGGCGCTATGTATGGCAGCGTCCAGTGAGCGCTGTGTATGGCAGCGTCAGGTGGACGCTGTGTATAGCAGTGTCAGGCAGGCCCTGTGTATGGCAGCGTCGGGTGGGTGCTGTGTATGGCAGCGTCAGGTGGGCCCTGTGTATGGCAGCGTCAGGTGGGTCCTGTGTATGGCAGCGTCAGGTGGGCCCTGTGTATGGCAGCGTCAGGAGGACGCAGTGTATGGCAGTGTCAGGCGGGCCCTGTGTATGGCAGCGTCAGGTGGGTGCTGTGTATGGCAGCGTCAGGTGTGCGATGTGTAGGGCAGCGTCGGGTGGGCCCTGTGTATGGCAGCGTCAGGTGGGCTCTGTGTATAGCAGTGTCAGGTGGGTGCTGTGTATAGCAGCGTCAGGTGTGCGATGTGTAGGGCAGCGTCGGGTGGGCCCTGTGTATGGCAGCGTTAGGTGGGCTCTGTGTATAGCAGTGTCAGGTGGGCCCTGTGTATGGCAGCGTCAGGCGGGTCCTGTGTATGGCAGCGTCGGGTGGGTGCTGTGTATGGCAGCGTCAGGTGGGCCCTGTGTACGGCAGCGTCGTGTGGGCGCTATGTATGGCAGCGTCAAGTGAGCACTGTATATGGCAGCGTCAGGTGGACGCTGTGTATAGCAATGTCAGGCGGGCCCTGTGTATGGCAGCGTCGGGTGGGTGCTGTGTATGGCAGCGTCAGGTGGGCGCCGTGTATGGCAGCGTCGTGTGGGCGCTATGTATGGCAACGTCAAGTGAGCACTGTGTATGGCAGCGTCAGGTGGACGCTGTGTATAGCCGTGTCAGGCGGGCCTTGTGTATGGCAGCGTCGGGTGGGTGCTGTGAAGGGCAGCGTCGGGAGGGCCCTGTGTATGGCAGCGTCAGGTGGGCCCTGTGTATGGCAGCGTCGGGTGGGCGCTGTGTATGGCAGCATCAGGTGGGCGCTGTGTATGGCAGCGTCAGGTGGGCGCTGTGTATGGCAGCGTCAGGTGGGTGCTGTGTATAGCAGTGTCAGGCGGGACCTGTGTATGGCAGCGTCAGATGGGCTCTGTGTATGGCAGCGTTAGGTGGGCTCTGTGTATGGCTTCAGGTGAGCGCTGTATATGGCAGCATAAGGTGGGGGCTGTGTATGGCAGCGTCGGGTGGGCGCTGTGTATGGCAGCGTCATGTGGGCGCTGTGTATGGCAGCGTCGGGTGGGCACTGTGTATGGCAGCGTCAGGTGGGCGCCGTGTATGGCAGTGTCGGGTGGGCGCCGTGTATGGCAGCGTCAGGTGGGCCCTGTGTATGGCAGTGTCAGGTGGGCCCTGTGTATGGCAGCGTCGGGTGTGCCCTGTGTATGGCAGCGTCAGGTGGGTGCTGTGTATAGCAGTGTCAGGCGGGACCTGTGTATGGCAGCGTCAGATGGGCTCTATGTATGGCATCAGGTGAGCGCTGTGTATGGCAGCGTCAGGTGGGTCCTGTGTATGGCAGCATCAGGTGGGTCCTGTGTATGGCAGCGTCAGATGGGCCCTATGTATGGCAGCGTCAGGTGGGCGCTGTGTATGGCAGCGTTGTGTGGGCGCTATGTATGGCAGCGTCAAGTGAGCACTGTGTATGGCAGCGTCAGGTGGACGCTGTGTATAGCAGTGTCAGGCGGGCCTTGTGTATGGCAGCGTCGGGTGGGTGCTGTGTATGGCAGCGTCAGGTGAGCCCTGTGTATGGCAGCGTCGGGTGGGTGCTGTGTATGGCAGCGTCAGATGGGCCCTGTGTATGGCAGCGTCAGGTGGGTCCTGTGTATGGCAGCGTCAGGTGGGCCCTGTGTATGGCAGCGTCAGGAGGATGCAGTGTATATCAGTGTCAGGCGGGCCCTGTGTATGGCAGCATCAGGTGGGTGCTGTGTATGGCAGCGTCAGGTGTGCGATGTGTAGGGCAGGGTCGGGTGGGCCCTGTGTATGGCAGCGTCAGGTGGGCTCTGTGTATAGCAGTGTCAGGTGGGCCCTGTGTATGGCAGCGTCAGGTGGGTCCTGTGTATGGCAGCATCGGGTGGGCGCTGTGTATGGCAGCATAAGGTGGGCTCTGTGTATGGCAGTGTCAGGTGGGGCCTGTGTATGGCAGCGTCAGGTGGGCTCTCTGTATGGCAGCGTCAGGTGGGCCCTGTGTATGGCAGCGTCGGGTGGGCGCTGTGTATGGCAGCATAAGGTGGGCTCTGTGTATGGCAGTGTCAGGTGGGGCCTGTGTATGGCAGCGTCAGGTGGGCCCTGTGTATGGCAGCGTCAGGTGGGCCCTGTGTATGGCAGCGTCGGGTGGGCGCTGTGTATGGCAGCATCAGGTGGGCGCTGTGTATGGCAGCGTCAGGTGGGCGCTGTGTATGGCAGCGTCAGGTGGGCGCTGTGTATAGCAGCGTCAGGTGGACGCTGTGTATGGCAGCGTCAGGCAGGCCCAGTGTATGGCAGCGTCAGGTGGGTGCTGTGTATGGCAGCATCAGGTGGGCCCTGTGTATGGCAACGTCAGGTGGGTCCTGTGTATGGCAGCGTCAGGTGGGCCCTGTGTATGGCAGCGTCAGGTGGACGCAGTGTATAGCAGTGTCAGGCGGGCCCTGTGTATGGCAGCGTCAGGTGGGGGCTGTGTATGGCAGCGTCAGGTGGGCGATGTGAAAGACAGCGTCGGGAGGGCCCTGTGTATGGCAGCGTCTGTGTGGGCGCTATGTATGGCAGCGTCAAGTGAGCACTGTGTATGGCAGCGTCAGGTGGACGCTGTGTATAGCAGTGTCAGGCGGGCCTTGTGTATGGCAGCGTCGGGTGGGTGCTGTGTATGGCAGCGTCAGGTGAGCCCTGTGTATGGCAGCGTCGGGTGGGTGCTGTGTATGGCAGCGTCAGATGGGCCCTGTGTATGGCAGCGTCAGGTGGGTCCTGTGTATGGCAGCGTCAGGTGGGCCCTGTGTATGGCAGCGTCAGGAGGATGCAGTGTATATCAGTGTCAGGCGGGCCCTGTGTATGGCAGCATCAGGTGGGTGCTGTGTATGGCAGCGTCAGGTGTGCGATGTGTAGGGCAGGGTCAGGTGGGCCCTGTGTATGGCAGCGTCAGGTGGGCTCTGTGTATAGCAGTGTCAGGTGGGCCCTGTGTATGGCAGCGTCAGGTGGGTCCTGTGTATGGCAGCATCGGGTGGGCGCTGTGTATGGCAGCATAAGGTGGGCTCTGTGTATGGCAGTGTCAGGTGGGGCCTGTGTATGGCAGCGTCAGGTGGGCTCTCTGTATGGCAGCGTCAGGTGGGCCCTGTGTATGGCAGCGTCGGGTGGGCGCTGTGTATGGCAGCATAAGGTGGGCTCTGTGTATGGCAGCGTCAGGTGGGGCCTGTGTATGGCAGCGTCAGGTGGGCCCTGTGTATGGCAGCGTCAGGTGGGCCCTGTGTATGGCAGCGTCAGGTGGGCGCTGTGTATGGCAGCATCAGGTGGGCGCTGTGTATGGCAGCGTCAGGTGGGCGCTGTGTATGGCAGCGTCAGGTGGGTGCTGTGTATAGCAGCGTCAGGTGGACGCTGTGTATAGCAGTGTCAGGCAGGCCCAGTGTATGGCAGCGTCGGGTGGGTGCTGTGTATGGCAGCATCAGGTGGGCCCTGTGTATGGCAACGTCAGGTGGGTCCTGTGTATGGCAGCGTCAGGTGGGCCCTGTGTATGGCAGCGTCAGGTGGACGCAGTGTATAGCAGTGTCAGGCGGGCCCTGTGTATGGCAGCGTCAGGTGGGGCTGTGTATGGCAGCGTCAGGTGGGCGATGTGAAAGACAGCGTCGGGAGGGCCCTGTGTATGGCAGCGTCAGGTGGGTGCTGTGTATAGCAGTGTCAGGCGGGACCTCTGTATGGCAGCGTCAGGCGGGCGCTGTGTATGGCAGCGTCAGGTGGGCGCAGTGTATGGCAGCGTCAGGTGGGCGCAGTGTATGGCAGCGTCAGGTCGGCCCTGTGTATGGCAGCCTCAGGTGGGCCCTGTGTATGGCAGCGTCGGGTGGGCGCTGTGTATGGCAGCATCAGGTGGGTGCTGTGTATGGCAGCGCCAGGTGGGCGCTGTGTATGGCAGCGTCAGGTGGGTGCTGTGTATAGCAGTGTCAGGCGGGACCTGTGTATGGCAGCGTCAGGTGGGCTCTGTGTATGGCAGCGTCGGGTGGGCTCTGTGTATGGCATGAGGTGAGCGCTGTGTATGGCAGCATAAGGTGGGGGCTGTGTATGGAAGCGTCGGGTGGGCGCTGTGTATGGCAGCTGCCATGTGGGCGCTGTGTATGGCAGCGTCGTGTGGGCGCTGTGTATGGCAGCGTCGGGTGGGCACTGTGTATGGCAGCGTCAGGTGGGCGCCGTGTATAGCAGCGTCGGGTGGGCGCTGTGTATGGCAGCGTCAGGTGGGCCCTGTGTATGGCAGCGTCAGGTGGGTCCTGTGTATGGCAGCGTCAGGTGGGCGCTGTGTATGGCAGCGTCGTGTGGGCGCTATGTATGGCAGCGTCCAGTGAGCGCTGTGTATGGCAGCGTCAGGTGGACGCTGTGTATAGCAGTGTCAGGCAGGCCCTGTGTATGGCAGCGTCGGGTGGGTGCTGTGTATGGCAGCGTCAGGTGGGCCCTGTGTATGGCAGCGTCAGGTGGGTCCTGTGTATGGCAGCGTCAGGTGGGCCCTGTGTATGGCAGCGTCAGGAGGACGCAGTGTATAGCAGTGTCAGGCGGGCCCTGTGTATGGCAGCGTCAGGTGGGTGCTGTGTATGGCAGCCGTCAGGTGTGCGATGTGTAGGGCAGCGTCGGGTGGGTCCTGTGTATGGCAGCGTCAGGTGGGCTCTGTGTATAGCAGTGTCAGGTGGGTGCTGTGTATAGCAGCGTCAGGTGTGCGATGTGTAGGGCAGCGTCGGGTGGGCCCTGTGTATGGCAGCGTTAGGTGGGCTCTGTGTATAGCAGTGTCAGGTGGGCCCTGTGTATGGCAGCGTCAGGCGGGTCCTGTGTATGGCAGCGTCGGGTGGGTGCTGTGTATGGCAGCGTCAGGTGGGCCCTGTGTACGGCAGCGTCGTGTGGGCGCTATGTATGGCAGCGTCAAGTGAGCACTGTATATGGCAGCGTCAGGTGGACGCTGTGTATAGCAATGTCAGGCGGGCCCTGTGTATGGCAGCGTCCGGTGGGTGCTGTGTATGGCAGCGTCAGGTGGGCGCCGTGTATGGCAGCGTCGTGTGGGCGCTATGTATGGCAACGTCAAGTGAGCACTGTGTATGGCAGCGTCAGGTGGACGCTGTGTATAGCCGTGTCAGGCGGGCCTTGTGTATGGCAGCGCCGGGTGGGTGCTGTGAAGGGCAGCGCCGGGAGGGCCCTGTGTATGGCAGCGCCAGGTGGGCCCTGTGTATGGCAGCGTCGGGTGGGCGCTGTGTATGGCAAGCATCAGGTGGGCGCCTGTGCATGGCAGCCGTCAGGTGGGCGCCTGTGTATGGCAGCGTCAGGTGGGTGCTGTGTATAGCAGTGTCAGGCGGGACCTGTGTATGGCAGCGCCAGATGGGCCTCTGTGTATGGCAGCGTTAGGTGGGCTCTGTGTATGGCTTCAGGTGAGCGCTGTATATGGCAGCATAAGGTGGGGGCTTTGTATGGCAGCGCCGGGTGGGCGCTGTGTATGGCAGCGTCATGTGGGCGCTGTGTATGGCAGCCGGGTGGGCACTGTGTATGGCAGCGTCAGGTGGGCACCGTGTATGGCAGTGTCGGGTGGGCGCCGTGTATGGCAGCGTCAGGTGGGCCCTGTGTATGGCAGTGTCAGGTGGGCCCTGTGTATGGCAGCGCCGGGTGTGCCCTGTGTATGGCAGCGTCAGGTGGGTGCTGTGTATAGCAGTGTCAGGCGGACCTGTGTATGGCAGCGTCAGATGGGCTCTATGTATGGCATCAGGTGAGCTGCTGTATGGCAGCGCCAGGTGGGTCCTGTGTATGGCAGCATCAGGTGGGTCCTGTGTATGGCAGCGTCAGATGGGCCCTATGTATGGCAGCCGTCAGGTGGGCGCTGTGTATGGCAGCGCTAGTGTGGGCGCTATGTATGGCAGCCGCCAAGTGAGCACTGTGTATGGCAGCGTCAGGTGGACGCTGTGTATAGCAGTGTCAGGCGGGCCTTGTGTATGGCAGCGTCGGGTGGGTGCTGTGTATGGCAGCGTCAGGTGAGCCCTGTGTATGGCAGCGTCGGGTGGGTGCTGTGTATGGCAGCGTCAGATGGGCCCTGTGTATGGCAGCGTCAGGTGGGTCCTGTGTATGGCAGCGTCAGGAGGATGCAGTGTATATCAGTGTCAGGCGGGCCCTGTGTATGGCAGCATCAGGTGGGTGCTGTGTATGGCAGCGTCAGGTGTGCGATGTGTAGGGCAGGGTCGGGTGGGCCCTGTGTATGGCAGCGTCAGGTGGGCTCTGTGTATAGCAGTGTCAGGTGGGCCCTGTGTATGGCAGCGTCAGGTGGGTCCTGTGTATGGCAGCATCGGGTGGGCGCTGTGTATGGCAGCATAAGGTGGGCTCTGTGTATGGCAGTGTCAGGTGGGGCCTGTGTATGGCAGCGTCAGGTGGGCTCTCTGTATGGCAGCGTCAGGTGGGCTCTGTGTATAGCAGTGTCAGGCGGGACCTGTGTATGGCAGCATCAGGTGGGCTCTGTGTATGGCATCAGGTGAGCGCTGTGTATGGCAGCAAAAGGTGGGCTCTGTGTATGGCAGCGTCGTGTGGGCGCTGTGTATGGCAGCGTCAAGTGAGCGCTTTGTGTATGGCAGCATTGGGTGGGCGCTGTGTATGGCAGCGTCAGGTGGGCGCCGTGTATGGCAGCGTCGGGTGGGCGCTGTGTATGGCAGCGTCATGTGGGCGCTGTGTGTGGCAGCATCAAGTGAGCGCTTTGTGTATGGCAGCATCGGGTGGGCACTGTGTGTGGCAGCGTCAGGTGGGCGCCGTGTATGGCAGCGTCGGGTGGGCGCCGTGTATGGCAGCGTCGGGTGGGCGCCGTGTATGGCAGCGTCATGTGTATGGCAGCAGTGGTCTTATGTTTAGTGTACGATGTTGGATAAATGTAAAATTGTCTACATTTATTTCTGCACGGGAGACTAGCAATGGTTTCCCTGCAGAAATATCAGTCTCATAACGTTATGTGGGCCTATGCATTATATATATGAATGACCGCAAAATTTGTGGGTCCTGCGCATGGCGGCGTCAGGATGGGCTCCTGTGCATGGCAGCGTCAAGAGTGACGCAGTGTATCGCAGTGTCTGGCGGGCCATGGTAGTATGGCAGCGTCAGGTATATGTAGGCAGCGTCGCGGCCCTGTATGGCAGCGTCAGAGTGGGCTCTGTGTATAGCAGTGTCCCAGGTGGGCCCCGTATGGCAGCGTCAGGTGGCCATCTAGTGCGGCAGCGCCATGTGGGCTAGTGTATGGCTGCGTCATGACGCAGCTAGTTTGCTGTATGGCAGTACGTCGGGTGCCCGGCTGCCGTGGAGGGAGATAGCGACTACCAGACATCTCTAGTCCTTTAAGAGGACTATTTTTACTCTTCTGGAAAAAATGTAGTGCGACCTAATGCGTATTCTTCTGACAGCTATACCTAACAAACTCTACATACACATGCCAACTCAGTTCAGCCGAGCATGCATGTGCTTTCCCTGGTGGCTTATCTCTCTTGAAATTAAAGATAGAGCATGTTAAAATTCAATACGTCTGATCTTTTCTCACCCCTCCCCCCTAACATATGCCGAAATATACATTGGCCAAGTATAATGTGTGTGGACGCCTTTACCTTAGCAAAAACAATAGGATGAACTCTAATCTGTTAACCCCCCGATGGGACACGTTGAGCGCCATTGGCCAGTCCACTCAGAAATTATCTAATTTAAAGGAGTTTTTCTCTGATCCCAAGAAGGGGGTCCTGTGCTCTCTTGCTTAAATGGAGCATCATTTGCCTATATACACCACACAACTACATGGGACTGGTGGAGATAGCAGAGTGAGCTGAATGGAGCGACAGACATGTGCAACGATCACTCAAAAGGGGGGAACAAAGGACCCTCTGTCCACAGACCCCCTGTGATCAGACCATTATTCCCCATCCTGTGGTAGGGGATAAGTGTTATTAGGGGAAATACTCTTTGATAACAAGGCCAGGATATCGCCCATAGCCATGAGTCGGACAAATCGGTTTGATATAGTTCACAATGGCTGGTGGGCGACTTCTGGCTCCCGAAAAATTTTACCGTCCACGTTGGAGAATTTCACCTGAAACTACAAACGTGAGGCAGGATCAGGCGACTTTGTACGAGCCACAGGGAGTCATTTTTTTGTTTTTTTTCAGCCAGCTGTGAGCCTGGTGTAATCGTTCATACGTATATGGAACACAAAAATGAGTCATATAGCATATAAAGGTTAAAACGGGGCTTCATTTTAACTTCAGGAAAAATAAAAACTGCAAAAATGTTATAGATATTCGCATATCTTCATATATTTCTTACATCATGACACATTTTTCCTTGCCTTACTAAGATGAAAGAAATCGAATCCTGACCAATGCCTTGTAATCGGCTTTTTGTGCATTAAAGGAAAGTGCGCATTTTATAGAAACGAATTTCACTTTAAAATGAGCAGAGCACTTAAAATTAATTCCGTCATTGAACGACCAACTACCATTTTTCTCGGCACAAAAGTCTATAATCTCATAGCCACATATTATATTTATACTCATACAGTAAAAGTTACAACACGCCATAAAAGTGAAACATACTGCGGGAGCTATTAAGTGCTGTGACACTAGCTTAATACGTGCCCATGTGTAAATCAGCTTCCGAGCAATCGCCATTTATCCTTACACCGCCGTCCTACGTGACAAGGGTGGCAAATTGATGTCCCTTTTGTAATTTAACATGTCAGCTGTTATCGCGTGCGTTCTCCGGGCTGGACGGCAGTGAGCACAGTTTTACTACAGCTGCCATTCTGCTAATATGCATATCTATTAACCCCGACTCTGTCAAGATTTTGCGGCAAAGGGGTTGTACAGGATTATTAAAACATGGCTTCTTTCTGCCAAAAACAGAGCCACACATGCTCCATTGATGTTAATAGGCCTTAGGCCCCTTTCACACCTGGGTTCTTCTTTTCCGGCATAGAGATCCGTCGTCGGGTCTCTATGCCGGAAAAATCCTGATCAGGATCATCCCCATGCATTCTGAATGGAGAGAAATCCGTTCAGGATGCATCAGGATGACTTCAGTTCAGGACCGGAACGTTTTTTGGACGCAGCAAATACCGCAGCATGCTGCGCTTTTTGTTCCGTCCAAAAATCCGGAACACTTGCCGCAAGGCCGGATCCGGAATTAATGCCCATTGAAAGGCATTAATCCGGATCCGACCTTAAGCTAAACGTCGTTTCGGCGCATTGCCGGATCCGACATTTAGCTTTTTCTGACTGGTTACCATGGCAGCCAGGACGCTAAAGTCCTGGTTACCATGGTAAAATGTAACAGGGAGCGGGAGCGGCATGCTTACATTCCGTGCGGCTCCGGGGCGCTCCAGGATGGCGTCAGGGCGCCCCAGTGCATGGATCACGTGATCGCATGGATCACGTGATCCATGCGCATGAAGCGCTCTGGCGTCATTCAGCGCCCGGGAGCCTGCACGGATGTGGCATACCGCTCCCCGCTCCCGCTCTACTATGGCAACCAGGGCGCTAGTAGCGTCCTGGCTGCCATAGTAACCTGAAAGCAATTCGAAGACTGATCAGGATCCTGATCAGTCTTCTAATGCTTCAGGTGACTTGCGTTCTGACGGATCCGGCAGGACGGAAGTGCCTGCCGGATCCTGCAAGAACGCTAGTGTGAAAGGAGCCTTAGCTGCAAGAGCTTACCAGCACTGTTTAGGTGAAAGCAGCACATTTTTGTAACCAGTGAATACCTTTAGATATATTATAGTAACTGTTGTACTGGGACATAGTGACATCACTAGCGGTCAACTCCAGTGACAAGCATAAAGCTGCTGAGCAAGCTAATAATAATGCCAAATGGGAGATCACTGCCTGAAGCCCCATTGTGAGTTATCTAGGGCTCAGCTAGATGTAGGCGTCCATTTAGACCTAGTATTGATTGGCATGTAACCGCTTTTAATGTTTATTCATTGGTCCTGTGCATTTCTTGTGGGTTTATACTCATATGACTTTGTAATGGTATAATTTTGGTGTACCTACAATGTGTTAGGAGGAATGGGCAGCAGGTCAGGGGTGGAGCTGGGGCAACACCAGGGTGGGTCAAGGGGACCTTATAAAAACTGTGTGGAGCCCTGAAACCTGAAAATCTTCATGGCAGTCCTGGGCAGGCACCCCCCCCCCAAAAAAAAAAAATGGTTTATTATTCTTTCACAAAATTAAGAGTGTGTGCTATCATATCCTCAGGATAGGTCATCGATAACAGATTGGCGGGGGCCCGAGCTGGTCTGAGCGCTTGTAATTACACTACTCCGCCGCTCCAATAGAGACGAGGTTCAGGGTAATCTTGAAGAGGAAGCAGTGCTCTTTTAAAGTACTTTTTGGGGGGAAGGGGTTGCCGACACTCTCCACCCAGTTGGCTATATATACATGGAGGGTTGGCTGTACATCGAGGGTTAGGAGAATAATTTCTGACTATACAGTACAACCAACTTAAATATGTTTGTAAGTTCGAAAAATCTGTAAAATTTGCCCCAAAGAACTCCCGATGTATGCATTCCAGGAGTCTAGCTAGTTTGTATGTGCATCATTACCTAAATGATAAATTAAGCATAATTCTGTACACTTTGCCCTCATGTATACTTACTCATTGCTCTTATGGGCGAGGCTTGTCTGGCTGCACTCACAGCCGTCAGAAAGCGAGTGTAATTCATGTCTGTGAACAAGTAAAGACAACACTTATCATATATAGTGCAGACAGAGGGGCACCACCATTTCACCCTGCTGACTCACATTTTCCATATAATAATTATTGGATGTAGTAGGAGCATTCCCTGACTTTTCAGTTTCCAACTGTCTACCCTCTTCCTTTCATGCACATAGACTTAGGGTAGGACCACACATATTGTGGTTGCACTGCGGTCTAGTACTATGTGGCCTTACGAGCTGCACGTGGTCGTACCCTGAGGGTTACTTGCTCACTGTAGTCCCTGTCCTGTGGAGACCCATGTTCCTACTTGCCTTCTTCTGAAAAGAGTCCAATGGGCACTCTGACAATAAGAGGGGTATTCCCTGGAGGTGGTCCCCTTCAGCATTCTTGAAAGTTCTTGAGGACAACTCTTTATATTTCACTTTTATTCTGTCTCATCTTTCAGATGGTCTCAGCTGGGTTTCAAGAACGTCTTATCAGTTAAGTTACAGGCTCTACTGTTGTTAATGGAAGGATTTTCTCTGACTAAAAACATCAGTAGTATTCTTTACATAGAAAAATGGAGGTAAAGTGTCGCACCAGGACAGCTAGTAAACAAAAATGGAGGTGCTCTCAGTTTGTAAATCCACCCACTCCACACGAAAAGCTTTTACAAAGAACAACTGGGCACTCTCCTATATCTGGAAATCAGTAATTTATTGTCTATATTAAAAACACCAATTGACGAACAACAAATATAGCAGCAAATCCACTAAAAATGTGCAATACGAGAATGATCAGCCAATATAGCGGCGCAGTCACCAACAGAAAACATTCGAATTGTGCCGGTTAGCGTGTATCGATCAAGTGCACACAGAAGTAGAACCCTTTCAGGTACAAAACACAGAAGACATGCAAATATTTCATTCACATATCATCTCTGTTTTAGATCCACTCCTGTTTTTTGGGGATTAGCAATACCAATGGATTATTGAGCAACTGCTGACCGAGTGAAGGAGTATGCTCCGCAGACAGGATGCGTTTTTTGTGAGTTTTTGTTCTGATGGATCAGAGAATGGGGAAAATTAATCAGTGATGTCAACACAAACTTACTGCTCACACCCTCTCCACTCTGTCAGGGGGGCTCTAATTGTATAAGCGTTTAATAGAACAGGTTCTGTAGCTATCTATATGGAATCAGCTGATGAGGGCGTAAAAGGACTGTGCTTCTTCTTGACACTAACATCTACCTGTAAGGCTGAGTTTTGGCCCCGTGACTGCCCAAATAAGTATGCAGTGATTTTAAGAGTGACGGGGACCTGATGCCTGGGACGGCAGCCCTATGCCTTCCTTAGGCATTGTGGCTGCCTTCCCTGTTAGCCTGTGAGATGCTGCCCCCTGGATCTCACAGCCCCCTGGATCTCACTGTAAGGCTATTACATCGAGTAATACACTTACAGCCAATGCATTACAATACAGATGTATTGTAATGCATTGGAGAGGGGATCAGACCCCAAAAGTTGTGGGAAAAAAGATAACAAAAAGTTAAAATAATGTTTTGCATAATAAAAAAATTTAAGTTTAAAGTAAAAAAAAAAGAAAAGTAAACATATTAGGTATCGCCGCATCCGTATCGACTGGCTCTATAAAAATATCACATGGTCTACCCCGTCAGATTAACACAGTAAGAAAAAATAAAGACTGTGCCAAAACATCAATTTTTTGGTCACCTTGCCTCACAAAGAGTGTAACACCAAGCGATCATAAAGTCTTATGTACCTCAAAATTATACCAATCAAATCGCCATCTCATCCCACAAAAAATAGATTTTTTTTGGCAGCACAAAAAAGATTTCATTCTGTTCAAAAATGCATTTACTGTAAAAAACTTAACAAAAATAAAACAAATAGACATATTAGGTATTGCCGCATCCGTAACAACCTGCTCTATAAAAGTATTGCATAATATGCCCCCTTAGGTGAATGCTGTAAAAAAGACAAAAAAAACTATGCCAAAACAGTAATTTTTTCACCTTGCCTCACAAAAAGTGTAATATCAAGCGATCAGAAAGTCTTATGTACCTTAATATAGTACCAATGAAAACATCACTTCATCCCTTAAAAAATGAGCCCCCACATAAGACAATCACTCAAAAAATAAAAACCAATGGCACTCGCAAACCAATCCATCAAAATCTGTGCTGCAAAAGCCATATGGCGCTCCTTCCATTCTCAATCCTGCCATGTGCCCCAACAGCAGTTTACCACCACATATGGGGTGTTGCCGTATTCAGGAGAAATGGGTAACAAATTATGGGGTGCCTTTTCTCCTATTACTCCTTGTGAAAATGAAAAATTTCTGTCTAAAGCAACATTTTATTGGAAGAAATGAAACTCTTCATTTAAACAGCCAAGTGTTTCCAAATGCCGTAACACGCTTAGGGGATCAAAGTGCTCAGTTCCCCGTTTAATATATTCTTTGAAGGGTGTAGTTTCCAAAATGGGGACACGTTTTGAGGGTTTTCACTGTAGGGGTACATCAGGGTCTCTTCAAATACAAAATGGCGCCTAAAAACCATTGTAGCAAAATCTGCCTCCAAAATTCATATGGCACTCCTTTCCTTCTGACCACTGTCACGTGCCCATAGAGCAGTTTACCACAACATATGGGGTATTTCTGTAAACTGCAGAATCAGATTAATGCATATTGAGGTTTATTTTACTGTTAACCCTTGCTATGTTGCAATATAAGATTGATTAACATGAAAAATCTGCATAAAAAATGAAATTTTGAAATTTTGCCTCCATTTTCCTTAAATGGGGTCATTTATGGGTGGTTTCCATTATCTAAGCCCCTTAAAATTAATTTATATCTGAATTTGTGCTTAAAAAAATGATTTGGGAAATTTTGTTGAAAATTTTAAAAATGGCTTCTAACTTCTAAGCCTTCTAATGTCCTAAAAAAATGAAATTAAATTTACAAAATGATGCCAACATAAAGTAGACATATGGGAAATAATGACTGATAACTATTTTATGAGGCATTACTATCTGTCTTAACCTCTCCCGGACTGCCGCACGCAGGATCGCGTTCTCGCGGCGGCCGGGCTCTTCTGATCGGACGCATCTACGCGTGATCTCGCGAGACGCGAGATTTCGCATAGATGCGCCCGCGCATGCGCACATCGCGCATGGCAAAAGGCGCAGGAGGAGTAAGTCATCAGCCTGCCAGCCAATCGGCAGCGCTGGCGGGCTGATGACTTTTAAAAAAACGAATGAGAAGCCATTTAACCCATCATATTTGTAAATATGATGGATTAAATGGCTTCTGTGCTCTCTCCTGGGTCCTTTTCGCCGGTTGGAGCCAGGAGAGAGCACACCTTACTGTGAGTACACCCAAGCACCACACACTAGCCCCCTGATCAGCCCCCATCACCCAAATTAACCCCCTTGATCACCCTCAGCACCTGTCAATCATCTAGTGAAAGGGAAAAAGTGATCAGTGTAAACTGTCACTTTTTTTTTTTCACTAGGATTGACTGTTAGGCTTAGCTTAGTTTAGGCCCCTTTGGTAGGTAGTTAGCGTTAGCGCCCAGCCCACCGCACCGCAGTCACTGGTTCGCTGATTAGCGTAGAGCTAATCAGCGCTTGTACTTTTATAGTATCTGTAAGTGATCAGAACTGATCACGGTCAGATATATAATAGTACTAGTGTCACTTTAGTTCGCCCTCCACCCCAAACGCAGTGTTTGCCCGATCAGACCTGGATCGGTCGCCCACACCTGCGCTCACCCACGCCCGCCCCGCCGCAGTGACAAAAATTTTTTTTTTTGTAATCACTGCACAATCCTTTCACAAGCGCTGCGGCGATAAAAATCAGTTTTGATCTTTTTATCAATCGCAGCGGCTTCTGTACTTCGCTACACTCTCAATTGTAAGACAGGCTTGCTTTTTTCTTGGGTAGTCTCAGGGAATACCCCTAAATTTAGACGGCCAAATGTCAAACAAGGGGTATTCCTCTGAAGAGGCCTACAGGATTCTGACCCAGTCGGATGAGGAATGGGAACCCTCATCTGACGAATCTAGCGGGTCAGAATACGAACCTGTAGAGAGCAGTGGCTCTCTGACTCAAAGTTCTGACGAGGAGGTGGAGGTCCCTGATAGAAGCAGGCGCATCTCGGCCCCGTGTTGCTAGACCGCAGGTTGCGCAGGATCCGCCTCAAGGGCAGCAGAGTGGGGCTGGCGCTGCCGGATTACGTGGTGAGGCATACACCAGCAGCGCAGCCCGTCCTGGACCTTTCTACCAGCACTGCCGCATAACATGGTGAAGTGGCGAGCACCAGAAGGGCAGTAGAAGCTGGTACGGTGGCACGTGCAGTAGTTTCCCGCCGCAGCCACCGCGCAGACAGGCCCGTAGAGCCCCTAGAGTCCCTGAGGTGCTGGCAAATCCTGATTGGCAGCCCCCAACTTCAGCCGCACCATTAGTTCCCCTTTCACCGCCCAGTCAGGAGTTCGGGTGGAAACAGCTCAGATAGGATCGGGCGCTGGGGTTTTTTGAGCTGTTTTTCACTGCGGAGCTCTATGACCTAGTCGTGGCAGAAACAAACAGATATGCCACTCAATTTATCGCCGACAACCCGGGAAGCTCTTATGCCCAGCCTTTCCGGTGGAAACCAGTCCAAGTTTCCGAACTTAGAACTTTTCTGGGCCTTCTCCTCAGCATGGGCATAACCAAAAACATGAATTGCGGTCATATTGGTCCACGAACCCAATTCATCACATGCCCATGTACTCTGCTGCCATGTCCAGGACACGCTTTGAGACCATCCTGCGTTTCCTGCACTTTAGTGACAACACCACCTCCCGTCCCAGAGGCCACCCAGCTTTTGACCGGCTCCATAAAATTCGGCCCCTCATAGACCATTTCAACCAGAAATTTGCAGATTTGTATACCCCTGCACAAAACATCTGCGTAGACGAGTCCCTAATACATTTTACCGGGCGCCTTGGCTTCAAGCAGTACATCCCAAGCAAGCGCGCCGGTATGGGGTCAAATTGTATAAGCTCTGTGAAAGGGCCACAGGCTATACGCACAAATTTCGGATCTATGAGGGAAAAGATCAGACCCTGGAGCCGGTCGGTTGCCCTGACTACCTGGGGAGCAGTGGGAAGATAGTCTGGGACTTGGTGTCACCCTTATTCGGCAAGGGGTACCATCTTTACGTGGACAACTTTTACACAAGTGTGGCCCTCTTCAGGCATTTGTTCCTAGAACAGATTGGCTGCTGCGGCACCGTGCGACCTAGTCGCCGGGCTTCCCCAACGGCTCATTACCACCAGACTTACAAGGGGGCAGAGGGCTGCACTGTGTAACGAAGAACTGCTCGCGGTGAAATGGAGAGACAAGCGTGACGCTTACATGCTCTCCTCCATTCACGCAGACACGACAGTCCAAATTGAACGGGCAACCAGTGTCGCTGAAAAGCCCCTCTCGGTCCACGACTATAACCTCCACATGGGAGGGGTGGACTTCAACGACCAGATGTTGGCCCCTTATTTGGTTTCCCGAAAGACCAGACGCTGGTATAAGAAGGTGTCTGTATATTTGATTCAATTGGCTCTATATAACAGTTACGTTCTCTACAGTAAGGCTGGGAGAACGGGATCCTTCCTCAAATTCCAGGAAGAGATCATCGAGAACCTCCTGTACCCAGGAGGTTCCGTGGCCCCATCCACCAGTGTAGTTAGCCGTCTACACGAGCGGCACTTCCCTAGCGTTGTGCCGGGTACCTCAACCCAACCGCCACCCCGAAAAAGATGTCGTGGTCTGTAGCAGGAGGGAATAAGGCGTGACACCCGCTATTTCTGTCCTGACTGTCCTGACCACCCTGCCCTATGCCTTGGAGAGTGTTTCCGGAAGTACCACACTCAGGTACACTTAGGGACCTAGGGACAGCACTACACAGGTAGTTTTTTTCCACTCAGGCTCTAGGGTCTCTCAGGACACTAGGTTTTGAGAGACCCTAACACATAGGGATGGTGCTGGTGTGCTACAGCAGAAGTGTGAAATGGTAGAAACGTCTCCTTTCACTTGGGATAACGCGTATAATGTACTTCGCACCATCTCTGTGTGATTTACACTTTACACATTGTCCCATGGGAAAGGAGAGGTTTCTGCTAGGAAAATAAAGAGTGACATGGAAAACAAAAAAAAAAAAATTAAACAGGTAGCAAGAAAAGAAAAATCTTGAGTTAGTTCAGGTTTTTATGTTCATGTTTTATAAAAGTTTTAAAATGTTCTGGTTTTATAAAGTTTGCAACGTTCAAGTCATGTGCCTGCTGCCTGTTTTTTCTTCTTTTTCCCCCCCATAACCACCTCTTTATTTTCCAGGTATACCAACAGACCAACGGACCAACCGACGAAAACGCCGCAGCACTGATGTGCATTCTGAGAGAAGCATTGCTGCTATCAGAAGACACGTGAAGTCAGTGTATGCGGCGCTGCAAGACGAGATTTCTCCTCTGCAGGACAGGCACGCTTTGCCCTGGCATGTGAGCTGAGGAGAGGTGTTGGAGTTCATATGCTTTGGCAAACACTTTGTATCAAAAATCTGGCAAAGATGTCTTCCTCCACACCGATGGATTGATCGATGTGAATGGAGAAATCACGCTTGCCAGGACATAGGAGCTGAGTGGGTATGGATGTTTGGGCGAGCTCCTATGTCCTGGCAATCGCCAGGCCCCTTTTTTTTCTTGCATATTTTTTGGCAGAGATTTTTTCATCCACATCGATCGATGCGAATGAGGAAATCTGTGCCGCTCATTTTTTCTTTCAGCCCAGAGGCTGAACGGAAAAATCTCATTACCCGTATGCTCCATATAAGGAGAATAGCAGAAACTCCTAATGCTGGCCATACGTGTAATGATTATGGAGACCCTCAAATGCCAGGGCAGTACAAAAACCTCACATGTGACCCCATTTCGAAAGAAGACACCCCAAGGTATTCGCTGAGGGGCATATTGAGTCCATGAAAGATTGAACTTTTTGTCACAAGTTAGCGGAAAGGGAGACTTTGTGAAAAAAACAAAAAAATCAAATTCCGCTAACTTGTGCAAAAAAAATCTTCTATGAACTCGCCATGCCCTCACAGAATACCTTGGGGTGTCTTCTTCCAAAATGGGGTCACATGTGGGGTATTTATACTGCCCTGGCATTTTAGGGGCCCTGAAGCGTGAGAAGAAAATGCGTAAAATACCGTCCTAAAAGGTACTCATTGGATTTAGGGTCGAATTGCGCAACTTGGCTGCAAAAGTGGCACACATGTGGTATCTCTGTACTCAGGAGAGGTAGGGCAATGTGTTTTGGGGTGTACTTTTACATATACCCATACTGGGTGTGAAAATATCTCTGTAAATGACAACTTTTAAAAAAAAATTATACAAAGTTGTCATTTACAGAGATATTTTTCACACCCAGTAGGGGTATAGGTAAAAATACGCCCCAAAACACATTGCCCTACTTCTCCTGAGTACGGCAATACCCTCATGTGTGCCACTTTTTGCAGCCAAGATGTGCAAAGGGGCCCTAAATCCAATGAGTACCTTATAGGATTTCACAGGAAATTTTTACGCATTTGGATTCCACACTGCTTCTGACGCTTAGGGGCCCCTAAAATGCCAGGGCAGTAAAAATACCACACAAGTGACCCCATATTAGAAAGAAGACACCCCAAGGTATTCCGTGAGGGGTATGGTGAGTTCATGTAAAATTTTATTTTTTGGCACAAGTTAGTGGAATATGAGACTTTGTAAAAAAAAAAAAAAAAAAAAAATATCCATTTCCGCTAACTTGTGCCAAAAATAAAACTTCCATGAACTCACTATGCCCATTAGCGAATACCTTGGGGTGTCTACTTTCGAAATGGGGTCACTTGTGTGGTAGCTTTACTGCCCTGGCAGTTTAGGGCCTCAAGCCGTGAGAGCAGCTTGGAATTCAAATGCGTAAAAATGTCCAGAAATTTAGGTACCATTGATGTGGGCCTTGCATTCTTGGCTGCAAAAGGGCACACATGGTAATCGCTGCGACTCAGGAGAAGTAGGGCAATGTGTTTTGTGGTGTATTTTTACATATACTCCATGCTGGTGAGAGAATATCTCCTGTAAATGACAACTTTTTAAAAATTTTTATACAAAGTTGTCATTTACAGAGATATTTTTCTACACCCAGTAGGGGTATATGTAAAAAGACACCTCAAAACTCATTGCCCTACTTCTCCCGAGTACGGCGATACCCCATGTGTGCCACTTTTTGCAGCCAAGATGCTGCAAGGGGCCCTAAATCCAATGAGTACCTTTAGGATTTCACAGGACATTTTTTACGCATTTGGATTCCACACTGCTTCTGACGTTTAGGGGCCCCTAAAATGCCAGGGCAGTAAAAATACCACACAAGTGACCCCATATTAGAAAGAAGACACTCCCAAGGTATTCCGTGAGGGGTATGGTGAGTTCATGTAAAATTTATTTTTTGGCACAAGTTAGTGGAATATGAGACTTTGTAAAAAAAAAAAAAAAAAAAATCAATTTCCGCAACTTGTGCCAAAAATAGAATCTCCATGAACTCACTATGCCCATCACCGAATACCTTGGGGTGTCTACTTTCCGAAATGGGGTCACTTGTGTGCTATTTTTACTGCCCTGGCATTTTAGGGGCCCCTAAACGTCAAGCAGTTTGGAATTCAAATGCGTAGAATGTCCTGTAAAATTTAAAGGTACTCATTGATTTAGGCCCCTTTGCGCATCTTGGATGCAAAAGTGGCACACATGAGTCATCGCAGCTCAGGAGTAGTAGCAATGTGTTTTGGGTGTATTTTTATATATACTCATGCTAGGGTGTGAGAATATCTCTGTAAATGACAACTTTTTAAAAATTTTTAAACAAAGTTGTCATTTACAGAGATATTTTTCACACCCAGTAGGGGTATATGTAAAAATACACCCCAAAACACATTGCCCTACTTCTCCTGAGTACGGCAATACCCCATGTGTGCCACTTTTTGCATCCAAGATGCGCAAATGGGCCCTAAAACCAATGAGTACCTTTAGGATTTTACAGGGCATTTTTACGCATTTGGATTCTCACGCTTTAGGGGCCCCTAAAATGCCAGGGCAGTATAAATACCCCACAAGTGACCCCATTTCGGAAAGAAGACACCCCAAGGTATTCTATGAGGGGTATGGTGAGTTCATGTAAAATTGTATTTTTGGCACAAGTTAGTAGAATATGAGACTTTGTAAAAAAAAAAAAAATCCATTTCCGCTAACTTGTGACAAAAATAAAAACTTCCATGAACTCACTATGCCCTCAGTGAATACCTTAGGGTGTCTACTTTCGGAAATGGGGTCATTTATGGGGTATTTCTACTGTCTGGGCATTGTAGTACGTCAGGAAACAGGACAGGTGCTCAGAAAGTCAAAGTGCGGAAATTCACTTTTTGCACTATAGTTTGTAAACGCTATAACTTTTACCCAAACCAATAAATATACACTTATTGCATTTTTTTATCAAAGACATGTAGAACAATAAATTTAGAGAAAATTTTTAGAGAAATGTAGTTTTATTTGACAAATTTTCCAACATAAAGTGAAAAATATCATTTTTTTGCAAAAATTTCATCAAAAAAGTAAAATATCAAAAAAAGTAAAAATGTCAGCAAGAAAGAAATAGCACCAAATGAAAGCTCTATTAGTGAGAAGAAAAGGAGGTAAAATTCATTTGGGTGGTAAGTTGTATGGCCGAGCAATAAACGGTGAAAGTAGCGTAGTGCAGAATTGAAAAAAGTGGCCTGGTCTTTAAGGGTGTTTAAGCTAGGGGGGCTGATGTGGTTAAAAGTAGGGAAATTCAAATTTAGAAAATTGTGAATTTTTCCACATTTTTGGTAAATTTGGGATTTTTTTTTATAAATAAAGGAAAAATATATTGACTCAAATTTACCACTGTCATGAAGTACAATGTGTCAGTAGAAAACATTCTCAGAATGGCTTGGATAAGTAAAAGTGTTCAAAAGTTATTACCACATAAAGTGACACATGTCCGATTTGCAAAAAAATGGTCTGGAGCAGGAAGGTGAAAACTAGCCTGGGGTAGAAATGGTTACAAAGTGTAGTCTACCTATCTACCCTCCAATCTGTGCTCTCCTGCACTAAGATTGACCACCTCACCTACTTTCAGCTTCTATCCAACTACAAGAAATTACCGATAGCAGACATGTTACGAAGGGACCATTACTGGTTTGAAAAGTTAGCTGCGCAGAGATCCCCCGCTCCAAAGCTGATTTCTACAATATATAAAATGCTAGTAGGGCCTGCAGACAGTCTTGCATGTTGTCGCTTGGGAACGTGAACTAGACATCAAGCTATCCAAGGAGGACGCTTTACAGATATATAGGAATTCATGTGGCCCGTCTCATGCAGGAGACCTCCTATAAGGTAGTTCGTAGGTGGTATAAAACTCTGGCAGCTCTACATGCCATGAATCCCCTTATCCCCTCATCCTGCTGGAGATGCCTCTCAGGCGCTAGGTCTTACCTCCATCTATGGTGAAACTGTCCCCTGTTTATACCCTTTGGGAGCAGAGTAGGGGTAGTACTCAACAAAGTGTGTTCGGGAGCTCCCTATAAAAGCTTATTATGGGGACATATGTTACTAGCAGCTAAAGCTATGATCCCATTATACTGGAAACAGATACAGCCCCCCCCCCCCCCATACCCCACTGGCTGCAGGAGGTGGGGCAAATAGCTAGATTGGAAGAACTGGGATTGTACAAATTTGCATCAACTGCCAAATATACAAAGATCTGGTTGCCTTGGCTGGTTTTTGCTATGGGAACTGAAGCCCAACAATTCATGACAGATTGAAGCTAAAAGATCGACCACTCCCTATATAACTTGAGGTGCTCCCCGCGCATTCCAATGTCCTTGTACTTTACTACAGGCACTAGCCTATCTGTTCTTATTGATTATGTTAATTTATTTTTTGCTCCCACTGCCTTTGGTTTTATCTCTATGTCGGATGTTTTAGAGATCTCGACACATGGGAGATTTGTTTCTATCTCTTGTATGTCATATTTGTGACTGTAACTTGACTTCATTAGCGAAACTACTGTTATTCACATGGCTTAACCCATGTGGCATTTGCATAAGATTTCTTGTAAGACATGCTGTATTGTTTATTACTTTATAAATAAAAATAAACAGAGAATTAAAAAGTCTACTACTAAAATAGTCTACTTCACTTGTCAATACAGTGAAAGAAAAAAGGTATGGGTGAAAAGAGGGGTGCGCCTACTTGCTTCACGGGGTGCATGTGGCCGAGGTAAGGCACGAGTTGCTAGTGTTTCTCCATCGGGAGGCTATGATTATCTGACTGTTAGGCAGATCGAGTTAAGTCCCACAAATAGACAGGTCAGTCTTTATTCGGTACGCAATAGGTCTGTTCTCTAAATGGTTAACAACAGTATACTTCCGGTTTAGGATTTACACTGAGCTGCGTTCACGCGGCATAGCAAGTTGTTTGGCGCATTTATTTTTTATTTCTCCTCTTTTTTATGGTATTTAATGTGTATTTTAAGATATTTAATAAAGATTCATATTTTTCATAAGAGATTGGTGTACCTCAGTGTTATACAAAGCATACTTATGTAAATGTATGTTAAAAGGACACTGTACATTGGGCCACTTAACCCCTTTCCGACTGCCATACGGCTATATACCTGCTATCTGCACATACCCCGTGTATATAGAACGCATATAAACGTTCTGGCAGCTCTTTAACCCCTTTAGGACCGGGGCATTTTTCACCTTAAGGACAAGGCCATTTTTTGCAAATCTGACGTGTCACTTTATGTGGTGACAACTTTAAAATGCTTTTACTTATCAAAGCCATTCTGAGATTCTTTTCTTGTCACATATTCTACTTCATGACAGAGGTAAAGTTGAGTCAAAATATTTCATTTTTTTAATAAAAAAAATAAAAAATTTATAAAAAAATTGAAAAATTCGCAATTTTTAAAATTTTGATTTCTCTGCTTTTAAACTAGATAGTGATACCTCCTAAAATAACTATTACTTTACATTTCCCATATGTGTACTTCATGTTTGGGTCATTCTGTAAATGACATTTTCTTTTTTTGGAACGTTAGAAGGCTTAGAAGTTTAGAAGCAAATCTTAAATTTTTTAAGAAAATTTCACAAACCCACTTTTTAAGGACCAGTTCAGGTCTGAAGTCACTTTGTGAGGCGTACATAGTGGAACCCCCACCCCCATAAATTACTCCATTTTTAGAAACTACATCCCTCATGGTATTCAAAACTGATTTTACAAACTTTGTTAACCCTTTAGGTGTTCCACAAAAATTAATAGAAAATTAAGATGACGTTTCAGAATTTCACTTTTTTTGGCAGATTTTCCATTTTAATCATTTTTTTCACTAACAAAGCTAGGGTTAACAGTCAAACAAAACTTAATATTTATTGCCCTGATTCTGTAGTTTACAGAAACACCCCATATGTGGTTGTAAACTGCTGTACGGGCACACGGCAGGGTGCAGAAGGAAAGGAACGCCAGATGGTTTTTGGAGGGTCACATTTAAAGGCTCCCTGATGCACCCCTAGAGTAGAAACTAAAAAAAAAGACCCCATTTTGGAAAGTACGGGATAAGACGGCAGTTTTTTTGGTACTATTTTAGGGTACATATGATTTTTGGTGGCTCTATATTATACTTTTAGTGAGGCAAGGTAACAAAAAATAGCTGTTTTGGCACCGTTTTTATTTTTTGTTATTTACAATGTTCATCTGACAGGTTAGATGATGTGGTAATTTTATAGAGCAGGTTGTTACGGATGCGACAATACCAAATATGACTACTCTTTTTAGTTGTTTATTTAAGTTTTACATAATAAAGCATTTTTTAAAACATTTTTTTGTTTCTCCTTATTCTGAAAGCCATAGTTTTTTTTTTTTTGGGCAACTGTCTTATGTAGGGGCTCATTTTTTGTGAGATGAGATGGCGGTTTGATTGGCACTATTTTGGGGGCATACACCTTTTTGATCACTTGATTACACTTTTTGTGATGTAAGATGACAAAAAAAAGCTTTTTTTACGTTTTTTTTTTTTTACGGTGTTCATCTGAGAGGTTATATCATGTAAAATTTTTATAGGGCAGGTTCTTATGGACGTGGTGATACTTAATATGTATACTTTTTTTATTTATTTCACTGAAGCACAATAATAGTTTTGAAGCAAAAAAAAAAAATATTTTAGTGTCTTCATTGTCTGAGAGTGATATTTTTTTTTTTTTTTGACCTATTGTCTTAGGTAGGGTATAAATTTTTGCAGAATGAGATGGCGGTTTGATTGGCTCTATTTTGGGGGTCATACGCCTTTTTGATCGCTTGGTATTACACTTTTTGTGATGTAAGGTTACAAAAAATGCCTTTTTTTACACCGTTTTTTTTTTACGGTGTTCCCCTGAGGGGTTAGGTCTTGCGGCAATACCTAATATGTATACTTTTAATTAAATTTATTTTAATTTAACAGAATAAAAGCATTTTAGAAAAAAAACATGTTTTAGTGTCTCTATAGTCTGAGACCTATATTTCTTTTTTTTTTTGTGCGATTGTCTCATGTAGGGGCTCATTTTTTGCGGGATGTGGTAGCGGTTTGATTGGTAACATTTTGGCGTACATACGAATTTTATGATCACTTTTATTACCTTTTTTGGGAATTGAGGTGGGCAAAATTTTAATTTCATCATAATTTTTTATTTTTTTTGCCATTTACCATGCGGGGAAAGTAACATGACCGTTTTATAGATCAGGTCTTTACGGACGCATTGATATCAAACATGTGTAGTGTATTATTTTTTTTTTAATCAGTGATAAATGTGTGGCTATATGAAGAAATTCATTTTTTTTACTTTTACTTTTTTCACTTTTTTAAAAAAAATTGTTTTTGACCTAAACCCACTTGGTTATTGAAGATCAAGTGAGTCTGATGCCTATATAATACACTACAGTACACGAGCAGGAAAGGAAAAGATGTCCAGCTCCAAAAATAGTGGTAGAAAAATCTTGTATCTTTATTCTGCGGTAATAAAAACTTCCATACAGGATGCTAAAGTCAACATGTTTCAGACCATCACATATTCAAGGTCCTTCCTCATGACATATCAAACTCCAAATGGATTGCTGCTTATGTGCTCCCCACACACCTGCTCCATAATCATGAGATCATCTAACCAGTGGGAGCACACATGGAGCAATCACTGCACCAACACATCCTACAAAAATCACCAACATGCAAAAAGACATTACTTCTAAAAGTCCTATTCAGATATGGCATGCACAATGCAGACACCTCCCACTTAAAAGAAATAAATGTGTAGAAAAACAATGGCAAGGTTCACTAATATTGCAGAATCAGATCGTGTCTTTTGTTCAGACCATTTGGTTGGCAGGAATCAAGCTGGAAAATCCAGAAAGTTTCTCTCTTTAGAAGTTTCCTTCTGTAGTCACCTCCTCTGATAGGATTTTTAACTCTTTCAATCCCTTGTGCTACTAGTCCTGATGTATCTCCCCCATGTACTAACGCAAAGTGTAAGCTTGCCGCTGATACATTGCGGCTTTGGTAGTGTGGGACATCAGAGATGTGCTTACGGATCCTAGTCTTGATTTCATTAACAGTGCAACCAACATATTGTAAATCGCAATACTTGCAGGTAATTAAATATACTGCATGTTTAGTGTTGCAGTTCAAATATGACTGGATCACATATTGCTTATTATTCACAGAGGATCTATAATGCCCATCAAACCTCGTGTGCTCGCAGCATATACATTTGCTGTGACCGCACTTGTAGCTCCCTTTACTGACCAGCCAAGAGGGTTTATGTGTCACCCTCTCGTCCTGGTACAGACTGGGGCTGATCATATTGCCCAGTGTGGGGGCTTTTCGTGCTATGCATTTCAACCAACTTGTCACAATATCCATCCATTGTTTATCGCTGACACGTGTGATATTTGCAAAATTAAGCCTGGTCACGAAGGTGAAAAAATGCCTTGGTCTTGAAAGGGTTAAAGACAATGAGCATTAATGTCTCATATGCTGAATGTATACCAAGAAGAAAGTGTGACCATAGCCTTATGTTTGTTTTCCTCAATGACATCTATAAAAAAAATAACCCAACACAGCTATATATGTTGATGTTACATAAAAAAAAAAGTAATTACTGACAGAATGCTATCAAGATAAAACTAATATTTTGTCCTTAATGATAATAGTGCCAGAGTGTGTTTTTTCTTAAAGGGTTTGTTTCTTCTGGGATTGTCCCATCCCTTTTTATATGTGGTACTAGGTTATATGGACATCAAAGAATGCAGTCCTCATGTCTCTCCTGCTATAGAACATAAGATGTGAGTATTCATTTGAATGCGTGCCGTGTAGCATATGTATTACATGGCAACAGCATCAAATTTATTGGCAAGAAACAAAAAATGAAGGTATCTCTTGGCAGGTCTGACCATGCTAAACTGCCTACAGTACTAGATAGGGGCAGGAGTAGCAGTGCAAGCATAATGTTTAGCTTTTTTTTTTCAGGAGTAGTGTAAATATGAACTTTTATCTGCCAGGTTCTGCTCCTGCAAGTTCACAGGAGGCAGAGCTTCACTGTGAAGTGCTGTCAGCATTGAGAAATTTCATAACCCTTCAGCTTTGAGGGACCGCTGTAGTGGTCTCTTGGTTGGATACCACAGGTGTCACTCAGAAGAGGGGCTGTGAAGCAGCTCAATGGAGAGGGCACTTTACAGTGAAGATGTGCTTTGCCTTCAATGCACTGGTAGGATCAGAACCTGACGGAATAAAAGTTTTGCACTAACCCTGATGATAAAGTTCCAAAAAATGCTTCTAATGTACTTGTGCTCGGCCTCTGCCTAGTGCTGTCATCGGTTTGGCATGGTCAAATGCTGATAGATTCCCTTTAAGATTTGTTTTTTTTTCAGAAACAAATTATAACACTACTCTCATATTTACACCGTGGAGCTTTCAGGCTAATCCTCGGCTATGTACTCAGCAGATATGAAATCTTTGTAATAAATCTAAACAACCTATCATTGCAAGGTGGTCTTCTGCTGCCATGAAACTGTCAACAAGCTGCTGTTGATGGATCTATCAGTGATATTATTGTTTTCTATTTCGCCATTTGATTGCACAATAGTTTAATGTTATGAATGGACTAGGGCTCATGCCTCCATATCTAATAACACATAAATATCCAATATAGGTGTTCTAACAATATGTGAATTTGGCATGATTCTTGGCAGATTCCAGGTCAAAACATTATTTTACTGCAAAGAGTACAAATCACCTGGAAGAGAAGTAGAAATAGGAAATTTAAAATGAATTATTGCAAAGGTGAAAATGTTTTTTTTTTTGTTTCACCACAAAACTGTAACTTTACTTATAATGTAGAACATTTAGAGATTTTTTTTAACCCTCTTGGGAATACATATAACTGAGAAATGCATTATTACACGAAGGAGAGCTGACATTTTTCTTACCTGCTACATTTATTTATTTTCTAAGTTTTGTTCTTCCTATTTCCAAGTAAAGATGATCTGTCAGATTGCTACTTGTATTATTGGCTTTCTGACCTACGTTTTGATTGTATCCGATCTAAAGAAACCTTTTATCCACTATTTCAATTTGAGTTTGAAAACCTGCATCCAAAAGTGCAGTGGTGCTCTGACCTAAGGTTTTGACCAGAGGGGATATTATTAATGCATTTCTGGCTGTGATTCCTCTTGAATGTAAATAGGAATTTCTGTTAGTCCTTGAAAAATGGCAGTAAGAAATAACTGTCAATTTTTTATTCAATATATTACTCTGTTCTATATGCATTACATCTAAAGCATTTATAATGTTGTCGCAACTGAAAAAATTTCATTCATGTACAGTGTGGCAAATTCCTTATAACATGATCAAACTGTTCTGTATCTGGGCCACTTTCCCACACAGAGATTAAAGGAACATGGTATAGAAAACCAATGCACTGGGGGGCATTTATCAAGTGTGTCATTCCCATACCCCAGTCTTGAACCCCTGTGCACTAGTAAGATGTACCTAATTTATTAGGAACCAGATGCCTCTTAGTAAATTAGGTGCATCTCTTGCACTCTGTGCGCCAGAAACTCAAATTATAGAAACTCAAGTTATAGTTATAGTAAATCTAATGGGCCATAATAGGCTCCTCCCTGCCTTAAGCCACACCCTGTTTTCCTTACTATTTTCGAAAAGGTGGTGGAAAGCTCCAAAAGTTGCAAATTATAAAGCACTCCATATATTGCACCTTTTTAAACACCATAGTAGTGGCATAAATAGTTTAAGAAATGCTCCTCATTGAGTCTAGGACAGGGCCTCAGGGATTGGTGCATGACAAATCCTTGTTTTTTGCAACACCTCTGAAGTCCTTGACTAGGCATAAAGGTAAGTTCTGCAGTGAGTGTATGTTTAAAGAGAACCTGTCACCACAAAATGCAGTGCAATTTGCAGGCAGCATTTCATAGAGAGGGAGAAGCTGAGCAGATTTATATATAGTTTTGTGGGCAAAGATTTAGTAAAACGTGAAAGTCATACATTTAAAGAGAACCCATAACCGCAAAATGCGGTTAAATCTGTTGTCAGTCACTGATAGTTGTGCTTGGAGCAGTCTTGAGTTCAGAGACTTATTTATTTTATTAGTAGAAAAAAAGCATATACAGTACAAAGCCATTGTACTTTTTATTCACAATTACAATATAAAATTATTATTATTTTCAATTCCCCATAACCACCCATTTCCAACCCTCCCTACCCTTGCGATCCATCTCAAAGACCTCTATAATATCACTCAAATAAGCAATAGTATAGACATAAATTTGAGGGCAAAAAAGAATCAAGGCTTCCAAGCCTCCCATATCTTAGTCCACATCTCCTGACTGTTTATTTGCCTATATAGGACCTTCTCATAGTTTTGAACCCTGTTAACCGGATTTATCCAAGTATTCAAATTTGGAATATCTCGTGAGAACCAAACTCGAGTAATCAGAAGTGTCGCCAAAATCAATATTCGATTCAAAAAAATCTTCCGATACTTATGGCAATCTACCTTAGAGAGATCACTCAATATACAACATTCAACCAAAAATGGAATCAGGAATCTCAATTTTTGATTAATAAAGTTATTAATGGCAAACCAGTATTCTTTTAATTCTGGACAAGACCAGAGCATGTGTAAGTGATCACCCCCAAGAAAACCACACCGTAGGCACTTAGAACTATAATCACTGAAATAAACGTGGCCTAAATGGGAGCAACTGCTCAAACCCCTAACACTGTTGCGTGTTTCTAACTGGGGGAGCTCTGCATGTGGTCTGCTGCTAACGACAATCCCCAGCAAAAATTGCATACAATAGAGGATACCGGCGCAAACCACATGCACCACAAAAACATCCTACACAAAATGAAACAATGTGCGGATGAAAATATATAAACACATAAATCACTGAAAAAAGTGCACCACAATGATAAGCAACTGACAACACTGGCTAATCCTTGAAGCTGATGTTAAAAGCTGATACTTTCGCCAATATCTTCCAGTCAGGAACATATCGAAGCCCCTTCATGCACCACGTTAAGGTCTCTCAGCATGGCATGGGGTCCTACCACTAGACTACAGGGTCTGAGAGGTGCTGAGATCCAGCTCACAGCCCAACTCCCGCTTACCTGCATTGTAGGACCACTAATGCAATGGGAGGCAAATGAGGCTGCAAGCCACACCTATAACAGACCATGTGACACAGGCTACCAGGTGCAGCAGAATGTTTTCAGCCATAGGCAATGACACATTCAATACATAGAAAACAAAAATCACTGAAATAAACGTGGCCTAAATGGGAGGAACTGCTCAAACTCCTAACACTGTTGCATGTTTATAACTGAGGGAGCAGTTCCTCCGCATGTGGTTCGCAGCTAGCGGCCATCCCCAGCAAAAATTGCATGCAATGGAAGATGCCGGCGCGAACCACATGCACCACAAAAACATCCTACACAAAATGAAACAATGTGCGGATGAAAATATATAAACACATAAATCACTGAAAAAAGTACACCACAATGATAAGCAACTTACAACACTGGCTAATCCCTCAAGCTGATGTTAAAAGCTAAGACTTTCGCCAATATCTTCCAGTCAGGAAGCCCCTTTATGCAACACATTAAGGTCTCTCAGCATGGCATGGGGTCCTACCACTAGACTACCTATGGTGTGTGAACAGGGTCTATGAGGTGCTGAGATCCAGCTCACAGGCCAACTCCCACTTACCTGCATTCTAGGACCACTAATGCAATGGGAGGCAAATAAGGCTGCAAGCCTCACCAATAGCAGACCATGTGACACAGGCTACCAGGTGCAGCAGAATGTTTTTAGCCATAGGCAATGGCACATTCAATACATAGAAAACAAAAATCACTTAAATAAACATGGCCTACACCGTGGGCACTTAGAACTATCTCTTAACCCACATTTATTAAGCCACAAGGGCGTGACATATAATCTGTGTAAAATATGAAATTATACTATTACGTGATTAAAATTATGCGATATTGAACTTACCGTATGTTTCGCTTTATAAGACGCACTTTTTTTCCTCCAAAGTGGAGGGAAAAAGTCAGTGCATCTTATAAACGCAAGGCGACCCCAAAAGTGCAGGCTGTGGCAGCTCAGGAGCTCTCACCAACGGCTCCTGAGCTGCCATGAAACGGTGGGCGCAGGTGGGAACAGAAGTAAGCACTTAGTAAAGCCTCTAGCCCTAAATGCTAAATGATGCCGGCAGCCCGCGCTTCCATTCACTATCGTTGGGCGGGCTGGCGGCTTCTCTGTATAATCTATACTGCCGCCTGCCCGCACATCATCATCATCACCTGCCCGGCGCTGCTTGCCACATAGTGCAGCATCAGGAACTTGCTAAAACTTCTAGTAATCTGCATTGTTTATCCCCCCCTCCTCCCATGCCACCCAGCCAAGTTATCTCCAGACTGCAGTGCGGGGGGCACAGTTCCCGGGCACCTCCTGCTGTCTGCAGCAAATGACGGATCTGCACAGAGGCTCGGTGTCCCTCCCTCTAACAGATGGATTGTGTCTCCAGTCCCAGTGCTCCACTCCCTCAGCTCTGCACTGCTCGCAATCACAAGCTCCTGCTCTGCTAACAGCGCCGCTACTGCTGCTGTCACTCACCGCAGCAGGAGGATCCCCTTCTCTGTACTGCTGACTGTTGGTGAGCACGTCCTGCTCCCCCCTCTCCTTTCCCCTCCACCAATCAGCTCCTTATATTTTGCCTGCCATCTGAGCTGTCCCCTGTCCTGGTACCATAGATTCCTGCCTGTCAATATACAGTACACTAATAAAAAATGTGTTCCAAATATGACTATAACCCCCCTTATCCATAGGAATGCACCCATGTACTGCAGTATAGAGGTGGATTCCGTTCGTATGAGTGGGGTTATAGTCATATTTAACATAGACACATGCCAATTACATGGACAGTATTAATATTAAATATGACTATAACCCCCCTCATCCTTAAGAATACACCCATGTACTGCAATAAATAGATGCATTGTTATGGATGAGGAAGGTTATAGTTATTTTTATAAATACAGGCTAATTACATTATAGTCTTTGGACAGTGCTAATATTAAATGTGACTATAACCCTCCTCATCTTTAAGAATACACCAATGTACTGCAGAACATGGGTGCATTCTAAAGGATGAGGGGGGTTATAGTCACATAACAGTTCGTCATCTCCCAAATATCCCCATAACAGTGTGTCATCCGTAGATCCCCATAACAGTGTAAACTTCTATTGTTATTTTATAAAAAATTTGAGCACACTTTTTGGTTCAAAATATTTTTTTCCTATTTTCCTCCTCTAAAACCTAGGTGCGTCTTATCATCAGGTGCGTCTTATAAAGCGAAAAATACGGTAAATTCGCTAATATATTTCCCCATCTCTCTAATTGGATCGTTGGCAAATCAACTCTGCAGGCCCTTTGTCCTGGTGATTATGTTTTAATAAATAGTGCCTTAAGTAGGAATTAATACTAATGTGCAATCTTAACCCTGTGATATAAATTTCCTAGAAAATCATTTAAGGAGGTAGAAATATCTATCTCCAACAGTCATTTATTCTTTACACTGGAAAGTGCCGAACGGTATTGTAGATATTTAAACCGGGACAAACCAGCCATAGTCTCAGTTTGTGCTAACACCGAAAACGGAAGTATCTCTCCATTCTCCACCACTTGTGCTACATATAAGATATTGTTTTGTTTGCCAATACTGGTCCCCAGCTATTTTATCTAAAAGAAAAAGCAGAGACTTAAATGTGTAAATTACAAATTTTGATGACTGATATATAGCTTTCGTGGTAAAAAAAATTCAGTAAAACCTGTATTTAATACATTTAAATCTCTGATCTTTCTGACTTCAGTTGCTCACGGGGCAGATGTTATCAGCGACTGATAGCATTCCCTGTGTAAGTGTTTATACAGAGATAGCTGTTACTGACAGTTGTACACAGGGGAGGTGTAATCAGAGATTAATAGCATTCCCTGTGTAAGTTTGTATACATAAATAGATATCAGTCACTGATAGATGTACACGGGGGAGATGTTATCAGTGACTGATAGCATTCTCTGTGTAGGTGTTATGACATAGTGAAAGGTCTGGTGTGGAGAGGAAGGTATTTTCCTCACAGCATGTGCTGCTGGACTGATTGACAACCAGGTGAGGTCAAGCACCAGACCAGATCTCATATGCAGATCCAGGCTTAGCTGACAGCTGACTGTCTTAAAAAGCTAGATGGACGGCAGTAGGGTGTGTGAGGATTGTGGCTGGATGTCGGCTTCTGGCCTGTCTGGGAGGACAGGTCTGCGAAAACCTAGACTTGTCCCTCTTCCGTGGTACCTACTATAAAAGTGTCATTGAATATGTCACCAAAATGCAAGAATGGATAGAGACAGTGTTGCCACTTGTTAGGGAGCATATGGAGGCAGCTCAGTGAGCCCAGAGTCGGGTCTATAATCGAGCGGCTCAGGCCTGGGACTTAACTCTCATTTGGTACTCTACGACGTCTTCATTGGGGTCGTTATTGTGGTACCAGAAAAACCTCAAGTAGTTTCTGTGTTCTTCCTTGACGAGGAAGCAGTGGAACATCTGTTGTATGTCGGCCATAACATAGTAACATAGTACATAAAGCTGAAAAAAACATCTGTCCGTCCAGTTCAGCCTGTCATCGTGCTAGTTGATCCAGAGAAAGCCAAAAACAAACAAACTGTGAGGTAGAAGCCAATTTTCCCCACTTAAGGGGAGCAAAAAATTCCTTCCCGACTCCATTCAGGCAATCAGAAGTACTCCCTGGATCAACGACCCATCTCTAGTAGCTATAGCCTGTAATATTATTACACTCCAGAAATACATCCAGGCCCCTCTTGAATTCCTTTATTGTACTCACCATCACCACCTCCTCAGGCAGAGACATAATCTCACTGCTCTTACTGTAAAGAATCCTCTTCTATGTTTGTGTACAAACCTTCTTTCCACCAGATGCAGAGGGAGAGATCTCTGTACTGACCCCTGATAAATTTATACATAGTTATTAGATCTCCCCTCAGTCATCTTTTTTCTAAAGTAAATAACCCTAATTTTGATAATCTTTCAGGGTACTGTAGTTGCCCCATTCCAGTTATTACTTTAGTTGCCCTCCTCTGAACCCTTTCCAGCTCTGCTATGTCCGCCTTGTTCACAGGAGACCAGAACTGTACACAGTACTCCATGAGTGGTCTGACTAGCGATTTGTAAAGTGGTAGGACTATGTTCTCATCAAGGGCGTCTATGCCCCTTTTGATGCAACCCATTATCTTATTGGCCTTGGCGGGAGCTGCCTGACACTGGTTTTTGCAGCTTAGTTTTCTGTTTAATAAAATTCCTAGATCCTTTTCCATGTCAGTGTTACCGAGTGTTTTACCATTTAGTATGTACGGGTGACTTGCATTATTCTTTCCCATGTGCATAACTTTACATTTGTCAGTGTTAAACCTCATCTGCCACTTATCTGCCCAAGCCTCCAATCTATCCAGATCCCTCTGTAGCAGTATACTGTCCTCTTCAGTGTTAATTACTTTACACAGTTTATTGTCATCTGCAAAAATTGATATTTTACTATGCAAGCCTTCTTCAAGATCATTAATAAATATATTGAAAAGAATAGGGCCCTTTACTGACCCCTGAGGTACCCCACTATTGACAGTTGCCCAATCTGAGTGTGTACCGTTAATAACCACCCTCTGTTTTGTGTCACTCAGCCAGTTACTTACCCCTTACAGACATTTTCTCCCAGTCCGAGCATTCTCATTTTATATACTAACCTTTCATGTGGTACAGTGTCGAATGCTTTGGAGAAGTCCGGATATACGACATCCATTGATTCCCCGCTGTCGAGTCTAGAACTTACCTCCTCATAGAAACTGATTAAATTCGTTTGGCATGACCGATCCCTCATAAAGCCATTCTGATATGGCGCTATTTGCTTATTTCCGTTGAGATCCTCTAAGATAGCATCTCTCAGAAAACCTTCAAACAGTTTCCCCACAACAGATGTTAAACTTACTGGCCTATAGTTTCCGGGCTCTGTTTTTGGACCCTTTTTGAATATTGGCAGCATATTTGCTATGCGCCAATCCTGTGGAACATTCCCTGTCAGTATAGAGTCCGCAAATATCAGAAATAAGGGTCTGGCTATGACATTACTTAATTCCCTTAGGATACGGGGTGTATGCCATCCCGTCCTGGCGATTTGTCTATTTTAATATTTTTAAGTCGCTGTTGTACATCTTCTTGGGTCAGACAGGACACTTTTAATGGGGGATTTATTTTTACATTCATCATTTCATCTGACAGTTTATTTTCCTCAGTGAATACATTGGAGAAAAAACATTTAACAGCTTTGCTTTCTCCTCGTCGCTCTCTGCAACTCCCTCTTCATTATTCTTTAAAGGCCAACACCTTCAGATTTATACTTTTTAACATTTATATAATTGAAGAAAATTTTAGGGTTAGTTTTACTCTCTTTGGCAATTAATCTCTCGGTCTCTAGTTTGGCCGCTTTTATTAGTTTTTTACATGTTCTATTTTTTTCCTTATAGTTTTTCAGTGCTTCCTCGCTACCCTCCTGTTTTAGTGATTTATATGCTTTCTTTTTGTCATTTATTGCTTCCTTTACATTTCTATTTATCCACATTGTTTTCTTTTTGTTCCTTAACCTTTTATTCGCATACGGTAAATACCTCTCACAATGAGAATTTAGGATGCTTTTAAAGATATCCCATTTTGTGGCTGTATTTTTGTTTTTGAGGACTAGTTAGTTAGGCCTATGGCCTCGCTTAGTTGGCTATTCTAAATTTAGCTTTTTTGAAGTTTGGTATTTTTGTTCCTCCCTGTAGAAATGCTCTTTTTAATGCTAATTGGAAGGTTATTACTTTATGGTCACTATTTCCCAGGTGTCCCCCATAATAACCACCTCATTATGATTTGCTGCCTCGTCTATCTCGTTTAGTAATAGATTTTCTATGGTATATTAGGTGGTTTATAGTAAACTCGTATTAGTAATTTATTATTGTTTTTGGCTCCATGTATCTCCACATTAACTGCCCAGTCATAGCTATCATCCAACCATGTCTCAGTTATTCCCGCTATATCATAGTCCTCCTCACACATCACTAATTCCAGTTCCCCAGTTTTGTTAGTCAGGCTTCTGGCATTAGTGTACATACAATTAAGAGGTTTTTGTATATTTTTACACCCGGAAGAAAAGACGCCGGCATCGCCTGCTCTTTACCAGGGATGCCGGCGTCTTCTCTTCCGGGTGTAGCGCTGACGTCATCGGCGCAGGCGCACTGAGGACGGAGCGCCTAAGCGAGCATCCTTCACTCAGAGCGCCTGCGTCGACTAAAGACCGAGACGGCGCAGGCGCGGGATTGCAGCTGCAGACAGGGCCAGCGAGAGGAGGAGAGCGCGCTGGCCCTGTCTATCAAAAGAAGAGGGGGCGTTCCAAGGCCATGTAGATGCGGCGGCTACCAGCAAGTACCCGCCCAACTTGCTGGTAGCGAAGCTAATTTACATATGACAAAAGTAAGTTTTTAAGAAGATTGAAAACAGAAAAAAAGATATTAAACATATGTTTGAACTCAGCTGACATTAGCAAGTAGCTAATGTCAGCTAGTGAAAATTCGTCAGTGGGGGTGACAGAAGCCCTTTAAGGAGTAGGGAGAACTGTGCCCTACGATGTTGAATGTGTCAAAGAAGGTGTGTTTAGCGAAAGATCGGTTGCATTGATGATCTAAGATTGCATATACCTTGATCGCCTTATTTCAGTGACTGGCCAGATAAACTCTGACAAGGCAGATTTTTGAGCAGGATTTCCCTCCTGCAAGTCCTTTACAGATCTCTGTACAGTGAGAAGTGACTACTTCGGTATATATCTACTTCCTATCATGCTCCTCTGCTTGGGGTGATACCTGAGAGGGTGGTCCAGGGTGTAAAGCCGTGTTGTATTCTATGATACCGAATTATGTGCATGTCACACTGACCTTAAAGTTCCTGACGAAGTGCAATGTTGTAGTGCAGCACCTGAAGCAGATGTTGTTTTCCTTGAGGAATTCTTTGCGGTCCTCTAAAGACTTCTCCCTGAAGGCTCTGTATTTTAGTAGAGAATGTGGTTTCTTGGCAATTCTTAGGTAAGATCTTTGAGTTTGTTCTCTTCTTGAGAAGACCTAAACAGCCTATAAAGAGAACCTGTGGAGGCAATGTTAGTTTTGTGGACTGCCACTGGTGTTTTACATGGTTTGACACCAGCGGTAGTGGAACATGACAATGTAAAGTCAAAACTGGGATCGTTTCTGATCCTTGCCTGTTCCGCGACAAAGTCTACAAACACCACGAAGGGAGGGAATGGTACATTATGAAACCATTTATAATGGTAACCATGCGTGATCCACTTCTCTTGTAGATCATCATGGAGTTTTTGGACAATCGGATTGACACCACTGGTGGGGTCCAGGAATGCTAGCCCTGGCAGATCTCCTTCTGCCTGAGCAACATATACCTCTATCAACAAGTCACTGAGTTCCCTGAGCTTCTGGTAACCCCTACCCACTATTCTGGGAAAATTATCAATTCTCTTATATCAAGCATTTTCTATAGCTTCTATTGACCCATAACACTCATTAAGTCTTTCCCACACCATCTTTAGGCCTTTGCCCGGATAGTTTATGTTAATGTCTCTGATTCTTTTGGCATGTTCAGCAGACTTACTTCCAAGCCAACTTTTCAAGAGGTCTAACTCCTCACTATGGGAAAGATCTAAGTCTCTTATGGCATTCTGGAAGGAGGCTCGCCATGCCCTATAGTTCTTGGGACGATCGGTGAGCTTTATAGGTCCTTTGGTAACCAGCTCCCATTTAGCAAAAAACTTAGCGAAGTCCATGGCAGCCTGGTTAGCGAATATATTACTGTGTGTTGTTGTTATACTGCATGTGTGGTGTATCACTATACCTTTTAGGGGTTTCTGGTCTAGGGCAGTCTGTATAATACCGTTCTGAACACAAAGGGTGTCCCTTTAAGTCGAAGAGAAGGTTGTAGCTTTTGTTCTGTAGGGCGGTAGTTGTGGTCAGCGTAGCCTTGTCGCATACCTTCCTGCTTGAGGTACTCTGCTTCAAGGTAGGAGCTTTGGCACTCTGTATAAGCTGGCTGATATACTGGATCACAGTTGTCATCTGTCTTGGGATGCTGATGGACGTATTCTGAGACACGCTGTGCTGGATCTTGTTGATCTAGATCTGGTCCAAGTACTTGACTGTGTTTCTTGGATTCGGTAAACTCCAAGGCTTTTAGGAACTCTGCTTTGGCTACTACGGCGGACGCTTCTTTCTCTGCAGCGAGTTTTTCCAGTGACACTTGAAGGAATACTCTCTCTTTTTCTAGTAACGCTCTCTCTTTTTTCTTTGACGCTTGGAAGCGTGCTTTCTCTTCCTCCAGTGACGCTCTCTTTTCTTTGACGCTTGCAGGCGTGCTGTCTCTTCTTCCAGTAATGCTTGCAGGTGTGCTCTTTCTGTTTCCTAATCTGCTTGCCTTAGCTTTTATTGCATCTCTTGTATGGCTTTAGCTTCTGCACGTGCGAGAGCAGCCTTTTCTTTTATGGAGGACTTACTAGAGCAGTTTGCTCATGACCTGGTCCTGAATGATGATGCCTGGCTAACGGACATTGTGTGCTTGTTTGCTGGCTGCTTAATGTCTCTGTGCGAACTCAGTGTATGTAGAAACGGACTTCAGCGTGGTCTGGATCGTGCTACACTTGCTGGGGGCTGCACTCTCACTTCTTGTGACTGTATGGTAACTGCTGCAGTCTTGTACGCAGGACCGCGTGTCTGATGGCAGCTCCATATAGTCAGATCCACTATCGCTGGTGATTCTTTTCTGTAGTCTGCGAACAAGGCAGATTTTAAGTTCAGAAAAAGCAGAGACTTAAATGTCTGAATTACGAGTTCTACTGAATCTTTACTCATACAACTATATATTAATCTTCTCAGCTTCACCTGTTCTATAACAGACAGCAGATTGCACTGCATTTTTTGGTAACAGATTTTCTTTAAAGGAAAATATTTGGCTAGTAATTGCAGCAAGCCTGCATAGGGAGAGCTGGGAGGAGGGGAATGGAAGTTGTGGCACTTATAGAAGTTGTAGTGGTTCACATTGGTTGTCCTCACTCCACCGCTCCTTGGAGCCGCGCACTGAGTAGAGGGTGCACCTTTTCTTTCCTCTGGGCACACCGTGGGTCTTTTGGATACTCTCGTCTGGTAGTAGTTTTGGTGCCCTTGATGGTGATCAGTTGGCAGGGTGCAAGGCAGGAGGGCAGATGTAAGGCCTGCAAAAGGTTAATGGAGTCAATGACCAGGCCTGTTTGGTTGCAATAAAGTCTTTTTACTGAATACATGATAGAAGAAGTAGTTCATACAGAAGCAAAAGGCACAGTTCTGAGGTATGTTACAGAGTAGGTCTGTCCCAATTGCCTTGCATAGACAGTAGCAATAATGGTATTAGTAGTCTCTCACTCTCTCTTTCTGCAATTCCCAGGCTGCAGGATACAGAGCTAAGATTCGGATAGCCAGTCTGTCTCAAAGTGGGATGGGCGTTGGAGGCAATTAACCCTTTCCAAAAGCAGTAAAGTCTTAATTCCATAAACTAGCAGTTCCTTAGAAACATAGAAACATAGAATGTGGCGGCAGATAAGAACCATTTGGCCCATCTAGTCTGCCCAATATACTGAATACTATGAATAGCCCCTGGCCCTATCTTATATGAAGGATGGCCTTATGCCTATCCCATGCATGCTTAAACTCCTTCACTGTATTTGCAGCTACCACTTCTGCAGGAAGGCTATTTCATGCGTCCACTACTCTCTCAGTAAAGTAATACTTCCTGATATTACTTTTAAACCTTTGCCCCTCTAATTTAAAACTATGTCCTCTTGTAGCAGTTTTTCTTCTTTTAAATATTCTCTCCTCTTTTACCGTGATGATTCCCTTTATGTATTTAAAAGTTTCTATCATATCCCCTCTGTCTCTTCTTACTTCCAAGCTATACATGTTAAGGTCCTTTAACCTTTCCTGGTAAGTTTTGTCCTGCAATCCATGTACTAGTTTAGTAGCTCTTCTCTGAACTCTCTCCAAAGTTTCAATATCCTTCTGCAGATATGGTCTCCAGTACAGCACACAATACTCCAAATGAGGTCTCACTAGTGCTCTGTAGAGCGGCACGAGCACCTCCCTCTTTCTACTGTTAATGCCTCTCCCTATACACCCAAGCATTCTGCTGGCATTACCTGCTGCTCTATGACATTGTCTGTCCACCTTTAGGTCAGTCTGATATAATGACCCCTAAATCCCTTTCCTCAGATACTGAGGTTAGTACTGTATCACTGATTTTATATTCTGCTCTTGGGTTTTTACGCCCCAGGTGCATTATCTTGCACTTATCGACATTAAATTTTAGTTGCCAGATTTTTGACCATTCCTCTAGTTTTCCTAAATACTTTTCCATTTGGTGTATCCCTCCAGGAACATCAACCCTGTTACAAATCTTTGTGTCATCAGCAAAAAGACACACCTTACCATTGAGGCCTTCTGCAATTTCGCTGATAAAGATATTTAACAACATGGGTCCCAGAACAGATCCCTGAGGTACCCCACTGGTAACAATACCATGGTCTCAATATACTCCATTGACTACAACCCCCTGTTTTCTGTCCTTCAGCCACTGCCTAATCCATTCAACAATATGTGAGCCCAAGCTCAAAGACTGCAGTTTATTGATAAGCCTTCTATGTGGGACAGTATCAAAAGCCTTACTAAAGTCCAGATAAGCGATGTCTACTGCACCTCCGCCATCTATTATTTTAGTCACCCAATCAAAAAAGTCAATAAGATTAGTTTGACATAATCTCCCTGAAGTAAACCCATGCTGTTCTAAAACTTCTGTGAATGTCTATTCTTTTTCACTCAGGGGTATTCTCTCAGTTAAAATGGGTTATCCTGGAAAAGATAATGATGACTTATCCTCAGGATGCAATACTATTGATCCTGAGGGAAATTTCAGTATCACAGCAGCACAACATAGACATGGATCACAGTAGACAATTGACAGTATAATCACATACATTACTATTCATGATAGGCCAGTACAATACACCATTGGTACAACAATAATACAACACAGTCACTTGAAGGATTTCACACTTAGGTAGTTGGTATACATTCGCAGTCAGCACAAACGATTTCTGGTATCTTTCTTTTTTACACCTTACACCTTGATAGGATTAGACAGTTACTGAAGGTGCTCCTCTGCCTCATAAACAGCTCATATAATGGGTGTGAATCAGGGGCGGTTTAAGTGCATGATAGGCCCGGGGCTGTCTACCCAACTTGGGCCCCTTACTCCATTTTAGTTTACTTTTTTTTTTGTATGAAGAGGCTGCGGGGCTTCATGAGCTCCACAGTCTCTTCCTAGGGCATTTGACATCTCCAGACTAAATAAAATACCCCAAATTGGCTCCTAAACTGAAAAATTTGGTAGCCGAATTTAAAATACATAAAATACATAGAATACAGCACCACATACCTCTTACATCCAGGGACATCTCCTGTCTTGTAGACCTTCTCTTTCCCCTTCTCCCCCATTTGACCCAGACTGCCATGACAAATGGTAATTTGCCCCTACATAGTAATTTCCCCCACAATGCCACATATATAGTAATTAGCCCCACACTACCCCCACACAGTAGTTTCCCCCACACTGCCCCTACACAGTAGTTTCCCCCAAACTGCCCCACCACAGTAGTTTCCCCCAAACTGCCCCACCACAGTAGTTTCCCCCACAAAGTAGTTTTCCCCACACTGCCCCCACACAGTAGTTTCCCCCACACTGCCCCCACACAGTAGTTTCCCCCATATAGTAGTTTCCCCCACACTGCCCCCACACAGTAGTTTCCCCCACACTGCCCCCACACAGTAGTTTCCCCCATATAGTAGTTTCCCCCACACTGCCCCCACACAGTAGTTTCCCCCATATAGTAGTTTCCCCACACTGCCCCCACACAGTAGTTTCCCCACACTGCCCTCACACAGTAGTTTCCCCCATATAGTAGTTTCCCCCACACTGTCCCCACACAGTAGTTTCCCCCAAACTGCCCTACAAAGTAATTTCCCCCACCCTGCCCCCACATAGTAATTTGCCCCCATATAGTAGTTTTCCCCACAATAATTTGCCCCCAGACAGCCCCCACATAGTAATCCCCACATACAGCCAGCCCCAATATACTTATTTCCCCCCGATGTACTCGATGTGCCTTCACTAATATGTTCTCATGTGCCACCCCTGTCCCCCAAAGTAGGCACATAAAATAAAAACAAAAAAATAAATAAAAGTTAAATACTCACCTATGTCCAGGGCCACGTTCTTACTCGCAGATGGTACATGCCGGGATGAGGCAGGCCTGCACATGTCACAGTGCAGTATCCAGGCACAGGCGTGCGATGACGTCATCACGCCCGACTGCTCCGGGATTTCACTACCACTTAGGCCTCAGGCCTATGGTGGTGATCGGCGGCAGGGCAGGGAAATATGAGCTACCGTGCCCCACCGCAGTATGTGGGCATTCGGGTCGGCGTTGGGCCCCCCAGCAATGCTAGGCCTGGGGCTTCCGACCCAAACGTCCCTATTATAATCCGCCATTGGTGTGCATTATTGTTCATAATCACCATACACTTCTTCCGAATTCTCTCCTCCACTACCTTCTCACAAGTGTCTAGATTGCAACCAACAACCGAGCTTGCATTCCTGATAAGCTTGTTAAAGGATAACTGTCACATTTAGACCCAAATTTCAATGTTCATATATGTAGTTACCAATAACATGATATTCCAGAATCAATAACTATTAGACTTACTCGCCCCATATTTCATAAGATCCAGCCCTTAGCAACCAGTCTGCACAAAACTGCAATTTCCTTATTCAGTTAAGATGGCTGCTGCTGCCCTCACCCTGAGGCTAATCCCGCCTGCCCTCACTACCCACAATGCATTGAGCTCCTCGTGCACTAGTTTCAGCACCTCAACCAATAGGTGCTCTCCACACTGAAACACGCCCCCCTCCTGCTATCACATACACAAGTGGTAGAACTGTGTGAACATTCTCTGTTGCGTGGACAAAGAAAACTAATGGTAAACTAGTCTTTATAATATAATAGCACTGCCTTACACTATATATATTCTGTCATGGGGACACACATGTGCTATATCACTGCTGTGATAGAGAGACATACACGGGCTGCAGAATTACTGTCGTGGAACACATATGTGCTGTATCACTGCTGTGATAGGGGGACATACACGGGCTGCAGAATTACTGTCATGGGGACACATCGAGGGTTAACAGCCAAACAAAACTCTATATTTATTGCCCTGATTCTACGGTTTACAGGAACACCCCACATGTGGTCGTAAACTGATGTAAGGACAGGCGGCAAGGCACAGAAGGAAAGGAGCGCCATTTTTTAGAAGGCAGATTTTGCTGGACTGGTTTTTAGATGCCGTGTCCCATTTGAAGCCCCCCTGATGCACCTTTACAGTAGAAACTCACAAAAATTTACCCCATTTTGGAAACTAGGGGATAAGGTGCCAGTTTTATTGGTACTATTTTGGGGTAAATATGATTTTTAATTGCTCTATATTACATTTTTTGTGAGGCAAGGTAACCAAAAAGGGCTGTTTTGGCACTGTTTTTATTTTTTATTTTTACAAGATTCATCTGACAGGGTAGATCATGTGTTATTTTTATAGAACAGATCGTTACGGATGTGGCAATACCCAATATGTATACTTTTTCTTATTTATTTAAGTTTTACACAATAATAGCATTTTTTAAACAAAAAAATGATGTTTTAGTGTCTCCATATTCTGAGAGCTATAGCTTTTTTATTTTTTGACTGATTGTTTTAGTTATGGTCTCATATTTTGCAGGATGAGGTGTCGGTTTGATTGGTACTATATTGGGGGCATACGCCTTTTGATCGCTTAGTGTTACAATTTTTGTGATGTAAGTTCACAAAAATGGCTTTTTTGGCACTGTTTTTATTTTTATTTTTTCACGGTGTTCAGCTGAGGGGTTAGATGATGTGATATTTTTATAGAGCAGGCCCTCACGGACGCGGGATACCCAATATGTATCCTTTTTTATTTATTTAGGTTTTACACAATCATTTTTAAACAAAAAAATCATGTTTTAGTGTCTCCATAGTCTGAGAGCCATCGTTTTTTCAGTTTTTAAGCGATTGTCTTAGGTTGGGTATCACTTTTGCGGGATGAGGTGACGGTTAGATTGGTACTATTTTTGGGGTCATATGACTTTTTGATCGCTTGCTATGACACTTTTTGTGATGTAAGGTGACAAAAAAATGGCTTTTTGACAAAGTTTTTATTATTATTTTTTACAGTGTTCACTTGAGGGGTTAGGTTATGTGGTATTTTTATAGAGCAGGTCCTTACGGACGTGGCGATACATAATATGTCTACTTTTTAAAAAAAAATTACATTTAACACGAAAAGCATTTTTAAAACAAAAGAAATCATGTTTTAGTCTCAGAGCCATAGTTTTTTAATTTTTAGGGCGATTGTTTTTGGTAGGGGCTCATTTTTGCAGGATGAGGTGACGTTTTATTGGTACTATTTTGGGCGGCGTACGCCTTTTTGATCGCTTTGTGTTCGAATTTTTGTCATAAGGTGACAAAAATGGCTTTTTACATGGTTTTTATTTTTTATTTTTAAAGTGTTCACCTAAGGGGTTAGGTCATGTGATATTTTTATAGAGCTGTTTTTTACGGACGTGGCGATACCAATTATGTATATTTTTTTATTTTTATGACAAACAGATTTGAAAAAAGACCATTTTTATTTTATTCTCATTTAAATTTTTATTTATTTATTTTTTAACTTTTTTTTTTTTTTTTAACTTATCAAGACCCATCTGGATCCTGAAGATCCAGTGGGCCTGATCACTGTACAGTGCATTGCAATAGTCATCTATTGCAATGCACTGTATAGTCAGTGCTACATTTACACTAAGGCTGATGAGACCCTCAGGGTCTCATCAGCCTTAGATAACTTAGCAACCAGGACGCCTTTGTAAGGCGTCTGGTTGCCATGACAACTGATCGCACCGCTGCTATCGCACCAGCAGCGGATCGCAGGGAGCTCTCTCCCTCTTAACCCCATGGATGCCGCGGGCGGCTGCTGACCGCGGCATCTATGGGGTTAAATGCCCCAGATCGGTGCCAGCACTGATCTGGGGCATAGCAGCAGAGTGTTAGCTGTGTGTTACAGCTAACACTCGCTGCAGATTACACACGGCAGCAGAGGAGGATTGGAGCAGAAGGGGAGGGAGGAGCCACGTGGTGGAGGAGGAGGAGGGAGGAACGGGGGCAGCAAGACATATGGCCGCACGGGGGGCTGCGATCTCCAGAGTGGAGCGATCGCAGCAGCAGCGCGATAGAAGAGAGAGGAGCTCCATCCCTCTTAACCCCATGGATGCCGCGGGCGGCTGCTGACCACGGCATCTATGGGGTTAAACGCCCCAGATCGGTGTCAGCACCGATCTGGGGTGTGCAGCAGAGTGTTAGCTGTAAGTCACAGCTAACACTCGCTGATGAATACAGCCGGCAGCAGGAGGAGCGGAGCAGAGCAGGGGGAACAACCAGGAGGAGGAACGGAGGGGGCAGCGGGTGACATATGGAGGCATATGGGGGCAATGATGGCCGCATGTGGGGGCAGTGGGGGCATTTATTTATAAAAAGGCACTGGGGGCACGGCAGCAGACTGGGGCACTAACGCGATTTCAGACTGCAGTCTCCAGAGTGGAGATCGCAGCCTGAAACCGGCATAATAGAGAGCTCTCACTTCCGGGAGCGCGCACGTACAAGTTACTGTGCGTCTCCCGTCCTCCAGGAGATAGACGGACCTCACATAGCAACCTGTTTTTAGGCTAAGGTAAAAATAGGCGCTGAGGGGGCAAAATGAGAGTTTTATAGGGGTTCAGGGATAATAAAAAAAAAATGAAGATGGCCACTAATGTCATGAAGATGGTCTCTATTAAGATATTGAAAAAAAAAAAATGTGACAGTTATACTTTAAGCTTATTAGCGTCAGCCACCTGGTCCTTAAAAAGTGGGATTTTGGAAATTTTCTTACAAATTTTAAGAATTGCTTCTAAAATTCCAAACCTTCTAACGTCCACAAAAAAAAAAATGACAATGATGAGATTTACAAAATGAGGCCAACATAGAGTAGACATATGGGAAATGTAAAGTAATAACTATTTTATGAAGTATCACTATATGCCTTAAAAGCAGAGAAATTAAAGTTTTGATAAATTTGGGATTTTTTATACATAAAGGTGAAATATATCTACTCAAATTTACCACTAATGTAAAGAACAATGTGTCACAAGAGAATAATCTCAGAATGGCTTGGATACGTAAAAGCATTCAAAAATTATTACCACGTAAAGTAGCAAGTGTCAGATTTGCAAAAAATGGCCTGGTCCTTAAGATGAAAAAAGGCTGTATCCTCTAGGGGTTAAAGCTGGCACCCCCTCCATAGCTGAGCGAGTGTCATAGTTAGCAGGTGCCTGATGTTTCATAGAGCAGACAATCACAGCTAATGTCCACGATTGGCAGTTTGTGGACATTTATGCTGTTTGTGGACATTTAACCCCTCAGATGCCATGTTCAAATGTGACCACGACATCTGAGAGGCCAGAAACGCGGAAGCGTGCTCTTGACGGGCAGGATCACCTCCCCCGGGCGACCATCAGGGAAGGTGTTCCTTATAAGTAATGAGCCAGAGCCTGTATTGTAATATAGTAATCTATGTATAGGGTAATGGAGAATATTCTATTACTCTATGCAAAATAAAATTGGAAGATTGCATGTTGGAGTTTTAAAAAATATAAAAAAAGAAAAAATTTCCCCAAAATCAAAATATTTAAACAATAAAAAAAATCAACATAATAATGAAGAATTGTCGCATGTAAAAACAACTATAAAAATGTATGGGGTCAGAATATGGTGATGAAAACAAAAAAAAATGGAAAATTGCTGCGTCAGGAATGGGTTAATTGCGACAGTCTATGCCTTCCTACCAAAAGTAACCTGGTCCATGCATTCCTTTTACAGAACATCCATCCTCTTTCCTCTTAAAAAATGTCAGGAATCTTCAACCTGTTCTTCTGTTATTACAGCTTCTGTTATACTGTAATAATTAGTATATACTTGCAAGCTGGAACTTGCAGCAGAACAGCTGGCAAGACCAACCTTCTCTCAGCCCCTACATGCAGCTCCGATCAGGGTTGATCACTGTATACAAAGGGTTAACAGCGAGATCCTCAATCTCTGTTAGAGCAGGAATGTGGTCGTGGTTGTGTGAACTCAGAGTTTAACCCTTATTTTCATCATGGGGTCACACTATTCTCTAGTGTGACCCCATGTCTCTAGTGGTCACACTATTCACTGGCAGAAACCCATTGTTTCTGTGGTCAGAGAAGAAGGGCTAAAGATGAAATTAAATCAAATAATATCACTGATATGCAGAAACAATAGAATGCCCAGCCAGTTAAAACTTTGAGACCGTTGGACTACAGCAACAGGAGACCGCAAAGTCCCAGCAGCAGATGTCAACCAAGTCCCTGAAGTTGAGCATGATAGTTTTTAGACAATTCCTAATTTAATTGACCTCTTCCCCTACCAATACCTAGTGTTCTTATTCATACAGTGACATGGTAACTGATAGCAGCACCATGCATAGATGGACCAGAATTTGTTGTAAATCAAATCAGTCTATGAACTGTGTTAATGCTTCAGACAGGTGATGGTGTAAAAATGGGGGAATAGTTTCTTGACATACATTATCCTCTTTATCATGTTGAACATGTAAATCTCTCCATGGAAGGGATAAGAAACCTCCGGGGCTCCAGCTGTTCTGCCCACTGCACAGTCACCAGGGCCCCATCCAATAGAGTAACTGTGATGACCAAGAATTGTAGGGGTCATGACAAGCATGTTTAGTAACTGTGGGTTGCTATCATGTCAACATGGACCCAGATCTCAAATATCTCCAGAAACATGTTCAGTTCAGCCATAATGAATTAATGTTGTTTTCAGGGGAAGATGGGATCCTACCCAGTAAAGTAAAGGCCTAACAAAGTGGTCATTGAGTGTCTTGTATCTATGTGTGTAATGTTTGGCGCAGTACAGAATCCATTGGCCAGGATTCTTTTGTACTGTAACGTCTTTTCTTCAGTGTTTTGGTGCAGATGCCGTTGATTACCTGGCTATGTCAGTCAAAATGATGGGGGCACAACCTGTAGGAGAGTGAGTAAAGTGTATGAGTGCAACAAAAATGCCCTTGTTGCACCCAGGGACTATTTTGCATATTATTATTATTAAAATGCTTTTTTCTCTGCAATGTGGCCACAGAGAGAGAGATGGGACCAATACCATTAGATTCAGTTGACAAGGACAGATCTTCAATGTCAGCTGGAATTATTGAGAGGTATTTAGTGACAGATTCCCTTTAATGTGTATGGGGAGCTCCCAACTCTCCCCTGACAAATAGTGTTGGGGGGAGAAGGATCAGGCAAAATGAATATTTTTCATCCTATCCTCTTGTTCTCCTGGGAGATAAGCTGTCGCCAGAAGTCTCTGGCAGTGGCGTTCTCTCTCCCCTTAAATATACATACACAATCAACCGAGCTGTATGTGTATGGGGGAGCTGGGATGGAGTCAGGAGAGATAGCTGATCTTTTGGCCAACAGCTATTGAATTGTGTATGGCCACCCTAACACTTTGGTCATTCCTGTAAACTATGCAAAACCCACTACTGCCCCAGGTGCTTATTCATGGAGGAAACATCTCTGCACCTGTTTTGGGAGTTCTTTTTTGCATAGAGTCTGTTGGATGTTACATCTCCCCTGTATTTCAGTCTGCCTCTCATCTCCCTGCAGGTGCTGTCTAAAAGACATTGTTGACCATAGCCACTAATTATAACACAGCTTTTATTTTACTACAGCACTTCTAACAATATTGTAGAGCTATGTTCCCCAACCTGTGGCTCTCCAGTTGTTGCAAAACTACAACTCCCATCATGCCCCGACTTTTATTTTTGCCTATATCGACTAATCACACCACGGCTTTCATTTTTGATTCATCAATGAATCACAGTGCAGCTTATAGTTTACTACAGTACTACACTACAGCCTGCAGCCTCTGTAATAAGCACTTTAGAAAATCATAGCTGTGCTGTGATTTATTGTTATGGGCAACAAACAGTTTGTCATTTATACAGCACATGCGGGACCCCCGCCGATCAGCTGCTTGAGAAGACACTGGGATTTGCACTAGCGCTGTGGCGTTCTCTCAGCTCACCAAGCACGGCACTGTATATTGTATAGCATCTGTGCTTGGTATCACAGCTCAGTCTCATTCACTTCAATGCTACTGATGAATGGGACGTCAGATGTCCTGGGCTAAGCTGCGAGAAGGGCGTGGCGCTACTGCAAGCACTATTGCCTTCTCAAACAGCTGATCAGCCGGGGTCCTGGGTCTCAGACCACCACTTATCAGATACTGATAATATATCCACAGGATAGGTCATTAGTATAAAAGTCTCAGTAAAGCCCTTTAAGTTGGATCATGAAGAGTACTGTATATGTACCAAGTTAGGTTGAGAATATCCATCAAGTCATGTAGTATATATATATATATATATATATATATACATATATACTGTATATATATATATATATATATATACACATATATACTGTATATATATATATATATATATATATATATATATATAGATAGATAAAAATCGAGCAGCACTTGGAGTGCTGCTCGATTTTTATCTATCTACAATTGTTGGAGTGGGTTTACTCCACAGGTGAGCGTTGCACCCGCCATCCACTTTACCAGGTGGTGCTGCCTCAATTTTTATTTTGTATATTTATATATATATAGAAACCAAAGAGATGCAGCAGCACAGTTGAAGGTGTGAACAGGGTGCAAGATCCTCTTGGGAAGAAGGCAAATATTCCAGGTATATATAGTCCAAAGATGAGGCAGCACTCAAGCCTATGAAAAATAAGTGACCCTCTTTATTCCCCAGGCAACGTTTCGGTCTTCTCAATGAGACAAAGGTCTCATCGAGAAGACTGAAACGCTGCCTGGGGAATAAAGAGGGTCACTTATTTTTCATATGCTGGAGTGCTGCCTCATCTTTGGACTATATTTTATATTATATATATATATATATATATATATATATAAACTAAATTGAAGCAGCACTCCAGGATATAAAACAGTGGATTGACCTTATTCTGCAACGTTTCAACTGCTCAATGCAGTCTTTCTCAAGCATGAGCAGTTGAAACGTTGCAGGGGAATAAAGGTCGATCCACTTGTTTTATATCCTGGAGTGCTGCTTCAATTTTTGGATTTATATACCTGGTAAACAGCTGAGCCCGCTGGTTTGGAAGGATTGCACCCGCTTTTGTTTTTTTGAGTGCTGCTGTGTTTCTCTTTGTTACATATATATATATATATATATATATATATATAGTGAAAGAGAGAGAGAGAGTGGGGGGAGGGAGAGAGAGAGAGAAATAAATTAGCCAAAGGACTAAAACAAATTCTCAGACTTTCACGTTATCCCTTCTATGGAGTCTGTGACTGTTGAAGACTCAAAGCCATTTCAGAACCATGGTAACATCAATATTACATTTTTAAATGAGCGGTGGTATCAAGATGAATCATGTTCATGTACACAAGCTATACTGTGTCAAACATACTGGGTGATGTTTCTTCATGACTGGTGTTGCCATACACCAGTCTTGATCCCCTTGTGCTGGAGTAAGATGCTCCTAGTTTATTAAGAGGCAAATAAATTAGTCTCACCTCTGGTTTCTGGCACAAGTTCTTGGCACTTCAGAAAGTGTCGAGAAACTGAATAAGTTACATATCAGGGTGCAAATATGGCATGGGCCATAATTTGCAACTTTTTTACTCCACAATAGGGGCTTAAAAGCTTTAATAAATGTCCCCCGCTATGTCCTCCATCTAGCCCAGGTTTTGAAATGTATGGCTTTTACTAGTTGATAATTCATATCCTCAATGCATTTCCAGGAACACCTTATCATTATCATTCATATGGGCAAATGTTTTCAAAGTACTTTGTTAATAAAATATCACTATAGCCTTGAAATTATCTAAAAAAAAAAATTTTTTTCTTACCTGCTTCTAATCTTTGCCTCTTTTTATGTTTTACAGCTCTACACACTTGGCTATCCACCAATAAATGTAATCTTATTTGGATTCATTTTTAATGCATTTAGCAGATTGTATCGTTTTAATTGGATCTATATTTAAATATGTCCGTAAGCCTTTTTTTTTTTATGTTTTGTTTTCTTGTGTGCGTCTCATGAATATGCAGAATTTGGACTAGAAAATGTTCAAAGAGAAACAAAGGAAAGGATTTCAATGTGAATGGGATAGTACAACGCAGCCAAACTATTTGAACATTAAAAACTAATTACTCTTGAATAGATAATTGTTTCAACAAGCGTCCATAAAATAAATATAATGGCAAGCATGGAGTCGCTGATAACAGTGTCATTTTTCAAACTGTTAAGGCGTTATAAAGCAAGATGTGCATAATATCACACTCCATAATTTTTAATGAAAAAAGCCAATTAAAATCACAGGAGGTTTGAACATGAAAATCATAGCTCTGTCATTTTCAAGTGACATTGCTTTTGCTCATACACTCAGTCTATATTTTATTATATGGAAAAAATATTAATATAGTGTATGTTCGAGTGAAGAAAACAAGTAAAATGCATACTGTTATCATTAGATGGCAGTGCTGCTATAAGATACAGACACTTTTGTATGAATGGACATGAAACGTACGAGAGTATAGTAAGGAATGCTTCTTGGTGCAGATTGTAACATTAACATTTACAAAAATGCCCATAGGGCACAGGTAGGTCAGCGTTAGGTCCCGAGCTACTAGAGATACCTTGGGGCGGTGCTCGGGCTCTGATATGTCCTTAAACATGAGGTTATAATGGCTAAATTCTCAATTTTAACACCAGAATGAGGGTTTAGTCAGACCGCAGAGTGCACCTGTTTTTGTAAATGGTAATGTTATAGTAATATTATATTACTTGTGGTCCGCTGTGGGCATCCCCCACTGCATTTTTGCTGGGGAGCGCCATTAACAGCAGACCAATAGCGCACGATCTGCCCCCCCCCCCTGTATAGATGCACCACTGCATATGGGGTGGAGCACTTCTTGTCTTCTAATACCACACCAATTTATAGTTTGGTGCAGATTGTACCACATAAGCTGGAAAACAACTTTTGAATTTATAATTATTTTGTTTTGTTTGCTTACCAAAAGTCACTGATGATCCACTCCATTGCAGTGACAGTGCTCGATATTGACTGTGTCACCTTGGATGCACCGGTGTTCATACAGAGTCTGGGATAAGTGTTGGAGGACAATAGCATGATATCTGCAAAATAAAGTTATGAGTGGCTATAATGGGAAGAAACTGGCAAGATGGGTTCGAACAAAAGATAATTTAGGGTTGAATTACACTGGACGAGGGTTGGCCAGATCACCGCTAACAAGCATTCATAGGCACTCTTCTTAGTGATAATCTGCCTGTGTAAAAATGCCAATGCAAATGCTTGTTCAACGGGTAATCCCATTTTTTATGCGGTCGCAAAAATCTTTGTTTGCCAGCAGCAAATTGTGCTGTCTAATCTTGCTCTGCTGCTGGCAAATAATGATTTGAATAGTAAACTATGTACCATCACAAGACAAAGCTACCATTAAGGTCAACTTTAGAGAGCTGGTCATCACCCACAGCTATATCTCCTATGGTCCCTAGGCCTAGTAGTCCCCCTCCTGCAGTGGCCGGGTTTGGGGTGGCCCCAACGCTATGCTGGGTCCCCCAGACATCGTGAAGGTGTCACCACATGTTGCTGCTCTCCGGAAGGGATGGTAAGGCGTGGTGAACCCCAATGGGAAATAAGTCCAGAGAGTCAGGGTCTGCAGTAAACCAGGGTGCTTCTTTACTGGAGAAATTTGAGGGTTTGATGCTGAGGAAAGGCCTGAGCTAGCTGTCCATCTTTCTCTTCAGAAGGCTGGTACCCTGGTCCAAGGCTGGTGATCCAGGGTCTGTGGCAGCGTATCCCTGTCTCAGAGTCTTCTTCTGGTCAGTCAGTTGTCTGGCAGGGTCTCCTCTTCCAAGCACTGTTCCCTAACTGCAGCACACTAGGGGCTCTGACTGGTCTCCTTATATAAAGTTTTTGCTAGACTAGAACCTTCTAGTGGGAGGGGTGGAGTGGAGAAACTCAGCACAAACAGATACATTGTTTCAGCTCCCGTCTGGTATAGACTTACATTAGCGCTTCAATGATACTCAATGGTAATGACACAGCAGGCTTTCCAGACAAAAACAAGTTTCCAGACATAACAACAGAGCTAAAACCAGATGTTTAACCCCTTAAGAACCCAGCCATTTTTCACCTTAAGGACCAGGCCATTTTTAGCAAATCTGACATGTGTCACTATATGTAGTAATAACTTGAAATGCTTTTACTTATCCAGGCCATTCTGAGATTGTTTTCTCGTCACATATTGTACTTCATGACAGTGGTAAAACTGAGTCAAAAAATTTCATTTTTATTTATAAAAAAATACCAAATTTACCAAAAATTTAGAAAATTAGCAAATTTCAATTTCTCTACTTTTATAATAGTAATAACTCCAAAAATAGTTATTTCTTTACATTCTCCATATGTCTACTTCATGTTTGGATTATATTGGGAATGCTATTTTATTTTTTGGGGGGACGTTAGAAAGCTTAGAAGTTTAGAAGCAAATCTTGAAAACCCACTTTTTAAGTATCAGTTCAGGTCTGAAGTCACTTTGTGCAGCTTACATAATAGAAACCACTCAAAAGTGACCCCATTTTAGAAACTACACCCCTCAAGGTATTCAAAACTGATTTTACAAGCTTTGTTAACCCTTTAGGTGTTCCACAAGAATAATTGGAAAATGGAGATGAAATTTCAGAATTTCACTTTTTTGTCAGATTTTCAATTTTAATAAAAAATTTTTAGTAACAAAGCAAGGGTTAACAGCCAAACATAACTCAATATTTATTGCCCTGATTCTGTAGTTTACAGAAACACCCTATATGTGGTCGTAAACTGCTGTACGGGAACACGGCAGGGCGCAGAAGGAAAGGAATGCCATACATTTTTTTTGCTGGATTGTTTTTTTAACACCATGTCCCATTTGAAGCCCCCCTGATGCACCCCTAGAGTAGAAACTCCAAAAAAGACCCCATTTTGGAATCTACGTGATAAGGTGGCAGTTTTGTTGCTACAATTTTAGGGTAGATATGATTTTTGGTTGCTCTGTATTACACTTTTTGTGAGGCAAGGTAACAAAAAATAGCTATTTTGGCACCGTTTTTATTTTTTGTTATTTACAGTGTTCATCTGACAGGTTAGATCATGTAGTATTTTTAAAAAGAAGGTTGTTGCGGATGCGACAATACCAAATATGTGTACTTTATTTGGTTGTTTGTTTCAGTTTTACATAATAAAGCATTTCTGTAAAAAAATCATGTTTTAGTGTCTCCATATTCTGAGAGCCATAGTTTTTATATTTTTTGGGCGATTGTCTTAGTTAGGGTCTAAATCTTTGCAGAATGAGATTACGGTTTGATTGGTATGATTTTGGAGTGTGTATAATTTTTTGATTGCTTGGTATTACACTTTTTCTAATGTAAGATGATAAAAAATGGCTTTTTTGACACCTTTTTTTTTTTTTTTTTTACGGTGTTCACCTGAGGAGTTGGGTCATGTAGTATTGTTATAGAGAAGGTCGTTACGAACGTGGCAATGCATAATATGTATACTTTATTTATTTAGGTTTTACACAATAATATCATTTTTGAAACAAAACAAATCATGTTTTAGTGTCTCCATAGTCTGAGAGCCATAGTTTTTAAATTCTTTGGGCGATTGTCTTAGTTAGGGTCTCATTTTTTGCAGAATGAGATGATGGATTGATTGGTATGATTTTGGGGTGCGTATGACTTTTTGATCGCTTGGTATTACACTTTTTCTTATGTAAGGTGACAAAAAAATTGCTTTTTTGACACCGTTTTTTTTTTTTACGGTGTTCACTTGAGAGGTTAGGTCGTGTGATATTTTTATAGAGCCGGTCGTTACGGATGCAGTCATACCTAATATGTCTACTTTTTATTTATTTAAGTTTTACACAATAATATCAATTTTGAAACAAAAAAAATAAAACACGTTTTAGTGTCTCCATAGTCTGAGAGCCATAGTTTTTTCAGTTTTTAGGCGATTGTTTCAGGTTGGGTATCATTTTTGCGTGATGAGATGACGGTCACTATTTTGGGGTGCATATGACTCTTTGATCGCTTGCTATTACACTTTTTGTGATGTAAGGTGACAAAAAAATAGCTTTTTTTTACATTGTTTTTATTTTTTACGGTCTTTACCTGAGGGGTTAGGTCATGTGATATTTTTATACAGCAGGTTCTTACAGACGAGTCGATACCTAATATGTATACTTTCTTTTTATTTATTTACGTTTTACACAATACAAAACATTTTTGAAACTAAAAAATCATATTTTATTGTCTCGATATTCTGAGTGACATTTTTTTTGTTTTTGGTGATTGTCTTAGTTAGGGTCTTATTTTTTGCGGAATGAGATGAAGATTTTATTGGTATGATTTTGGGGTGCATATGACTTTTTGATGGCTTGGTATTACACTTTTTGTGAAGTAAGGTGACAAAAAATGTTTTTTCTTTACACTTTTTTTTTTACCGTGTTCACCTGAGAGGTTAGTTTATGTGATATTTTTATACAGCAGGTTCTTACGAATGCGGGGATACCTAATATGCCTACTTTTTTTTAATTTATTTACGTTTTACACAATAACATCACTTTTGAAACAAAAAAAATCATATTTTAGTGTCTCCATAGTCTGAGAGCCCTAGTTTTTTTTTATTTTTTGGGAAATTGTCTAGTGTAGGAGCTCATTTTTTGCGGGATGAGGTGACATTTAGATTGGTACTATTTTGGGGGGGGGCATAAACATTTTTGATCGCTTGGTGTTGCACTTTTAGTGATGTAAGGTGACAAATTTTTTTTTTTCACATCGTTTTTATTTTTTACGGTGTTTACCTGAGGGGTTAGGTCATGTGACATTTTTTAGAGCCGGTCGATATGGACGTGGCGATACCTAATATGTCTACTTTTCTTTTTTTTTCTATTTTTTACAATTTTTTTTTACTTTATTTTGGGAAATGGGCGCTTTTAATTTTTTTCACTTGAAACTTTAAATTTTTTTTTTAAACTTTATTTTTTTAACTTCTTTTGTCACTTTAGGTTTTGTCCCACTATGGGACTTCAAGATTTCAGGGTCTGATCCGTGTTTCAATACAGCACAATACATCTGTATTGTGCTGTATTGAACTGTTAGTGTCTTACACTGTAAGACGCTGACAGTTGCCTAGGAGACCCAGCCCTGAGGCTGGATCTCCTGGGCTTCCATAGCTGGCAGTCCCGATGCCTGTCCAAGGCATCTGGGCTGCCATAGAAACCACCGGGTCCCCGTCACCGCAGCACGGGGACCCGATGGGAATGCAGAAACTTCCGCAAACTTCTTGTATGCTGCGGTCAGGGGGACCGCGGCATACAGGGGGTTAATCCGCCGGCATCGTTTTTTTTGTCAGTATCAGCTGGGCCCCTGCTGCTGATCGCGGCAGGAGGCGGGGGGCAGCCGGTTAATCCTAGGACGGGAATGCTCGTCCTAGTGCTTTAAGTAGCCACAAGTAAGGACGAGCATTTTTGTCCTAGGTCCTGGAGGGGTTAAAAGGTCAGGCTGTCTGCTGTTTGGTGGTAAACAAGTCTGGGTTTCTCCCTCCAAAACATGATGGTAAGCAAGTCTGGATTTTTCCCTCCACAATATGGTCTTCTTTAAACACTATGGCAGCTGTGGCAAATTACCAGCTTCTCAATCAAAGCCCTAACAGTGTCTCAGTATTTATTAACCCTTTCCACAGGGCCATGTAAATACAGTAATAATAAACATGATATATATCACAACATATAAAATGCAGGTACACAGTAATAAACAGTATGTTAACCCTTGCAAGAGAAATAAAGTAAGAAGTTTTAACTTTGCATAGGGAATATAGGCAAATGTCCACAAATGTCCAAATGTCAAAGTACTCCCTGCTCTAGGGCACTACACTGCCTTTTAGAACAAGTGCAGAAATAGTGTCCCTTTGAATTATTCGAACGCCTACACAGACGTTTCTCTTTAGACAACTTGATTCTATCCACTTGAATAATTACTGGTACAGGTGAAGAAGAAGAAGAAGGAATCAGAGATTCTAGAACTCCTTAGTACAAGTTGACAGGCCCTTGCAGAATGCTGCCACTAATGCCTCATAGTTCCAGGTCACCACAGAGGACAGGGAGTGAAATTGTATGGCCTATAGCCAGACAGACAGATCACCCTGGCAAAGTTGTAAATGGGAGGAGAGGGCAGAAGAGGTACATCCGAGATTTTCAAAGATTCTTTGGAAGGTGGCTAGGAACTTATTCAGATTACTTGTAAACTGGTCACTGGATTGCCTCTTTCCCATAAAGGATCACCCCAGGTGAGGGCCTGGTCAGAAATCACAAAGGCCACCTTGGCCCTTTCAGAAAAAAACAGATGTGGTTGTAGTTCCAAATGTATAGTGCACTGGCACGACACAGCTTGGATCTCCATCATAGCGACAGACGTAAACTGGAACCTGCAACAGGTAGGACTTCAGGCAGAGAGGAAGGAAGCTGTGGTGATAGTCAAAACATTATAATAAAATAAAAATAGTATCTGCCCATATTGTATAGGGATCCTGACATGCAGGTCATGCTAGAGAATAAGGTTTGTTATGTTGCTAGGAAACTATTAACTTTAGGTAATATTTAGAGATGAGCGAATTTACGGTTTTGTTTGTGATTCGTTTACTGGTAAAAGGTGAATTGCGTTATGGATTCCGTTACCATGGACTATAACGCAATTCTATGACCGAAAGCCTAATGGAAAGCCTTTAGAGGCATTCCCTTATCCATTCCGTCATAATAGAAGACTATGGGCTGCATAACGGATCTGTCCCGTTTCCATTATGCAGGAGAGGACTCTTCTGCATAACGGAATCGGGACGGATCAGTTTTGCAGCCCATAGTCTTCTATTATGAGGAAATGAATAACGGAATGCCTCTAAAGGCATTGCGTTATGCATTACGTCATAGAATTGCGTTATGATCCGTGGTAACGGAATCCATAATGCAATTCAGCTTTTACCAGTAAACGAAGCATGAACGAATTTCAAAATAGTAATATTATTTCAACTAGAATATTCAGAAATAATGATAATAAAAGAGACACGGCCTCATACTACTGGTGCGTATAAATGTGGTTCCATTTGCTGTGAAACGTTAAGTCTATTAGAAATACTAAGAAAGTTAAATCTACTAGTACTAGTAGGGTTTGTCACATATAATTTATGTGATTTCCAGCGATAGATGTACAGTAATGTACTGTGGGTAGTGCCATAAGATCAATGTGTAAACAAATTGGGGAACATCTGTTTCATAAGCGTGGAATGTGCAAAACGCGTAAGAGGGAAACATGAAGTTTTCGTATGTTATTAAAATGTACTGTTAGTAAAATGTATGTTGTATGTATGTAGTATGTTATTAAAAGTTATGTTTTGTTAATCAAGGCGCTGGATCGCCAACTTCTAGTTGTTTTAGGATGATATCTTGCGGCCCATACTGAAACAAGAGGAGAGGGGAGAGATGGATTCTCCTACCTCTTCTCTGCGCTGCTACTGTTACTGATTCCGCTCACTGCTGCTCCATCAATCATTGAAGTGAACCCTGGATGTGCCCCACGCCTGCCTGTCCACCCGCCTCTGTAGCCTGCACACCCGCCTCACTCGTAGCAGAAGCAGCTTTTCCTAACTTGTACTACGCCCTCTTATACTCAATACTGTGCCTCCTAACCTGCACTAATTTAACCTGCATTGTACCCACTTACCATGCCCTGTACAGTGCCTTCTTATAATCTATACTGTGCCTCCTTAAACCCTGTTATCCAATCACTGTATGGCGCTGTTATCCAGTCCATGTATGGTGGTGTTATCCAGTCACTGTATGGCGGCATTATCCAGTCCATGTATCGTGGTGTTATCTAGTCACTCGTGGAGGTATTATCCAATTACTGCACTGGTTTTCCTTCCTTTGAGGGATATCTGGGAGCTTTGCACTTTGGATTGCTGTGTTGAGACTCTTAAATGAGGCTCCGCAGTGTTCTTTGTAGCTGGTCTCCCTGAGATCAGCTATTATTTTGTTTGAGTACTTTCCAAGGCATTGCTCCCGGTTAGCCAGAATCCTACTCCGCACTGATGAGGGGCAACACCCCGAAACAGCCGTCTGTGGATGGATACCTGACTTAGGTTTTCCCAGTCACATCCTTAGGCTACATTCACACGACCGTATTTTTTTCATCCGTATTTTACAGACGCAAAAAACGGAAGCCGTATGTCCGCATTTTGCAGAAGAACGCTTCCGTATGTCTTCCGTTTTTTGCGGATCCGCAAAATACTGAACTGGAGGGAGGGGAAAAAAAAATGTTCTTCAATAAAATATTCTAATAATAATACGGAAACGGATCCGCAAAATACGGATAACATACGGAAACCTTTCCGTATGTTATCCGTTTTTTGCGGACCCATTGACTTCTATGGGGCTGCGGACCGATTTTTGCGGACAATTATAGGACATGCTTCATATTTTTGCGGATGAAATATGCGGACACACGGATGCGGACAACTTACGGAAAGTTGTCCGCAAATTTTAAAAGGCCATAGAGATGAATGGGACCGTATCTATTCCGCAAAAAATGGAAACGGATGCGGATCGGATGCGGAATGAAAAATACGGTCGTGTGAATGTAGCCTTAAAGCTTGTAAAAGCGGATCTTGACATAGGGCCACTTAATATGGTGGATTTGGTGATCTCTGTAATGGAGACACCCTTTGCTTGGTTTTTCTTCCTTTGAGGGATATCTGGCTTTCATTGTGTTGTAGACCGAATACTGGGGCTCCACATTTATTTTGCATATAACTGTTTCCCAGGGAGCTTTGCACTTGGATTGCTGTGTTGAGACTCTTAAATGAGGCTCCGCGGTGTTTTCTGTAGCTGGTCTCCTCCAGTCACTGTATAGCAGCATTATCCAGTCACTGTGTGGAGGTGTTATCCAATTACTGTATGGTGGTGTTATCCGATCACTGTATGGAGTGTTATGCAGTCACTGTATGGCAGTGTTATCCAGTCACTGTATGGCAGCATTATCCAGTCACTGTGTGGAGGTGTTATCCAATTACTGTAGAGTGGTGTTATCCAATCACTGTATGGTGGTGCTATCCAATTAATGTATGGCGGTGCTATGCAGTCACTGTATGGTGGTGTTATCCAGTCACTGTATGGTGGTATTATCCAGTCACTGTGTGGAGGTGTTATCTAGTCCCTTTGTGGATGTGTTAGCCAGTTACTGTATGGCGGTGTTATGCAGTCACTGTATGGTGGTGTTATCCAGTCACTGTATGGCAGCATTATCCAGTCACTGTATGGCAGCATTATCCAGTCACTGTGTGGAGGTGTTATCCAATTACTGTATGGTGGTGTTATTCAATCACTGTATGGCGGTGCTATCCAGTCACTGTATGGCGGCATTATCCAGTCCATATATGGTGGTGCTATCCAGTCACTGTGTGGAGGTGTTATCCAATCACTGTACGGAGGTGTTATCCAGTCTCTGTATGGTGCTGTTATCCAGTCACTGTATGGCGGTGTTATCCAGTCACTGAATGGTGGTGTTATCCAGTCACTGTATAGCAGCATTATCCAGTCACTGTGTGGAGGTGTGATCCAATTACTGTATGGTGGTGTTATCCAATCACTGTATGGCGGTGCTATCCAGTTATTGTATGGCAGTGTTATGCAGTCACTGTATGGTGGTGTTATCCAGTCACTGTATGGCGGTGTTATTCAGTCACTGTATGGCGGCATTATCCAGTCCATATATGGTGGTGCTATCCAGTCACTGTGTGGAGGTGTTATCCAATCACTGTACGGAGGTGTTATCCAGTCTCTGTATGGTGCTGTTATCCAGTCACTGTATGGCGGTGTTATGCAGTCACTGAATGGTGGTGTTATCCAGTCACTGTATGGCAGCATTATCCAGTCACTGTGTGGAGGTGTGATCAAATTACTGTATGGTGGTGTTATCCAATCACTGTATGGCGGTGCTATCCAGTTATTGTATGGCAGTGTTATGCAGTCACTGTATGGTGGTGTTATCCAGTCACTGTATGGCGGTGTTATTCAGTCACTGTATGGCGGCATTATCCAGTCCATATATGGTGGTGCTATCCAGTCACTGTGTGGAGGTGTTATCCAATCACTGTACGGAGGTGTTATCCAGTCTCTGTATGGTGCTGTTATCCAGTCACTGTATGGCGGTGTTATGCAGTCACTGAATGGTGGTGTTATCCAGTCACTGTATGGCAGCATTATCCAGTCACTGTGTGGAGGTGTGATCCAATTACTGTATGGTGGTGTTATCCAATCACTGTATGGCGGTGCTATCCAGTTATTGTATGGCGGTGTTATGCAGTCACTGTATGGTGGTATTATCAAGTCACTGTGTGGAGGTGTTATCTAGTCACTTTGTGGATGTGTTAGCCAGTTACTGTATAGTGTTGTTATGCAGTCCCTGTATGGTGGTGTTATCCAGTCAATGTATGGCAGTTATTCAGGCACTTTATGGCGGAGTAGTCATGATATGGGGCTATAATTTTACAGTATTTGTTATCCAATCTTGGTACAAGCTATTATCCAGTATGGTGGTATTATTAAGTCTCTGTATGTTGGTAATATATAGTCACTAAATGTATTATTTTTGGGGGTAGAGCTAATATCCTTACACAGGGGCGTAGCTAAAGGCTCATGGGCCCTGGTGCAAGAGTTCAGCTACTGATGATACTGTAGTGTGTCCTGTATTTCCCAACAGAGTAAGTTAGCTTTGGGGAACACAGTACTCACCACTGATCAGTAGGACCAGGCTGTGAGCTCTCTCATCTTTCTGTACTATTGCATACAGTAAGTGGCAGCCACCCCTCTCTGCCATACCGCTCCATTGTGTACTAGTTCTTATTTTGTCACACTTAGAGCTCATTCAGATGGCCGTATGTTGCATTCCGCATCTGATCTGCAATTTTAAAGATTAGATGCGGACCCATTCACTTCTATGGGGCCCTTTTCTTCTGTTCCACTGCCTCCACAAAACAAATATAACATGTCCTATACTTGTCAGTGAAAATCAGGACGTGGGCCTATTTAAGTCTATGGGTTTGCAAAAATGCGGAATGCAATCCGCTTTTATGGACATACTGAACTGTCCGGAAAAAACGGATCCACATTTTTGCGGCCACCATACAGCCGTCTGAATGAGCCCTAAGGCTGGGTTCACAACACGTTTTGGCATCCATTTCATGTATACAAAAAATTGATGCCTCAGACTGATATCATACTGTGGCATCCGTTCACCAAACAGTTCCATTAAAAAAATTTTTTACGTTAATGGATGCCTCAGACAGACACCATACAGTGCCGTCCATCACCATAGAGTTCCATTGTAATAAAAAACCTATGTTTTTTTACTGGACTCTGCAGGATAAAGTGTGGTGTGCTGCATTTTTGTATCCCTTTGTTTCTAACGTATATGTCAAACTGATTGGAAAAACCCGGTGACCCCACCTTTTTGTATGCACACATGCGATGTCAGGATGGTTGTGGGTGGGGCATACAAAAATTTGCTGTGGGGCCCAGTCAGTTCTAGCCACGGCCCTGCTCATGCTCGTGTCCTGTGTACAAACATTCAGCCATGTCTCTTCATTGCTGGTGTATCCCTATGGATCACCAGAGTATTGAGTATAGGGGTTGGCTTTGTTTGGGATTTTATTTGTTTCAGATTTTTATTTTATCTGTACTGTCTCCAGGAGTATGTGTATGTCATAAACCCTACATACAACATCACTCGCAAAGAAAATAGTGACATAACAGTAGTTACCAAAATTATACTGCTTGCTCATTGCCTGTATTCTGAGGGATACTTTAAAGGCCAGTGAAGTTAGGTGGGGAATTGATTAAAGTTACTAGGTGCTTCAATCGTCAGATATATCAACAACACTCATAGTTTGTTTGCCCACTAGTTTATATTGTATGAAACACTGTCGGACTGGCCCACTAGAGCAACAGGGGGTCTTCTGGTGGGCCCAGGCTCTTATACCATGGTGGGTCCTAAAGGTCCAGGAGGAAAAATATTTTGAGCTGCCCTCGTAGTCAAATAATTTTCCACTAGAGTCTATTTCTTTGAATCAAAATCTGTTAGACTTTGATGATATGAGGTTTAGGCCCTGAGAATAATTTCCTCTTGTAACCCCAGTCCAACACTGGTATGAAGATACATTAGAAGAAGATTAAAAATCTCAGCACTCCAGACTCCATGCTTGTAGTCTATATTCACATAGACACAGTTCTGCATAAGAACTGTGTACACAGTTTTTGCAGATATATTGGAACAATAAAGAAAATAGTCGTAAAATAAAACATGCCCTTGACATACCCATAGCTGGAATAGAAAGTTTGGGGTGCTAAATTTTTAGTGCCCCAATGAACACATTGAATTACAATGCACAAAGTTTAAATAACCTAACATGTTTTTAATCACTGCTAGCACTTCAGGTTTTTAGTGTTTCCTGTACATCATTTCTATTCCTATTATATAACATGAGAACATGGACAAAATAGACCTCTGGATAATGTGCATTTATCGCCCACGGACTCTGTAGTAAGGGTGGAGCCATAGTAAATAATGAGGTAGATCGGCAAACCTTATGGGTAATGTAGTGAGAGAGATAGAGACAACAGTAACCTGTCACTTCAGCTGAGTCAAGGGGTGTAATTTGGCCTAGTCTGGGTCCCCGTCATTATACATTGCTATGAGAGGCAGTGACCCCCTGTTCTGCACATGATGGCGGACTGCGCCCAGGGTGGTGCTATCATTTGAACTGGACTGCTGTGTTGTTTGGGTCTTACATAGTGAGAGAGTCATCAGTTGTTGGCATTTATCCTGTGTAGTTTGGGAGTGGTTCTGGACCACTTCTACTGTGCACCTTAGCTTCTGACTGTGAAAAGCCCTGTATCTACTGCTGAGAAATGAGAGTTTAGGCTAGATTGTGCCAAGCTACAGTGGGGTCGTGTTTCATTGCAAATGTCTGTAAAGCGCTACGGAAACTACAATTCCCAACATGCTCCATTCATTTCTATGGGAGTTCAGAGAAGAGCAGAGTAAGAATGCATGCTGGGAGTTGAAGTTTCACAACAGCATGAGAGACGGAGGTTCCCTACCCCTGTCCTAGAGGCTCATTTGCATATATTAAAACTTTATTTTTCTCAGCGGTGCAGGCACATATGAACATGGGACCAACACAGATGTCTTCTGCTTCCAGGTGCACATGTAACAGGTCATCCAGTTTCATAGGTACAAGTCTGCTGACAGATGCTCTTTGATTGTGCAGTGTCTGCCGTTTTTGTTGCATCATCCTTGAGTGTGATCCCATGTCAGGGTCAAGGGCTGTAAGAAGGATTTCAAATACTCTGTTTTTATGGCTCATTTCAGCAAAAGTCACCACTTAAACAAATTTTTAGATAATATTGCTTTGTAATACTTAAGCCTTGATTTATCATACCGTCACTCTTGAATTCTAGCGTCAAAATGTCACAAAATTAGGGCTTTTGTGACTTTTGCTAAATTTTATTTTTACACCACTCACTCCAGTTTTGTAATGTGGGTGTAAAAGTGGGTGTGATTAGCTATGTTAATAAGTTTCACTCCAGATTTATCCTTGAGACTTTTTTTTAAAAAGTCAGGAAAGAAGGAAAACTGGAGCAGCTTCTCTAGATAAAAGTGCTAGGTTTAAGGATAAGACAAATTTATTAAGTAACATGAGACATTTGATAAATAATAATAATAGAATTAATAGAATAATAGAAAAAGGACAGCACTCCACTAAGATAAGTGAATTATTTATTTACCCATATGGTGCAAAACCGTGACGTTCGGCTCTACATTAGAGCCTTTCTCAAGCATAAAACACTGGTGAATACTGAAAATAAATATAGGCAAGTTCAACCAATCACAAAAAGCAATTAATCACAGGTGAAAGTTAATTAATATGTAAACAAACTTCATACTATCTATGCTCATACAAATAAAGTGCATCGTGCATAATCATATGAAAAACAACAATGAATCAATATGTAGGTATATGATACATTAGAATGTGAATACTAGCGTACATGATCGTGGAAAAATAAAATTCATATCATAGCCATCATGTGCAAAGTGCTACCTTGTGAATGGAGTTCATCATCATTGTAATTAAAAACATCTGTGGGAGCGGGTCATGGAAAAAGATTATACACATACCCCATGTAGTTCGACATGAGAACACGAGCAAACCCATGACATCATCAGTATAAGCCGCGGTCCGCGGCCGATGACGCTAGGCCAAGACATGCGCAGTGGCACAACATAACCAGGCGCAACCATCTTGGACAATGGAAATGTAACCGGGTCGTTAGCGCATGCATGCAGAGCCTTATGCATGTCATGCGGCCATCGGAAGTATGGGCAACGATAAGTAAAAGCAATACATGTGAAGGAAAGGTGCCAGGAGCGGTATAGGGGGACATGAACCGTCAGGCACATGAAACCCCATAAGACCACATATATACATAACAACAAAAGGCATATCAATGTCAATTGTTGTCCATGTGTGTGGTCAAAATCCGCCGGCACTACAATTACCCTCAATAAGGGATCTCCTAAGTGAATACTTCCAGCCACAGACACAATTCACCATAACTTGTGATGCATGCAACGGACGCCGGAAAAAAACTTCCTAATATAAAAAAATCATTTCTGTTGTCAAGGTTGCTGACATTCGTATTGTTCATCACATTAGGGTATGTGTAGTATCTTCTCCAGATCCCGTATATTCATCCCACAGTAACTGCAATAGAGAATAAAGAACAAAATTAAATCAATATAACAAATAACCATATTTTTATAGCCAGTCAATTGTTTTATACAAAACAGGGGATACTGCACGGCTGACCGTACCATCAATGGGGACACATTCAAGAGTACCAACCAGGGTTGTATTCCACATTTAGTCCAAAAGGTCTGACACTATTCAGGGTATAAATCCAATATTGTTCCCTCTTTTTGAAGGCTTGAAAAAGACTCTATTGTCGAGCCGAAATGTCGTCTCTCCACTTGGTTGAATAAAGAACACCTGGAATTTTTTTGGAGTGCTGTCCATCTTCTTCAGTATACAATTGGGTCGCTCACACCCCAGGACCTAGCACCCATACCGTTTTTGAGCCGCCCGGTGCTGCCAGGTTTTTCCTTATATATATATATATATATATATATATATAGTATATATACTATATAGTGACATCTCGGGGACACTTAGCTCTCCAGGATCGCCGTCTTCTCAGCTTAGATGTTTGGCACACCTCAAGAAGCCACTCCAACACTGCAGATTTGGGTGCAAACTGGCCACAACCAGCTTTATTGTCACTTTTACAGGTATTAAAACATAACCCATAAACATAAATTCTCGGCCATCTGGCCACTGACTACACAGTATTTTCCCTCTCTGTTGAGATCTGGGTCTACCACCCAGCTCCCCAAAACAGAACTCAGTGCTTACCCCACACAGGGTTAGAGGGTCCTGGCTTCCCCAGACTGGGAGTTCTAATTGAGGAGCTCATCCCACATTTACCTGAGCTCCTCAGCTGGCTTCTAATTACCTTTATTATCAACCTGGCTGGTGCACACAGAGGGAAGACCGTATTTTCCCAGCCTTTCTTGTTCTCATCCAGCTTCCTCTGGGTGAGATACACCATTTTAATGGCTCTCATATGGCCCTCTGACAGCTCTACTGCGACAATATATCATTTTTTCCCTTCACATATATATCCTTCCTTACTATCACTTTCTATTTACAGGTCACATATCATACATTTCTTATGTCTGCTAATGTTTGTGGTTAGGGTATAGCCACATGCATAGTTTTCAAAGCCCCTCAACCAACTAAGAGCATATAAAAACTCACAGGTTCATTTAATTGGCCTCACCTGGAACACAACTGCTACCAGACTGCTGTGTCCAGAGACCTCTGGCCTAATGCTGGGTGGGTCACGGGTAGAGATGATGTCCATGTCCCATAGTTGTATTTCCACCAGCCTAGAACAATGTGATACTCTGAGAACAGTTAAAAGGAACTGCTTCAGTTGCATCAGAAGGAATAATGTCTTATATTGCGGAAGAATACAATAGATGAGAAAACAGTGATAACCACAGGTACTGAAGCTCATAGTTTTTAATTAATTAAAACAGTATTAACAACAAGAACATAACATGTATCTGACATTCTGGAGAACAAAGACTTTAAGTTTGATGTTGGTAACAACGGTTAGAGCAAGAGATTAATTTACATCAAAGACGAAAACATGTATACTGAGTATACTGTAAGGGTAGATAATCTAAAACATTTGATAAAAGAGTACATTTCTCATTATTTAACATTCTGAAGAGTTGTAACTATAACTATGTTTTTGTTCACATAGCCATATGAGGGCTTGTTATTGATGGACAAGTTGTATTTTCTAATGGCACCATTCAAGTTTGCATACAAAATATCAAAAAAATCTAAATGTGGTGGAATTGGAAAGAAATGCAATTCTGCCAGAATTTTATGGGTTTGTTTTCACAATGTTCTGTATGGCATAAACTGACCTGTTAGCTTCATTCTCCAAGTCAGGAAAATTACAATGCTACCACCATTTTATAGTTTTTCTTGTATTTTAATACTGAAAAACTTTGGAAAAATGTTTTTCTTGTCATTGCCCCATTTTCTGACATCTTGTGCGAGGGCTTGCGAGGGGTTGGACAATCTTTAGTTTTTATTGACACCACTTACAATGCCTTGAAAAAGTATTCATACTCATTGAACTTTTCATGTTACAACCACAAACTTAAATGTATTTTATTGAGATTTTATGTGATAGACCAATACAAATGAGCAAGAATGATTGAAGTAGAAATAAAATGTTATATGGTTTTCAAAAATTTTTATAAATAAAAATCTGAAAAATGTGGCATGCATTTGTATTCAACCTCCTGTACTCTGAAACCCCTAAATAAAATCCAGTGTGACAAACTGAATTTAGAAGTCACCTAATTAATAAATAGAGTTTACCTGTGTGTAATTTATTCTCAGTATAACTACAGCTGTTCTGTGAAGTTTTATATATACGGACCGCGCAGACAAATATTCTCCTGGAGGTTATTCTGAGGAACAGACTCTGGATCCCGTTCAGCCAAGCATACGCCGCCTCGTCCTGTGTGCGATGTTCTATATGGATCATAAAGACACATACATAGTGAAGTACCGCGGATTGCTCACCAGCTTATACTTAAGATTCACTCACAGGATTCACTGACAAAGCTGCTGTGGAGCGAAACCCGGGTCGGGCAGATCGAGTTGTTTTATGCATTGAGCAATTTTATTGAAATGTTTGTGAGTATAATAAACCCAAAATACCTTAATGGTGTATTGTGGTACTCACTATTGGAGAAATTTACTCCTGTTATCTTTTGTGAAAAAAAGGTTGGGCCTAAAGCACAATTTTTGTAAAAAAAAAAAGTAATTTTTCATTTTCACAGCCAATTATTAGCCAGTATTAAAATTTTTATAAAACGCCTGTTGGGTCAAGCACTCCCTACACCCTGTAAAAATCCTTGGGTGGTGTAGTTTACAAAATGTCACTTTTTGGGGGTTTCACTGTGGGGGTACCTCAGGGTCTCTTTAAATGCAACATGGTGCCCTAAGACCATTCCAGCAAAATCTGCCCTCCAAACACCATATGGTGCTCCTTGCCTTCTGTGCCCTGCTGTGTGCCCATACATCAGTACACGGCCATATATAGGGTGTTTCTGCAAACTGCAGAATCAGGGTAATAAATATTGATGTTTGTTTTGTTGTTAACCCTTGATGTGTTGCGGAAAAATTGATTAAAATGGAAAATCAGCAAAAAAATCTATTTTCTTTAATTTCTGTGGAATACTTAAAGGGTTAACAATATTTCTACAACCAGTTTTTAATAGTTTGAAGGGTGTAGTTTCTAAAATGGGGTGATTTATGGGTGGTTTCTATTATGTGCACTCCTTAAAGTGACTCCAGGACTGAACTGGTCCTTAAAAAGTTCATTTGGGAAATTTTCTTAAAAATTTCAAAAATTGCTTCTAAAATTCTAAACCTTCTAAAGTCCTAAAAAAATAAAATTACATTACCAAAATGATGCCAACATAAAGTAGACATATAGTGAATGTTAAATAATGAGTATTTTATGAGGCATCACTATCTATCTTAAAAGCAGAGAGATTCAAATTTAGAAAACAGTGAATTTTTTCAAATTTACATTAACTTTTGCATTTTTTTAATTAATAAAGGTAAAACATATTAACTCAAATTTACCATTAACATGAAGTGCAATGTGTCACGAGAAAATAATCTTAGAATGGCCTAATGGCCACATATCAGATTAGCAAAATTAGACCTGGTCAGGAAGGGGGCAAATGGCCCGGTCTGGAAGTGGTTAAGGCTATATTACACCAACAGATAGATTTTCTGACCAATCATTGGTCAGATGGCTGCTGACACACAGATCTTTTGTTATACACATCAACTATTGGTCTGATTGGACAGAAATTGGTCAGATAATCTGCTGGTGCAATACAGCCCTTAGTGGCCGCTGTAAAAAGGCAGAATTTTATGGTTTTTGTTTAAATATAAATATTGACATGGAAAATGAAAAATAACAAAACATTCTTTAAAAGTATGTTAAACATATAAATGTAATTTAAACAAACCCGAACTTGACCCCGAATCCCATTGAAGTCAATAGGGACCAGAACTTTGGGGCACTAAAATGGCTCTATAAAAGTCATAGAAAGAGCTAGAGGGCTGCAAAAGGAATCAAAATGGGCTAAGAGCAGGACAATTGCCCTGCAAACAAATGTGGATAGGGAAATGAAAAATAACATAAAATATAAAAAAGTAAAAAAATCATCTTGAACTAAGAGGCAGAGGTCAAAGTGGAGTAGAAGGTTTAGGAGGCGGTGGATGTGGCGGTGTAGGAGGAAACGGTGGTGGAGGAGGAGTAGATAGCCAACACTGTTTTTGTAGTTTTTTCCCTTTATTTATTTATTTTGTATACATTTTGGAAGACCCCAAAACATTGAGAAATAGAATAGAGAATGCAAGGAGAAAGTGCGCTGGAGTATAAAAATGGCTGGGTGAGGCCGGTATACTTTTCTATTCTGCACAAGGTACGGATAAGTCCTGTGGGATCCATGCCTGGTTCATTTTAATAAACGTGAGCTTGTCCACATTGGCTGTGGACAGTCGGCTGCGCTTGTCCGTGATCACCCCCTGCCATGCTAAACACACGTTCGGACAATACACTAGCCGCAAGGCAGGCCAGCACCTCCAAGGCATTAAGGGCAAGCTCAGGCCATGTGCCCAATTTGGTGACTCAGAAGTTGATTGGGGCAGACCCAGCAGTCAGTATGTGTAGGCGTGTGCACACATACTGCTCCACCATGTTGCTGAAATGCTGCCTCCTGCTAAGACGTTCCATCTCAGCTGGTGGTGCTGGTTGTTGTGGCTTGGTGACAATGCTTTTCGGCCATGCTAACCCTCCCTTCCGAGGTGCGGGCGGTGCCCCAGCTGTGTTGGAGACTTCTTCTTCCTCCTTATTCTTCTGCCCTCGCCTTTTGCCTCCACTGAGCCCCCGGTGTCAGGTGGGAATGCCATCAGCAGCGTGTCTACCAGTGTGTGCTTGTTCTCGCGCATCTTCCGATCACGCTCCAGTGACAGAATTAAGGATGGCACATTGTCCTTGTAGCAGGGATCCAGCAGGGTGGCCATCCAGTAATCAGCACTGGTTAGAATGTGGGCAACTCGGCGGTCATTGAGCAGGCACTGCAGCATGTAGTCGCTTATTTGTGCTAGGCTGCCCAGAGGCAAGGACAAGCTGTCCTCTGTTGTAGGTGTATCGTGTGTGTCCTCTCTAACTCCCCAGCCACACTCCAGTGATGCCCATGAGCTGCTTTGGGTGCCACTCTTCTGTGAACACGGTTCCTCTTCCTCATCCTCCAGAACTGTGCCATGGCTTGACAATTGTGTTCCTGGCCTCTGTTGGTGCCACCCTCCAAGGCACTTGTGAATGACTGGACTGATAACCATGGAAATGATCCCTCTTCCTCCTCCTCTTCCTCCTGTGCCACATCCTCTTCCATCATTGACAAAAGCGCTTTTCAAGGAGACATAGAAGTGGGATAGTAACGCTGAGAGCGGCATCATCGGCACTGGCCATGTTGGTGGAGTACTCGAAACAGTGCAACACAGCACACATGTCCCGCATGGAGGCCCACTTGTTGGTGGTGAAGTGGTGCTGTTCCACAGTTCTGCAGCAGCTCTGATATATCGGGGTAATTTTTCAGGAACCTCTGCACCACCAAATTCAGCACATGCGCCAGGCAAGGGATATGCGCCAAACCGGTTAGGCCCAGAGCTGCTGTGACATTTCACCGGGCTTGAGGCTCAGTGGCACTAACCACTCATCAGTCTGTTGTTTCATGCCCATCCACAGCTCCTGCGCGGTATGGGTTTTTCCCTAAACAGATGAGTTTCAAACCAGCCTGCTGTCATTTCCCCTGGCTCTGCTGAAGTTGATGGTGAAGGTGTTACGCTGACCGGATGAGGAGGCGGTAGAGGAGGAAGCTGATTAGGAGGAGAAGGCAACAGGAGGCAAAGAGAAATGTCCTGCAATCCTTGTTGGCGGAAGGACATGAGCCAAACTGCTATCCGCCTCAGGCCCAGCCACCACTGTATTTACCCAGTGTGCAGTTAGGGAGATATGACGTCCCTACCCATGCTTACTGGTCCACGTATCAGTGGTTATGTGGACCTTGCCACAGATGGCGTTGCACAGTGCACACCAATGTGAACTCCATTGCAGCTCGTGCTTTGCATTTAGATGCCGGGTCATGCAGATGGTGCTCAGGTTTAGAACATTTATGCCTCGCTTCAGGCTTTGATTGCATAGCGCACAAACCACTCGCGCCTTGTCATCAGCACATTGTCTGAAGAACTGCCACGCCAGGGAACTCCTTGGAGCTGGCTTTGGTGTGTTCAGTCCCTAGGTGCGGTGGGTAGTAGCAGGCGTACTAGCTAGGGGACAGCCACTCTGCTTTTGCACACTGCTCCCTCTTTTGCTGTGCAGCTGGTGCTGTGTGACCACCACTTCTTCCTCCAAACTGCACACGTCAGTCGCATGACCTTGATTGCCGGTCTGCACACTGCAGAAAGCCGCAGCAGTTGGCACCTGTGTTTGGTCATCATCAGAGATGTTCTACTGTGGTCCTCCCATGTCCACATCCTGAAACATAAGTGGTTGGGCATTGGTGCACTCAATCTCTTCCACTTCTGGGGCAGGGCTATGTGAACGGCCCACGGAAACCCTGCCAGCAGAGTCATCAAAAAGCATAAGAGACGGCGGCATGACTTGGGGCTCAGACTGCTTGGCTGATTTGCAAGCGGGTGAGGTGAGAGACAGATGCCCATGGGCTTCAGGTGCCAACTCTGCGCTTTCAGCAGGGGATCGGGTGGGAGATAATGTGAAGGAACAAGAGGCACTGTCAGCCACCCAATCTGCTACCACCTCTACGTCTTCTGGGCTCACCATTCGTACAACGGTACTCAGGCCTACAAAATATTCCTGAACATTCTGTCGCCTACGTGCACCTGAGGAAGGTGTTTCATTTGGGTGTGTAGCTGGCACAGATCGATCACGTCCTCTCCCTGCAACAGGAGCTTCACCAACACCAGCAGCACCATGACCAGGGCCACGTCCTTTATTTGATGCTCTCCTCATTCTTTGAGGTCACCCACTGAATTAACACACAGATTACTATATTAAGTTCCCTGTCACATATGCAGTGCAGGTGTACCTCACACAAAAACTGGTTAGATGTCACTCACCAATCTAACAGACGGATTAACTATATTATTTTCCCTGTCATGTATGTAGTGCAGGTGTACTTCACACAATAAAAGGGTATATGTTGCCCACCTAACTAACAGATGAATTAACTATATTAATATTCCCATCATGTATGCAGTGCATGTGTACTTCACACAAAAATGTGTATATGTCACTCACCGAACTTACAGACTTGTAACTATTATATTTGAGTGTCAGGGGTGCAAAGATGGTGTATTGCACCCACAAAAAAATTGCTATAGGTAACCCACAGAGTTAGCAGCCAGATGAGATTCCTAACATGCCCCTTACTTCAGCTGCCTGCTTCCTGTCCCTGCACTACTCAGATATGATGGGCGGTGCTACACGTGATCCAGCTTATATAGAGTCTGGGTCTCATGATGCACCGGCCAATCACAGACATGCCATTAGTAGGCATGGCTGTGATGGCTTCTAAGTGCCCACAGCTTAAAATCTTGTTGATTGGCTGCCCTGCAGCCTTTCACCAAGCTATATTAAATGCTCGAACACGAACTCGAACCCAAACTTTTCCGGCTAAGTTCGGGTTCGGGTCCGAGGTACCAAAAATCGTATAGTTTTACAGTTCGGGTTCACTCAACACTAATACTCCACCTGGACAGATGTGAGGCAAAGAAAACCAGCACTGCCTGAAGTAAGTTGTGTATTGTTAAAGTAGCAACCCTGTTTGCTGAGACATGTGCTACTTGTTTACTTTAAAAATAGTGTTTCAACTGATGAGTCTCTCTCTCTTGAACTCCCTACTTGTACAACATGGTCAACTCTAAAGATGCTTGTATTGCTTTCTCTCCTTCAAACCCCCAATCCTCGATGTATTTGTACTAAGCAATAAATTGTACTTACCTACAGTTTATTGCTTAGTTAATTCAATAGTTGACAGCTGATATTGATTAATATTCACCTCTCTTGGCTTCTCTCCAGCTCCGGATGCTGCAGCACATGATGTCCTGATACTGGCCAGCATCAGGACGACATGTGTGTGACACACACAGCATCCTGTATCGAGGATGACCCTTTTGTGCAGCATTAACTGCAACTAAACATTTCCTGTAGTTGTTTATTAGTTCTGCACATCAGTTTGGAGAAATTGACCACATTCCTCTGTACAAAACAGCTTCATTTCCTCCAATGAATTGCTTGCTTCAGGTCCTTTAACAGCATTTTTTATTGGATTAAAGTCAGGACTTTGACTTGGCGATTGCAAAACTTTCTTTTTCTTTTTTAACCATTCTTTAGTAAAACAACTTGTGTGCTTAGGGTCATTAATGGTAAGCTATCTTGGTCCAGATGTAGCAGAACAGGCCCAAAACATGATACTACCACCACTGTTCCGTTGAGCTTACCTTGAGTTTCTTTTGTGATCTAACAAACTATTAAACACTTTGTTGGTCGACCACTTCTGGGAGCAGTATTAGTGGTCATGAATTTTCTCCATTTTTACACAGTCTGTGACTAAATTCATGGACTTCAAATTCTTTGGAGATAGTTGAGCATCAACAACTCTTCTTCTAATGTCCTCAGAAATCTCCTTGTTTGCACCATGATACACTTCCACACACGTGTTGTGAAGATCAGATTCGACATCTCCTAGCAACCATTATTGAAAAACACACTGCATCTGGATGCTTTACGTTTCTCACGCAAGCCCCAATCACTTCTACGGAGCCAGAGCTGCATGAAAAACCACACAATCAATTTTTCCTGAATGCAAAAATGATGTGTAAAAGAATGGGTTATAATTCTATCTGGATGCTATGTGTTCATCACTTGCATCGCATTCAAATGGAAAACTTGCTTGTGTGTAAAACCCTAAATCCACTTAAATTAAAAAGAATGGCATCCAGCATTGTAGCTGATCGTAGGAAAGTTAACATCCTCTTTATTTATTTATTTTTAAGTCTGGAAAAGTGTTCCATGCAAGTCATTGAATCCCCTTCAGTCTGTTATGTCTATGATCCTTGGTTTCTGCAGTAAAGCATATCTCCAAATGCAAGATAGGCAAGATAGTAGTCCCCATAATCAGGTTCAGGAAATAGAATTAAAAACTGCAATCAGAAAATAAACTCTGGTTTTAACTGGCAGAAAAGAAATCATAGGTGACACATTTCTTTTCAGGTGCAGAGTCTCTCCATAGTATTAAATATATAACTGCAAACAATAGAGACTTAGGGGGAATTCATTATTCTTCTTACGCGCTTTTTTGCATAAAATCCGCTTTTCTAGTCACAATATGGATTTCACGCAACCTCGTCAATTTTATGAAAAAGGGGTGTAGATGGGGCCATCAGCCCCGGCTCTTTCATCATTATTTATGACAGAAACTGGTGCAAATAAGTACGGAAATTTACTGCACCTCCAAGCTGCCATAGATTTAATTCCAGCCCACGACTGCAGGAGACAGCATGTAATTTATATTGAGGCCTGACCAGCCAGACCAGCCAGACCAGACCAGCAAAGCAGATGGCGGTCTTGATAAATCAGGGACTATGAGCATTACTTTTAAAGGGAAAACTTCTCCTTCTGTTGTCAGTCCTCTCCAATCAAAGTGCTTTCTCTTCTCTGCAATTATCTATCAGGGCTACAAAACGTAGTGGTGATCGGAATAATAATTTTTATATTCCTGTTGATAAAATATTGAGCTTGATTTTAATGCAACTTAAATATAGATTACATTTCAACAAATCCCCTATTGATTGCAGTGATATAGATCATACACTGTAGTTCTAATAAACAATAATAAGTAACAGTATTTTCTCTCTACCATTGCCATATGTTCAATGTTTCACCCCGGGGAAACCCATCCTGTTATTGTCATTCTTCTGTAGTATCTGTTTGTGATATTCTGCTCACATATCATCTTCCTAAAACACATCCATATCAGATGCACATCAAATATCCTTTGTTTCTCCCCTCCTTGCTTATTTTTTCTCCTTAGGTATGGCTGGGTTTCCACTTTACAGAAACGGAATTAGTCAGTGCATTCTGCAGGGTGAAACAGATAGATTAAAAAGTCTACACACCCCTGTTAAAATGTCAGTTTTCTGTGCTGTAAAAAAATGAGACAAAGATAAATCATTTCAGAACTTTTTCCACCTTTAATGTGACCTATAAACTGTACCAATCAACTGAAAAACAAGCTGAAATCTTTTAGGTAGAGAGAAGAAAAAATATAAAAATAAGATAATATGGTTGCCAGTGTGCACACCCTTAAACCAATACTTTGTTGAAGCACCTTTTGAATTTATTAAAGCACTCAGTCTTTTTGGGGTATGAGTCTATCAGCATGGCACATTTTGACTTAGCAAGATTTGCCCACTCTTCTTTGCAAAAACACTCCAAATCTGTTAGATTGGGAGGGCATCTCCTGTGTATAGCCCTCTTCAGATCACCCCATCAATTTTCAATCAGATTCAGGTCTGGGCTCTGGCTGGGCCATTCCAAAACTTTAATCTTCTGGTGAAGCCATTCCTTTATTGATTTGGATGTATGCTTTGGGTCGTTGTCATACTGAAAGATGAAGTTCCTCTTCATGTTCAGCTTTCTAGCAGAAGCCTGAAGGTTTTGTGCCAATATTGACTGGTATTTGGAACTGTTCATAATTCCCTCTATCTTAACTAAGGCCCCAGTTCCAGCTGAAGAAAAACAACCCCAAAGCATGATGCTGCCACCACCATGCTTCACTGTGGGTATGGTTTACTTTTGTTGATGTGCATTGTTGTTTTTGCGCCAAACATATCTTTTGGAATTATGGCCAAAAAGTTCAACCTTGGTTTCATCAGACCATAACGCCTTTTCCCACATGCTTTTGGGAGACTTCAGATGTGTTTGACCAAAAGACCAGTTTGACCAAAAGCCCAGTTTACTTCTCGTCTTTTCATCAATTTTGGAGGGACGTCCAGTTCTTGGTAATGTCACTGTTGTGCCATATTTTCTCCACTTGATGATGACAGTCTTCACTATGTTCCATGGTATATCTAATGCCTTGGACATTCTTTTGTACCCTTCTCCTGACTGATACCTTTTAACAATGAGATCCCTCTGATGCTTTGGAAGCTCTATGTGGACCATGGCTTTTGCTGTGGGATGGGACTAAGAAAATTTCAGGAAGGACCAACTAGAGCAGCTGAACTTTATTTGGGGTTAATCAGAGGCACTGTAAATGATGGAACGTGTATGCTGACTCCTATTTAACATGATTTTAAATGTGATTGCTTAATTCTAAACACAGCTATTTCCCCACTTTTAATGCAACCACATTATTTTTATTTATTTTTTCTTCCCTCCACCTAAAAGATTTCAGTTTGTTTTTCAATTGAGTGGTACAGTTTATAGGTCACCTTAAATGTTGGAAAAAGTTCTGAAATGATTTATCTTTGTCTAATTTTTTTACAGCACAGAAACCTGACATTTTAACAGCGGTGTGTAGACTTTATATCCACTGTACGCAAGTCATCCACCAACAGCAACGTGACCTCAATACGGATGGGAACCTAACTCTAAACCTAAATCTATCTAAATTGAAGTACGGTTACACTCCCCTTTAGGTTAGATGCCCATGAACGGAATAGAGATAGGTTAACATCCGTATTGAGGTCATATTTCTAACTGACATGCTAATTCTTTGGTTGCTGTCTTTTAAAATCTGTATGATGTGGTGGTGCTCCCCAGCTTATTAAATGGGCTGTGCCCTTTCCAGTTAGCTGCTGGAGAAGTACAGTTCCAGAGGCCATTATTGGTGGGCACTGGGAGCAAAAGTGCAGTGAGACCATGCCAGCCCGGAAGTGCATAGAAGAGGGGACACCATGTTCCTCATGCTGGAAGGAGTATGTGGAGACTTGATAAAAGGGCCAGTCTTCCTGCCAAGTGTGATGTTATTGGCGGTTCAATACTGCCAGGCCAAAACCCTATTTCATGGTGAAAGAACTGGAAGGTCTGAATTGCCACGGCTGGGAGTGTGAGGTAGTGGAGCTCATAATATATATAAAGTCACATGCAAGAGTTTGAGCACCCTTTGTCAAAATTACTGTTACTATGAACAGTTAAGCAAGATGAAGATGAAATGATCTCCAAAAGGCATACAGTTAAAGATGACACATTCCCTTTGTATTTTAACCCCTTCACTACCGAGCCACTTTTCACCTCAAATCCCAGGCAGATTTTTGCAAACGCTTTTACTTATCCAAAGCATTCTGAGACTGTTTTCTCGTGACACATTATACATCATATTAATGATAATTTTGAGTCAATATATTTCACCTTTTTATTAAAAAGCCCAAAAATGATAGAAATTTTGGAAAAAGTCACTATTTTCTATATATGAATTTGTCTGCTTTTATGGCAGATAGTGATGCCTCACAAAATAGTCATTACTTTACATTTTCCATATGTCTAATTTAAGTTGGCTTCATTTTGTGAATTCATTTAATTTATTTAGAACGTTAGAAGGCTTGCAATTTTAGATTCAATTTTTAAAAATTTCAACAACATTTCCAAAACCATTTTCTTAAGCACCAATTTAGTTATAAAGTGATTTTCAGGGGCTTATGTAATGGAAACGACCCAGAAATTACCTCATTTTAGAAACTACACCCTCAAATTATTCAAAACTGATGTTACAAACTTTGTTAACCCTTGAGGTGTTCCACAAGAAATTAACAGGAAATTGAGGTAAAATTTCAAAATGTAAATTTATTTTTAGATTTTCAATTTTCTTTCATTTTTGCTGTAACATAGCAAGGGTTAAAAGGAAAGTAAACCTTATTATTTATTACCCTGATTACCCTGATTTTCCAGTTTACAACCCCCCAAAAATGTGCTCAAAAACAGTTGTATGAGCGCATGGCAGGGTTCAAAAGGGAGGAGCACCATAGGGGACAGATTTTTCAGGATTGGCTTTTGGTAGCTATGTTGCATATAAAGACACGCTGAGGTACCCTGACAGTGGAAACCCCTAAAAAGTGACCCCATTCCAGAAACTAGACCCTCAAGGAGTATTTCAAAGTATGTAGTGAGCACTTTGATCCATCAGGCGTTTCACAGAATTAGTAAACACTTGGCTATGAAAATGAAAAATTACAATTTTTTCCAGAAAAAGTTGCTTTACACCCACATTTTTCACTTTTACAGGCGGTAACAGGACAAAATGCACCCCACATTTTGTTGTTACCCGTTTCCTCCTGAATACGGAAACACCCCACATGTGCTAAAAATGGATGCATGAGCGCATGGCAGGGTTCAAAAGGGAGGAGCGCCATAGGGCTTTTTGAGGACAGATTTTGCAGGATTGGCTTTTGGGAGCTATGTCGCATATGAAGACATGCTGAGGCACCCCTACAGTGGAAACCCCCAAAAAATGACCCCATTCCAGAAACTAGACTCCTCAAGGAATATTTCAAGGTGTATAGTGAGCACTTTGACCCATCAGGCGTTTCACAGAATTAGGAAACACTTGGCTGTGAAAATGAAAAGTTACAATTTTTTCCAGAAAAAGTTGTTTTACACCCACATTTTTCACTTTCACAAGGGGTAACAGCACAAATATATCAGTCTTGTTTAGATCAGGCTTGTTTAGATTTTGTTTTGCAAACTTCTGACACTGAATTTTGTGGCAAAGGCACAGGAGAGGTTGTCTTCTGATGACTGTTCCATGAAGGCCTTATTTGTGCAAGTGTCACCGAACAATAGAACAATGTACCACAATTCCAGAGTCTGCTAGATCTTCCTGAAGGTCTTTTGCAGTCAAGCAGGGGTAATGATTTTCCTTTCTAGCAATCCTACAAGCAGCTGTCTCAGAAATGTTCTTAGTCTTCCAGACTTTTTCTTGACCTCCACTGTTCCTGTTAAAGGGGTTGTCCCACAAAATGATTTTTTACAGTTTTCAAACCAAAACCTAGATCTGAATAGCTTGGTAATTGCATGTAATTCAAAATTTGCATAATCACTGAGTTATTCAATAAAATGTGTCTGTATAGTGCCACCTGCACTTTGTTCTTTTTCTTTGTCTGGCTCACTGAGAAGGCCGCACAGTTTCATCCTTAAACTGCCTCCTCTGTTTGGCACCTGTCAGTGCTGGCACCGATCCGGGCCATTTAACCTCTTATATGCTGCGGTCAGTCGCCAGCCCAGAGGGAGGGGGCTCCTCTCTCCCCCATCGGGCCGCCATGCTGCGATGGCAGTGTCCTGATGGTTACCATGGCAGCCAGACACCTTACAAAGGTATCCAGGCTTGCAGGTACCTAAGCCTGACAGACCCTAAGGGTCTGGTCAGGCTTAATGTCAGTGTAAAACTGACAGTACAGTGCATTGCAATAGATGACTATTGCAGAGCACTGTATAGCCATCAGACACACAGGATCTTCAAGTTGAAGTGGGACTTGATAAAAAGTGTAAAAATAAAAACCATTAAAAATTTAAAGAAAAGTAATACAAATCTTAATTAAATAAATATTGCCTTTTTCCATATCTGCTCATTTATAATTGATTTTAAAAAATTAAACAATTAAATAAACAATACGCATAATTGGTATCACCGCTGTAGTGACCTGATCTATAAAAAGATTCATGGTGAAAAAAATCAAAATCAATGATGGAATTGCTGTTTTTGTCACCTCACCTCCCAAAAATGTAACAAAGAGTGATCAAAAAGTCATATGTATCCCAAAATGGTCCCAATAAAAACTACAGCCCATCCTGCAAAAAACAAGTCTTCACACAGCTACCGTACATTGTTCAAAATATAAACATTTTAATATATGGCTATGCAAAATATCTTTTATTTTTAATACAAAAGTTTATGCAACACATCCCCAAAGTTTATGCTGAAAAAGTAGTAAAGCATAGAAAAACTACATAAATTTGGTATTGCCATAACTGTCAACCTATCAACCTATAGAATAAAACTATCATAGCATATATACCGCGTGAGGAACCCCATAAAAATAAAAACACTGATGGAATTGCAATTTTTGCCCACCGTACCACCCAAAAATGTTATAAAAAATTATCAAAATAATCAAAATGATAAAAACTACAGCCCATCCCGCAATAAACAAGCCCTCAAACAGCTACATTGGTGAAAAAATTTAAATTTTATGGATGTTAGTATATGGCTATGCAAATATGATTCATTTATATTGCATGAGGAACCCCATAAAAAAAAACTGAATTGCAATTTTGCAAACATCACCTCCGAAAAAATGTATAAAAAGTGATCAAAAAGTAATTTGTAGCCCAAAATCATATAAAATAAAAAAACTACAGCTTGTCCTGCAACAGAAAATAAAAATGTTATGGCTCCTAAAAACTATTCTATGCAAATTCCATGTTAGAAAATCCCAATGCCGCTCCTTCCCTTCTGAATGCTGCCATGTCCCCAAACAGCAGTTTACGACTACATATGGGGTATTGCCATATCAAGAAAAAATGCATAACAAATTGTGATGTGCATTTTCTCCTGTTACACCTTGTTAAAATGAAAATTTTGGGGCTAACGCAACATTTTATTTGAAATAAATCGTAATTTTTCATTTTTACAGCCAAGTATTTCTAAATTCTATGAAACGCTTGTTGGGTCGAAGCATTCATTTCTACCCTCAATCAATTTCTTGAGGGGTGTAGTTTCCAAAACGGGGTCACTTTTTGGGGTTTACTTCCTAGGGGTACCTCAGGGTCTCTTCAAGTGTGACATGGCACTTAGAAACCATTCCAGCAAAATCTGCTCTCTAGAAACAATATTGCGCTCTCTTCCTTCTGAGCACTGCCATTTGCCCATACAACAGTTTATGACCAGGGTGTTTTTGTAAGCTGCAGAATCCAAGTAATATATATTGATGTTTGTTTCGCTGTTAACCCTTGTTACAGGAAAAATAGATCGAAATGGAAATTTTTCACAAAAAATGAAATTCCTGTGAAACACCTAAAGGATTAACAAAGTTTCTAACTTTAGTTTTAAATAAAGTGAGGGCTGTATTTTCTAGCAAGGGGCAAATTTGGGTGGTTTCTATTATGAAAGCCCCTAAAATCACTTCAGACCTGAATTGGTCCTTAAAAACACAGTTTTGAGATTTTTTCAAAATTTTCAATACATTTTGGTTTTTTTATACATAAAGTTAAAACATGTCAACTCAAATATACCACTAATATGAAGTACAAACTGTCACTAGAAAACAAGCTTAGAATGGCTTGGATCACTAAAAGCGTACCAGAGTTATTACTAGATAAAGTGACACATATTAGATTTGAAAAATGGGGCTTTGGCATTTGGTCCAAACTGGCTTTTGCTGGATGGGGTTAAAGCCACTTCAGTACTAAATTGGTCCTTAAAAACACGTGGGTGTTTATCAAACTAGTGTAAATTAGAACTGGCTTAGTTGCCCATAGCATTTTTGACCACGCCTTTGGAAAATGAAAGGTGGAATCTTATTGGTTGCTATGGGCAACTAAGCCAGTTCTACTTTACATCAGTTTGATAAATGACCCCAACCGTTTTGAATTTTTTTAGAAAATTTCAAAAATTGCTTCTAAAATTCTAAGCCTTCTAAAATACTAAAAAAAGAAAATGAAATTTAGAAAATGATGCCAACATAAAGTAGACCCTTCCCGACATATGATGTAATAATAAGTCATAGTGGGAAGTGACTTCCATAATTTGACGTACTAGTATGTCATGCTGATCAGGCAGGCACCGGAGAGGTCGAACAGTGCAGGGGCCCGGTAGTCACTGACTGCTGTGTCTTCCTGCATTGCTGTAAAAATGATGCCGGGCGGGTAAACCCTTTCTATGCTGCGGTCAGAGCTGACCGTGGCATAGAAGGTGTTTGTGTTGTGTAACGAGTCTTTATCGGTCCCCGCACTGTGGTGATGGGTACCCGATCAGTGAGAAGGCAGCCTGATGCCTTACACAAGCATCTGGGCTTTCCTTTTATGGAGGCGTAGGAGATTCAGCCCCCAGGCTGTGTCGACTAGGCAAATGTCAGTGTATTACGCTGGTAATACAATGACAGGCAATGCATTATAATAAAGACGTATTGTAATGCATTGCACAGAGAATCTGACCCCAAAAGTTGAAGTCCAAGAGTGGGACAAAAATAAAAAGTTTAAACAAAAGTTAAAAAGGTGTTTTTACAAGAACACCCCTTCCCTAACATACACATATCAAGTTGTAAAAATATTGAAAAAAAGAAAAACAGACATATCCGCATCCATAACAACCTGCTCTACAAAAATATCACATAATCTACCCTGTCAGATAAATGTAGACATATTTGGTATTGTCACGTCTGTAACAACTTGCTCTATAAAAATAGCACATGATCTTACCTGTCAGGTGAATATTGTAAAATAAAAATAAAAACTGTGCCAGAACAGCCTTATTTTAGTTACCTTGCCTCACAAAAAGCATAATATAGAGCGATCAAAAATTATGTGTACCCCAAAACAGTACCAATAAAACACCTTATCCTGTAGTTTCCAAAATGGGGTCCGTTTTTGAGAGTTTCTACTGTAGGGGTGCATCAGTGGGGCTATAAATGTGACATGGTATCTAAAAACCAGTCCAGGAAAATCTGTCCCCTAAAATCATATGGTGCTCCTTTCCTTCTGCGCCCTGCTATGTGCCCATACATAAGTTGACAATGACATATGGGCAGTTTTTGTAAACTACAGAATCAGTGTTAGAGATTTTGAGTTTTGTTTGGCTGTAGTGTTAACCCTTTCTGTTAACCCTAAGGGTTAACAAAGTTTGTAAAATGAGTTTTGAATAACTTTGTTATTACCAGAAAAGGTGACTCATTTCAGATTAGAAAAACAGGGCTTTGGCATTTGGTCTAAACTGTTTTTTGCTGGAAGGGGTTAACAATTTCTGCTATTTAAACTTCAAAAAGGAAGAGTTTTTTAATAAATACATTTTGAAATGTTTATTTTTATGGTGGTCTTATATTTACCATGTATAGAAATTAGGACACTCAAAGAACTCAACCCGAGCAAGCCTTTCACAGTGTGGTACTCGAACAGCGGGTCATTGCAAAAATGTGAGTGGCTTTTTTTGAGGCACATGTCTTATATGTAAGGGCGTGTTTACATATGTCAAGAAGCCCTATAATAATTTCATTCCCCAAACTAGACTCCTGTATTAATGTCCAGACCAGACCCCCTAAATATACCACAAAGCCTTTTAATTCTGACCCCGACCAGATCCTAAATATATTCAGACTGTTAGACATCATACCAGAACACTAAAGATATTCGATCGCAGATCGGACCAGGAGAGAAGGAGAAGGAGGAAGAGAAAGAGAGAGAGAGAGAGAGAGAAAGACCCTGTATCAAACCATTATAAAAATAATATGTGGCTCCAATGAACCCGCAAGGAAAAACCAGTTGAATTTGGCATACAGTTGTAAAATAAAGTTTGCACCTTAACCATATATATACACTGAGAAAAATTTGTTTGTGAAAAGTTGTTTTTGTTGTCTCATTCTCCCTCGTTCTACCCTTTTAAAGAGTTTGATTGTTTTCCAGAACTATTGAAATTTGTTCCGATCTGTTGTGCCACTGAACAAATTTTTCCCTTCTGCTACTCCTAAGGGTGTTATTCAAGTGGCCCCATGATTTTCACACTTTATCCCCTATACTGGGATCTGCGGTCCACTGGAGGGGAACCAGCAGGCCGCTACCTCTAGGATTAGTCTCTGCTCAGTGGCTGCTGACCCATGGGGGTTAAGAGACACTGGTCTAGAGCACCAAGGGATCAGAAAAAATTGTGGTCAGGAAACAAGCTAAGGTCAGGGTAAACAATATACGAGCAATCCAACAAACAGTCTTAAGGTCTGGACAGGCACTAAAGGGTCAAAACAAGGAAAAGGCAGAGGTCAGGTCAGGCAGCATAGTCTGAAATGCAGCAAGACGTTAAAGAGACAGCAAGGGGGAGCAGGTAAGAGCCCTGGTGGCCAAACCCATCAGGAGGAGTGAGGTGGGAGCCACAGGCCGCTAGTATAACACCACTCTTGTACATAGGCTTTGTCTTGTACTGCAGCACAGCAACATCGACCTGAATGGCACTAAGCTGCAATACCAGACCAAGGACAAGAGTGCCCTTTATTGTGTGCAAGTGGTTGGACTGTATGTCCCTTGAGTCTGTCTACCTTACTACACTATGTAGTACTAATAACTTTTGTCTTGAGATAAACAACATCTGAAATTTTTTTTGTGATATTAGCAGGGGACCTGCTTACATCATGATCTTATTATGATTCACCATTTTCATTTTGACATTGCATACACACCTCATCTTCCAACTCCTCTGACAAAAGCATAAATAAGTTATAGAATGAGTAAGGCTTATAAGCAAGAAGTGGCATAATTTATATATATATATATATATATATATATATATATATATATATAGTCCACAAAACTCGAGCAGCACTCCCAAAATATAGTGAAAAAAAGTAAAGGTTTATTCACCCATAGGTGTTGCAACGTTTCAGTCCCAAACCTAGGACCTTTCTCAAGCAAGTAACAAGAAAATTTGTGGCAATATATATAGTGCATCACATATATACATGTATACATATATACATGTGCTGTAAAAAATGAGACACAGATAAATCATTTCAGAACTTTTTCCAACTTTAATGTCACCTATAAACTGTACAACTCAATTGAAAAACAGACTGAAATATTTTAGGCAGATGGAAAAAAATTATAAAAATTTAATATTATGGTTGCATAAGTGTGCACACCCTTAAACTAATACTTTGTTAAAGCACCTTTTGATTTTATTACAGCACTCAGTCTTTTTGGTTATGAGTCTATCAGCATGGCACATTTTGACTTGGCAAGATTTTGCCCACTCTTCTTTGCAAAAACACTCCAAATCTGTCAGATTGCGAGGGCATCTCCTGTGCACAGCTGTGCACAGACCTCTTCAGATCAGCCCACAGATTTTCAACCAGATTCAGGTCTGGGCTCTGGCTGGGCCATTCCAAAACTTTAATCTTCTTCTGGTGAAGCGATTTCTTTGTTGATTTGGATGTATGCTTTGGGTCGTTATCATGCTGAAAGATGAAGTTCCTCTTCATGTTCAGCTTTCTAGCAGAAGCCTGAAGATTTTGTGCCAATATTGACTGGTATTTGGAACTGTTCATTTTCCCTCTATCTTAACTAAGGCCCCAGTTCCAGCTGAAGAAAAACAACCCCAAAGCATGATGCTGCCACCACCATGCTTCACTGTGGGTATGGTGTTCTTTTGTTGATGTGCAGTGTTGTTTTTGTGTCAAACATATTTTTTAGAATTATGGCCAAAAAATTCAACCTTAGTTTCATCAGACCATAAGACCTTTTCCCACATGCTTTTGGGAGACTTCAGATGTGTTTTTGCAAAATGTAGCCTGACTTGAATGTTTTTCTTCTTAAGAAAGGGCTTATATCTTGCCACTCTACCCCATAGCCCAGATATATTAAGAACATGGGAGATTGTTGTCACATGTACCCTTCTCCTGACTGATACCTTTTAACAATGAGATCCCTCTGATGCTTTGGAAGCTCTCTGTAGACCATGGCTTTTGCTGTTGGATGCAACTAAGAAAATTTTAGGAAAGACCGAGTACAGAAGCTTAACTTTATTTGGGGTTATCCAGAGGCACTGTAAATGATGGCACGTGTATGCTGACTCCTATTTAACATGATTTTGAATGTGATTGCTTCATTCTGAACAGATACATCCCCAGTGTGCACACTTATGCAACCACATTATTTTAGTTTTTTTGTTTTCTTCCCTCTACCTAAAATATTTTAGTATGTTTTTCAATTGAGTGCTACAGTTTATAGGTCACATTAAAGGTAGAAAAAGTTCTGAAATTATTTATCTTTGTCTCATTTTTTTACAGCACAGAAAGCTGACATTTTAACAGGGGCGTGTACACTTTTTATATCCACTGTATATATATTGCATATTTCAAGTATACACTGAAGGTAGATAAGTAAATCATTGGAAAAAAATCATAATTTTGTGCTTTCATTACACTGTGCTCTGTATCCTGGATATAAAACTAAGCTGGCTAATATTTTAGGACAATGTTGGCCATACATATAGTCATACAAAACAGTTGTTTGTTGAGTGAACATTCAGTGGCTCCTCTAAAGTTTGATTTTTATCTCATACATGCCTGAAGGAAGGAAGAGACAATGAGAAATTTGAATTGCTTTTTTTTTTTTATATATGTGCGCTATATGCATGGCTTCATTTTATACAGTTTACATATTGTCTACACTTTTGAACTGTGTGGTAGTAGACATTATACTTTCTTAAAATTGATGCATTCCTGTTTATAAAGATTTTCATTCAGATGGAACTTATTTCATGCCTATTTTGTATTCTGTCTGTTCAGTTGCTGGTTCAGTGAATCATTTCAATTTTTAATAAGTCGAGCAGACAAATAGCACAATATGTCCTAAAAATAAAAGGATATACTTTATGGAAAAAGACAACAAACATCCAATTACATCCAAATAGACAGAAGAATAACTCAGATGCAAAATCCTATAAAAATATTTAAAAGGGTTGTCCTACATAGGACAATGAAAATGAGCAATACAAGTGAAAGAAAGGTGTTTCTCTACAATTGACATTTAACACCCCTCCACAGGGGTCTTCATGATCACTAGAATTGGGGTCCTGAACCTGCATTCCACCTCACTGCAAAACGGCAATGAAGAGGAGTTTGAACGGAGCATTATCAATCAAACGCCCACAATTTAAGATTAGTCAAGTATGCTTTTTTATGTAACATTTTTTGCTTTTGTTGGCGACCAATAAGATTTCAGCATTCATTTTTCTGAACTCCTTTTGAAAATGAAAGGTGGGAGCTGATTGGTTTCTGTGGGAAACTTAGCCAGTTTTTCTTTGCACCACTTTTATTAAATTTTCCCCAGTGTCTTGACACACTGCCCGAACTGCTGGTGGAATGATCTAGGGAGCCATCACATATGACAGTCGGTCACCTCTAGTACTGATACCAGGGACACTAACAGCTCAGTGATATATGCAGGATATCCTGCAGCCATATGGACTTCCAACTGGCATTTTTCAGCAGGATAATGCTTGCTCATACACAAGGTTTCCCAGGAATGTCTGCACCAGATTGCAACACTTCCTGGGCCTGCCCGGTTGCATTTATCACGCATTTATAGGACCACCTGGGACACCAGATTCGGCATGCTACAAGTGAGCAGGATCTACAGTCCCGGCTAAAACATCTGTGGGTAAATGTGCCAATAGATGCCATTTGGAACCTGTATGCCTAGATGTGCAACCGTATCTCATCTTATATCTGGGCTAGAGGCGACCCAATAGGTACTAGAGCCTCCTTTTAATTATAAAGTTTTATCAATAAAACATATTGTAATTACTTATATTATAATTTCATTCACACATCGAAAGTTTCATTGATTCCAACAACTCCATCTTGATGTATTAGAATTCTTTTGTCCATGAGTGTACATTCCATGATTTAGCGTGATGTGATGGTATAGAAGGGTGTTTTGTGTTCTTTCCTAAGGCTGTGTTTAAACTCAATCTGTCATCCATTCCATGCCTTTGTCTTTAGAAACATATGAAAAATGAGTGAAACACACACTTCACTTTTTCTGTCTATCGTCCCAAAGAGTAATCATCAATAAAGAAATGGAAATCTATTTTTCTGCTCAAGACAGGAAGCCTTTGCCTGCTATGCTTTTCTGTCTTTCCTCCTAATGGATGCATTTTGAGACATTTTTGTGAAAAAGTTTCTTACTGAATACAATGAAATCTTTTGCGGTGTCTGTTGTGAGCGTATTATATCACAAGACATGACAAGAACATAAAGAACAAAAATAAAATAAAATGAGCAGAATGCAGCCAGATTTAGACAGTAGATCTGGCTATAGATTTTACTATAGATTATATTTTATTTAGGATGTTTTAAAGTAAACATAAAGGACAATATAATAAGATTAATTAATTCTTTTTTTTTTAAGTTTTAAGAAATTTATGATTGTCCCTGCACTTGCTAATGTAAAACACCCTGATTCCAAGTGAAAAAAATCATATTTTGTCTTTTGTTCTTTGTTATTTTATTTGTATTTATTTTTAAGTGATTGACAGCCTCTTCCATCTAGGAAGTATAGGTTCTAGCTCTACAGAGCATTTAATATATAAGATCTCTCTGTGAATTGTATCTTCCATCTATCTAATTTTTGATGAGCCTAAGCTGACCATAATGAATTGATCGCCATGAATTTTAATTCCTGGGAACTACTCAATTGTAGGTTATCCATTAATTACTTGGGTTAAATGCATTTTGGAGCGAAAATCAGATAATGAATAATAATAATAATAATTATTATTATAATATGATTTTACACTGCACCCATCTATTAGGAAAGCCTTGATTGACACGTGGTCTATATCAGGGCTGCACAACTTTTATGGTTGGGGACCAAATTGTTAGACTGAACCAATCCCAAGTGCTGAAAATAAAACTTAATAGGGTATAACCTAATGAAATAGTGTATTTATGGCACATCAAATATACAGTATATATCATAAATGTCTGGGTATAATTCCAAGGCTCCCATCTAATGGAAGAATACATGAAAAATACATGTGAGCAGCCACAAGACACAGACATACATGTCTGTTACCAGATAATTGGGAGACTCACAGAATGTTATCGAGGGCCACATGTGGCCCCCAGGCTGCAGGTTGTGCACCCCTGGTCTATGTAGTAGTGCCTACTTGGAATAGTCTGTGGTTACAAAGTAATTTTATAAATTCACTAATTGATAAATGCACGTCTGCACCCATCTGCTGGTTATCTTGCAGCCTAACATATAACACACAGCACACTTTTCCTGACTGTGTTGTACTCTTTGCTCTATCCCTTCCTTCTTTTATTATTAGAAATAGCAACAGGGAGGGGAGTAGGCTGTACAAATAAGATAGTGGAGAGAGTCTAGAGTTTCCATGTCTTCAGTGAGGGCAGCTCACACAAACTGTACTGAATCAGAGTGCAGAAAGCACACTTACACCACAGTCTACTGGGAAAGAGAGCGCATCGGCTGTGTACTAGTGTAGAGAGCAAGAATAAAACCTTGCTGAATTCTCTGTGGGGATAAGGAGGAGGATCCACACACTCAATATCAGTGTGTAGCAGCAGAAGGGATGAAATAGCAATCAGTGCAAGTATGAAGCTGTAGTGATACATGAGAGCTAGTAATGACAGCAGCATCCTGGACAGATGTATTACTGGGAGTCAAGATTTAGAAAAGGCAGATCAGGATGCAGAGACCCGTGGAGCGTCAGAAACAATGAGGACAAGAGTGAAAGGATTAAGATGGGTGAATAAGGTTCCCAAATAGGTGGGTATTCAACGGAGTGGAAGTATCTGAGAACACATAGTATTGGGTAGTAGGTCTTCAATTAAGTGATGTGATGTCACTTGATCAGATGATAAAATCAAATCAAATAAAAGCAATAAAAACAACACTTGTGGTTGTTGTTGTTGTACTCACTTCACTAGGAGGGGTAGTGTAAGATAAACTGAAGACACTTACACTTTGAATCCCCTCGCCGAGGTTGCCTGTAGGGTAGTGCATCCACCGGATGGTCCCAAATGATGAACGGGGCCTCTGTAATCAGTCAGGTGGTCTTTATTGGAATAAAAATCTTGACGTGTTTTGGGGTTAATTACAATCCCCTTCTTCAGGAGCCCTGCTTGTACTTAACCCCCAAAACGCGTCGAGCTTTTTATTCCAATAAAGACCACCTGACTGATTACAGAGGCCCCTGGTTCATCATTTGGGACCATCCGGTGGATCCACTACCTACAGGCGACCTCTGCGAGGGGGTTCAAAGTGTAAGTGTCTTGAGTTTATCTTACACTACCCCTCCTGATGAAGTTAATACAACAACAACAACCACAAGTGTTGTATTTATTGCTTTTATTTAATTTGATTTTATTATCTGATCAAGTGACATCACATCACTTAATTGAAGTAAGACCTTCTACCCAATACTATGTGTTCTCAGATACTTCCACTCAGTTGAATACCCACCTATTTGGGAACTTTCTTCAGCCATCTTAATACTTTCACTCTTGTCCTCATTGTTTCTGGCGCTCCACGGGTCTCTGCATCCTGATCTGCCTTTTATAAATCTTGATACTCGGGCAGCCTCGACACTTGAGGCTAGCTTCTTCTGCGATGTGAGCCGCCTAAAACCTGTTGGACCTTCTATCTGAAACCTCTCTTTCTCCCGTTAGTAATGTGTCCCCTGGTGCTCATTCTCTTTAGGAATCAGGGCCGATTATGTTATCCCTCCATTCCTTTTAGAGTGTGCCGACCCTAACGTTCCCTTTTTTCTCTTTTTCTCACATATATTACTGGGAGTGGTATGCTCACATAAGAATGGTCTGAAACTAAGAGCAGGTTCTAACCTGAATATCAAGGGTCTCAAAACATTAACATTAGCAGACAGCAAATGACTGCAGCAGCCCAGTAGAGCAATGCCTTGCTCTGCAGCATTCCTCCTCAGTTCACATGGTACCATGTGCTCATGATTTGCTCCCTTACATGGAGCAAATCATATAATAATTTCATAACATTAATTTGCTACCTATTAAAGTGAACAATACAAGTGAAAAAGGAGAATTATATGGGTCTATTAGCCTTGGTTCAACTGTGATCAAGTAGACCTCTCCAGAGTACTTAAATGGATTGTCAAATGACAAACTGTATTATCGTGTAATTTGGGAAAAATACACTATACTATGATATATATATATATATATATATATATATATATATATATATTTTTTTTTTTATATTTTTTTTTTTTTAAGATAAAATAAAGAGTAAAGTAAGTAACAGTCACCCAAACCCGTCAACATATGACCCAGCTTCTATCGACCAGTGCCCAACATGGTACTCGACCAATGCCCATATGATACAAAGAGAGGTGATGGTAGCAAGACACATCTTACCCTGATGGTGTGTGCTGCGGCCTCTTCCTAGGCCTGTGATGCCATGTTCATCAGTCACATGAAGTATGTGCATCTCAGTCCCATTCAAATGAATAGGCTTAGATTGCAATACCAAGAACATCCAGTATACAACGTATGGCGCTGTGCTTGGTATGGTGTGAGGAGGCCACGATACCTCATCCCTTTCAAACGGCTGATAGACAGGGATTCCGGAAGTCAGACCCCAAAAATCAAATATTGATAGCCTATCTGGAGTTTGGGTCATCAGTATTATACTCCTGGAAAACCCCTTTAATGAGGCATAATTAGCAGCCACCTGAAGATGCAGCAGTCTAATGAGGAGGTGGAGAGGATGAGAATAGTAGTAGTGGCATAGATGGGGTTATAGTAGTTGGGGAGGTTGTCCTCCCCAGCCCTTCCTTAGTCAGTGCAGTGAAAATGATGGTGCAAATTGTAGTGCAGTGCGGTACAAGGACTAGACCACGTTTTAGTGCAACAAATCCATTGTACTTTGCCAAAAGGGGTTAACAGATGATACATAAGCACTGTATACATGAAATGCAGTCTTTACCGCTGACATAAGTAGTTCCCAAGGTTGTATAACGAGGCCAGTTTTTCTCTTTTATTAATCAGGCTGTACCCCTTGTAATCCGGAGAGTCTCCTGGGTCTCTGCTCCACACCGCTCCTAGTTGTTCATTCTACTAGAGCTAACTGTAGACTGGCTAGCAACTTCCTCCTTGAGAGAAAGAGAACGTGTCGGCTCCCCCAACTACAAAACTCACACCCCATATACAGCGTATGGGACATGGTACAGGAAATATAGTGTCAATATGGGCTGAGCTCTTGCAACAGGACTCTCAGTCTGGGAAACAGCAGGATGTGCAAAGGCCTATGGGACGCAGGACAATATGTATGGTATGGCCTCTGTTGACCTTTGTATGTGGTGGCAGGTGGTAGGAGTGAACTATGGTAGTGAGGGAAAAACTGTGTAGTTAGTTGCCAGACGGTCAAGGTTTTTATTTTGTACCATGTGATTTGTCTGCCGTGTGGCCATGTTTGCTCTGGATGAAGAGTAATAAAACTGGTTGCAGCCAAATCTTCTGTATTGGAGTGGCTTCTTGGATGTGCCAACCATTTTATCCAGAAGATGGTGATCTCAGAGAGACAAGTGACCCTCAAGTTACATGTCTGTTTCTTTCCAATAGAATACATTTTTGAAAGTGGCTACAGAGGGTTATAGAATATTACAGTGGTAGCTAAAGGACTCGCACTAGGAGAATTCCTGATGTTGTTACTTAAAGGGGTTGCTCTGAACCCAGACATATCCGCTTCTTCCCCACTCAGCTCCTCTGAGATGAGATTCGAGTATTTCATACCCTGCGCTGCAGCTCTGAACCTGGACAATCAATTATGGAATACAGTATATCAGACCAGTTTGGCAACATTTTTTTACCACAAGGAAAAACTCATATTTGCATCTACAGTACAATCATGAGAAGATATATGATAGGCATCAGTCTAACTGGAGCTTTACTGGTGTCTGCTCCCAAGGGGCAGTGAAAGCTATTGCTTCCATTTTATGTAAGTGGGCTGTTTATCAAGCCTCATTTTCAGACTGTTGATGATGTTGAGGGTATGACCTCAGGATGCACATGAAGGTAATATCTAATTTAGTAGAAGAGCCCTGTGTAAGCGATTAATTCTGTTCCTTTCCACTCACTGCAGCACAATAATAATTCATTTGGGAAATTAGTATTTTACTGAGTATCGATGATTCAAACAATTAGGCTGTATGACATGTGTTATCCTTTTAATTTGGAGAGGGCGAGCAGCTGTTCCTCTGCCACAATGAAAGAAAGATTGTATGTATATGGCAAAGAATCCATCAGTTTTGTTTTTATAGCCATAGCGCATATTGCTGCAAGAAATCTGCAGCAGGTGCAGTATCTAAAGACGAGGCTCATTTCTGTCCTTAACAACTCTCCAGCACTCTGCTGCCTTCTTCTTGTTATCTCTGCCTCATTATTCAAAAGATCTTTCCATAAATCACAAACAACAGTGTTTCTCAGCGAACAGAAGCAAAAGTGAAGCAAGGGACAAGTCAACAAAACCATTATGAGCCTCACAAACAATTTGTAAGAAAAAATGAAAGTATGATGTATAGCCACTTCTGTGGATCTGAAAAACAGCTCTCAGGTCTAACACTGTTTGTGATTGAGAGTTTTGTCATTTGGTGGCTAAGGAGGAAGGAGGGGGAACACAGATATGCTTTAAGATGAGGTAGTCTGTCTCAGTTGCTGCTCTTAAGGACAGATGGCAGCTATCATATTCCATTCATTAATATATTTTTCTTCTAGACATCGAAATAACCTCTACTAAGTCATAGCTACAGGGAGAAAAACCTTTCTGAAGCAACTAAAACTGCAAACACAACTATAAAGGCAGCAAGAAGATATAGATTTGGCTTTTTTGAAGTGATTTGGAATCTTTAATCATGTTTTTGTTATTTTATTATATTTAGCTTTTTGGGTATGGCCACATGTTCATGTTTATTGAAGCGGTTTTGGAAACCAAAATCAGGAGTGGATCAAAAAAGGAGAGAAAGTATTAATTCACTAAGGAATTCTTAAAATCTGTCAGAGACATAACAAATGCACAAATGGGTGCACCACAAAGGGTCAGAAGGGAAGGAGCACCAAATGGCTGTTGGAGGGCAGATTTCACTGGAATAATTTGAAGACCACTTGATGCACCCCTAAAGTGGAAACTCCCAAAACATGACCCCATTTTGGAAACTGCTCCCCCCAAGGAATATTTCAAGGGATAAAGTGAGCACTTTAACTCAATAGGCGTTTCATAGAATTTAGAAACACTTTTTGAAACTGAAAAATTACATATTTTACAAAACCTACAAAGAAACTACCAGACGGGAGGAAAATACAATAATATTTTATTAAACATGATCCATAGGACAATACATTAAAAACAAAACAAGTGCAGGGACAAGGTGACATCACCAGAGGAAAGCACACTGGTAACAACTCATGCGGCTCCATATAATAATGAAGAAATAAAGTGCAGGTGCGATATCAATGCCATAAATTATCAAGGCAGAATATATTACCCATGCTGTGCTTCCTCAGGGATGGCACCAACCCCGACTCACGTTTTGGCGAACCTTCGTCTGGGGGTGGCATCATCACCGCAGAACTCAAAATAAATACCCCCACCAACCGATCCTAACATTAATCGCATCAGCGTGCACACCTGAACCGTATATCAGAATAATATCGTGGGCTGCAGCTTTGTGACGCGGGGCATCACATGACAGATAAGTCACGTGATCTACATCGGGTCACATGATGGCGCCCGCACATCCCCCAAAGTTAGAGAGATTATATCAGCGGCACCAAAAGCCAGATAGAGCATGCGCAGGCCTTCATAACAGCGCAAATTGAAAAAAAGGGGAACAAACAAAAGGGGACGTGCATACACTATAGTATTAATCCCATAGACATACATATCATATGGAAATTTGTGGGACTTACATTTAATTGATGGTGGAATCTCATCATTTCTGGTTTGTTCATTTTCATCCAGTAATTCTTCCAACGTACGCACAGCTTCTTGTTCTTCTTTCGTGGTAAAAATATCAGTATCTTCCTCTTTGTGTTGCCACCTCTTGAGAAGTAACGAGCGAGCGAAGATGTGCAAATCCTTCACCGCTGTAAAATGATCAAAAGAGGCACAAGGGAAGAAGGTAAGGCCCTTTGCCAACACTGATATTTCCACTGAAGACGACACATGGTGGGAAAGATTAATTACCTTCAAGGTGTCATATTGCATACCACCCTTCTTCTCTAGGAAACTCCTCCTATTCCCATTTAAAACATGGGCCTCCTCAAGTGTCTCGACTACATTTCTGTCTCAGGGTCATTTGTATCTTCTCAATCTCAATGTCTAATGTATCCAGGGTTGTTGTATTATAATCAATCAAAATCCCTATAAACCTATTAGCGGCCTCATTGCAGATCTCCTCTCATCTTTCCAAAAATGCTTTGTCTTCCATATCAAATGAAGGAAATACTTGTATCCTCAGGCCTCTTGGAATTAGAATTTTTTTTCTTTTTTTTAAATTAATTGTTTATATACAATCATACAATCATGGCTAATTTCACATCACATATCACATTATTATGTTTACACATTCACAGAATCAATTGATGTTCACATAATTATAATAATTTTTACTCTACATATCACATCATCATGTCCACATGTTCATTAATTTATCTTCATAATTATGCATATTAATTATATTTATTATTTTTATTCACATAATTAGGTTTACATATATTTTCTCACACTATCTCACTTATATTAATTCAGAATTATTTTTCATTTTTATACATATGATTTTTTTATATTCATGACTTTCACACAATTATGTTCACATTACTCACGGTTTTAATACGTTTTTTTTAATATAAATTGATCATGGTTGTTGATTTTCATCATATCCCATATTCTATTAAGTTTCAGTAATTGTTGCTGCTTTGGATGTGATATGTATGTCTATGGGATTAATACTATAATATGTGCACGTCCCTTTTTGTTTGTCCCCTTTTTATTCAATTTGCGCTGTTATGCAGGCTTTATCTGGCTTTTGGTGCCACTGATATCATCTCCGTACTTTGCGGGATGAGCCGACATCATCATGTGACCTGATGTAGATTACGTGACTTATCTGTCACGTGATGACTCGCGTCACAAAGCTGCGGCCCGCGATATTATTCTGATATGCGGTTCAGATGTGCACGCTGATGCGATAAATGTTGGGATTGGTTGGTGGGGGTATTTATTTTGAGTTCTGCAGCGATGACGCCACCCCCAGACGAAGGTTTGCCGAAACGCATTATTATATGAAGTAGCATGAGTTGTTACCAGTGTGCTTTCCTCTGGTGATGTCACCTTGTTTTATAATGTATTGTCCTATGAATCATGTTTAATAACACATTATTGTATTTTCATGCTGTCTGGTAGTTTTTTTGTAGGTTTTATAATAGATTTATACTCTAGGCATGTGTCTAATTAGACATAAGTATTGATTTTGTTGCGGTATTGGGCCAAGTGTTATCGGTATACTCTTACATATTTTACAAGAAAATTATGCTCTAGGTCCAAATTTTTCATTTTCACTATGGGTACCATAAGACAATTCACCCCATAATGTGTTACACATTTCTTCCTGAATACAGAAACACCTGATATGTGCTTGTATACTGATATACATGCACACTGAAGGGGTGAGAAGGGAAGGGGCACCATAATGGAAGGCAGATTTCACTGGAATAATTTTTAGATGCCATGTCGCATTTGAAGACTGCCGGATGCACCCCTAAAATGGCCCCATTTTGGAATCTACACCCCCCAATGAATATTTCAAGTGCAGCAGTGAGCACTTTGGCCAAAACGCGTTTCATAGAATGTAGAAACATTTGGCTGTGAAAGTGCACCTCATCATTTGTTACCCATTTTCTCCTGAATATGGAAACCCCCCCCTGCAGGGTTGCACGCCAAAGGCCAGGTAAAGCGATTGCCTCAGGCAGCACCAGGTAGCGGCAAGACGGGGGCGGCACATTGCCCTTGTAACAAGGATCCAGCAGGGTGGCCACCCAGTAATCAGCACATGTGAGCAACTCGGCGGTCATTGCGCAGGCACTGCAGCATATAGTCGCTCATGTGTGCCAGGCTGCCCAGAGGCAATGAGAAGCTGTTCCCTGTGGGAGGTGTATCATCTGTGTCCTCGGTATCCCCCAGCCACACTGCAGTGATGGCCCTAAGCTGTTTTGGGTGCCACCCTGCTGTGAACACGGTTCCACCTCATCCTCCCCTCCTCCTCATCCTCCAGAATGGTGCCCAGGCTGGACAATTGTGTACCTGGCCTATGTTGGTGCAGGAACCCACCCTCTGAGCCACTTGTGAACTACTGGCCTAATAACCGTGGAAATGATCCCTCTTCCTCCTCCTCTTCCTCCTTTGCCACATCCTCTTCCATCATCGCCCGAAGCGTTTTTTCCAGGAGACATAGAAGTTGGATAGTAACGCTGAGGACGGCGTCAACGGCACTGGCCATGTTGGTGGAGTAGTCGAAACAGCGCAACAAAGCACACAGGTCTCGCATGTAGGCCCACTCAGTGGTGGTGAAGTGGTGCTGTTCCGCAGAGCGACTCACCCGTGCGCGCTGCAGCGGTAACCCGTGCGTGCTGCACCCGTGCGCGCTGCTGCTTGCACAGTCTCTCCAGCATGTACAAGGTGGAGTTCCACCTTGTGGGCACTTCGCATATCAGACGGTGACCTTCCGTCCATGCTCGTACGGCAGCCCCTCGCTGCGGTTTCGTTTCTGTGTATTCATTGTGATTCTGTATGGGTTAACTCCCCTGTGTGTCTATCAGGAGTTAATCCTCTGTCTGATCCATGGGTGTGGCCTCTCTGCTACACCCATGGAACCTGTATAAAAGGCTTATGTTCCCTCAGTTCTGGGTCAGCTCTCCTGGTGTGTGTTTGTCCTGTCCTTCTCCTGGTTTGTACTCTGTCTCCCAATATGCTGACCAATGGGATCCGTGTCTGTCTGTGCTCTGTAGGATCGCCTACTTTTTCATTGTTGTCTGTATTCCATGTCTTTATGCCTTTGCTCTGATTTGTTAATGTTTGAGTCACTTCGTGATTATTTTGTCTTCGTCTTGCTTTGCTTTTCCTGTCTCCCCCGGAAGGGGGTCTGTCGTTCCTCGGAGGGGGAACGTTCTTGTCTCATGGTTATGCCCTCGGAGCAGCCCCCGTGCTGCTGGTGCAGTGGACATCGTCCGTTCAGCAGCTCTCATGTTGCTGGTAACCATGAGCTATGTCTGTGTTACTGTGTCCTCTTGGTTATGCCCTCGGAGCAGCCCTTCCGACGCTGGTGCAGCGGGCATCGCCTGTGCAGCAGCTCTCATGTTGCTGGTTGCCATAAGCTATGTATTTAGTATTTTGTTATGCTTTGCCTCTCTTGTTATGCCTTGTTCATTGCCTGGTTTATGTTTAGATTCCTTGTTTGTATTTGCCTGTCTGTTATGTTTGCCTATGTACCGTCGGTACCTTCTGGTACCTGTTGTCCAATCGTTCCTGTTGTCACTGTCTAGTTCACGCTTTAAAGTGGACCCTGGCAACTTCCTGCGGCAAAGCCTAACCCTACCATCTGGGGCCCTAGTGAATACCAGGAATTGCTTAGTCACGCCCCTCTGGAGTATTACTAGACAGTGGCGCAGTGGGCTCAGACTGCTTGGCTGATTTGCAAGGGGATGAGGTGCTAGAGAGATGGCCCTGGCCTGCAGGTGCTAACTCTGAGCTTTCAGCAGTGAACTGGGTGCACTGTCAGCCACCCAATCTACTAGTGACTGTACTTGTTGTGGCCTCACCATTCGTAGAGCGGCATTCGGGCCTACTAAATAATGTTGAAGACTCTGTCATCTACGCACACCTGAGGAAGATGTTTAATTTGGGCGTGTAGCTGGCACAGATCAACCACGTCCTCTCCCTGCAACAAGAGCTCTGGTGTTGACTTTCCTAAACCGATTAGGCACGGTGATAGTAGATGTATGGCTCTTGTCGGGAAGGGATTAAATATCCCCTTTCTACATAAAGCAGATTAAAGAGGTTGCCCAGGTTACAAAAAAAAAAAAAAAAAAAAAAAAAACTCTGGAGCGCCAACTGTGATTAAAGAATAAGAGAACATGTACTCATGTACCATTTATTTCCCGCCATATCTAGTGCTGCGGCTCCAGACCTCAACTCCGGTTTCTGTTTCAGGCTGCAGCGGTGACCAGTCACCGGCCCCATCAGTCTTTCGTAAAGGACCACTTCCTCTCTCACCCCATCGGCTTCCAGAGATGCAATGGCAGTTGCTATGGCAACCAGAAAAGAAGGGCTTCCAGTTCTGCCAGCTATGGAAGCCTCTTGTACCCTGCTACATGCAGTATCTCAAAAGCAGCTGTCAATATTAAACTGACAGTTACAATGCATTACAATATAGCATATATGGACAATATATGTACAGAGGGTATTAACTGTAAAGAGGCCAGTACTGGGGGGCATTATATATGAAAATGGTACTATTGAGGTGCATTAAATATATAAATAGGCCACTACTGGGGAGTAGTATATGCAAAAAGGATACTACTGGGTGACATCATATGTTAATACAGCACTACTGGGTAGCATTATATGTACATAGGGTACCATGGAGGGGGTGGGGCATTATATCTACTTGGGCCTAAATAGAAATGACTACTGAGCTGGTCTGGCCCTAAATGGGGATGATTAATAAGTGGGGGCATAAAAGAAGTCATTATTACTAAATAAGTCTTTTCTATGTGTCCACTTATGCAAAAACAAGTTGTAGTCAGGAGACTTCATGAGATGATGTCATAGGCACCAATTGAACAATAATTAGAGACCAACACATATAAATAGAATAAACTAAGTAATCTTAATTTATCGTATGGTACTTAAATGGCCGCGATGCTTATTACTATTTAGAATGATTAACTTTTGGTATTGCACCAAACTACTAACCATAAACCATTAACCGACCAATTTAACCAATGCATAAACGTCAGTCCACTCAGAGAGTGACTTAACCCCCGTCAATAAGCAAAGCAAATAAGAAATAAATTAAAGGGGAGGGATCAGAATTTTATACTTACGTGAATGCGCCAGTGACGATGTTCACTCTCTTTTATAGGTCCTTGGATAGCCGTTAGACTGTTCTCCAATCAGCTGTCTTGAAGATCCCCGAGGACAGGCAGGTGCCAGGGGATCAAACCAAATACCTTCAATCAGGTAAGTAATATAATCATTATTAGTACCATACCGTGATGGTTGCCATGACATCATGGCTCCCCTCATGGTATGCACATGTGGTTCACTCCATTTGTGCAGGACTGACAAAAAAAGGAAAGAGAACGACTCCAGTCAAAGACATCACCTGTAAGTGACTGAGTGGAGGCCTAAACAGGATTAATAAACTCTGAGTTCACCCTTCAGTTATTTGGTCAGTTATTTTGATCAGTTACTGTGAGCCGAAACCAGGTACGGGTCAAAAACATAGAATTGGCGCAAATCTTTACATTACTACTGATCTCTGGGACCGTTGCCTGTTTGAGGTCCGAATTTTTGTTTTCTACACTAAGCCACTCCTCTAACCCCGTTCAATGCATAACTATACTCTCCCAGTCCCAACTAATAAAATCTATTATAGGGTACTCAACGGTACCAATACACCTTGCAATAAATTAAGGAACCAACTGGTTCTACCTCATCCAGGGTGTCGCTGGCGTGTAGGTGTTATGTCCACTGGATATGGAAGAAGGTTGCTGTGGTGATAGAGTAAAAAGAATAATCACATAAGGAAGGGATGGTAACTGCCCCTGTGAAATCCCAGGTTTCCAAAATGGAGTCACTTCTTAGGGATTCCATTTGTTATTTTACCCTAGAGCCTCTACAGTTGTCAGTAGTGTTGAGCGCGAATATTCGAATAGCAAATTTTTATTGCGAATATCGCAACTTCGATAATTCGCAAATATTGCAAATATAGCGATATATATTCGCTATTTCGAATATTCGATTTTATTTTTATTTTAGTTGTTAATCCTTGTTGCTCTCTGGTTGTCTTCCCACTTCCCAAATGCTGTTCTTACCTGTCTGGAGGATTCCTGGCTCCCTGCTCGCTTCAGTCAATGCCCGTTGCCGCTTCTACCGAGTCAGACTTCCCGTGTGCATGGGAACGCCTCCATACTAAAATGTACTGTCGGATGTGAGAATCAAAATCTCACAAATTTGATTAAGTTGTAATCGCAATGCGATTAATATAACCTGAAATAATCGCATTGCGATATTCGTTATATTCTAGCAATACACCATTAGGAACTTAGCTCTAAGATCAATTCGCAATGCGATTATATGTTCGCTTCGCGAATGAAACTTAAAGCTGAGTTCCTAATGGTTGTATTGCTAGAATATAACGAAGATTTAGAATATAGTGCTATATTCGTGAATGCATGATATTCGTCATCTTCGTTATATTCTAGCAATACAACCATTAGGAACTTAGCTCTAAGATCAATTCGCAATGCGAGTATATGTTCGCGTCGCGAATGAAACAGAGCTGAGTTGCTAATGGTTGTATTGCTAGAATATAATGAAGATTGAGAATATAGTGCTATATTCGTGATATTCGTTATCTTCGTCAATTCTAGCAATACAAATTACAACCATTAGGAACTCAGCTTTAAGTTTAATTCGCGATGTGAATATAAATTTGTGTAACATTCGCATTATATAGAATAATGACGAATATTCCATTTCGACGAATATTCAATTGAAATCGAATATGGCACCTCCCGCTCATCACTAGTTGTCAGCACAAGCTGTGTAAATCACCACTTTGGGCCTCAAATGCACATGGTGCTCTTTTACTCCTGAGCCCTATCATACATTCACAATACATGCTGAAGTGACACAATCCCTTTAAATTCCTGTGGAATACTTAAAGGGTGGAAAAAGTTTCTAAAATGTGGTCATTTAACCTCATCCCGACCGCCAAACGCAGGGCTGCGTCCTGCGGGCGGCTGGGATATTCCTCCTTGGCGCGTCATCTCGCGAGAGAGGAGATTCGCTGTGATCAATGATCAATCGCTGGAGGGCTGTAGATGTTAAATAAATCGCATCAAAGAGGTATATCAGACGCTGTTTTGTTAACAGCGTCTGATATACCTGCTACCTGGTCCTCTGGTGGTCCCATTTGCTGTGATTGACCAGTGACCACCAGAGGACTAGGTAGCTATGTAAAGTAGCACCAAGCACCCCACTACACTACCCCCCCCGACACTTATTAACTCCTGATCACCCCATATAGACTCCCTGATCACCCCCTGCAAAAAAGTGTCGCACATGTGGTATCGCCGTACTCAGGAGAAGTAGGGCAATGTGTTTTGGTGTGTATTTCTACATATACCCATGCTGGGTGAGAGAAATGTCTCTGTAAATTGACAACTTTGTATAAAATTTTTTAAAAAGTTGTCATTTACAGACATATTTCTCACACACTGTATGGATATATGTAAAAATACACCCCAAAACACATTGCCCTACTTCTTCTGAGTATGGCGATACCACATGTGTGACACTTTATTGCAGCCAAGATGCGCAAAGGGGCCCAAATTCCAATGAGTACCTTTAGGATTTCATAGGGCATTTTTACGCATTTGGATTCTCACGTTTTAGGGCCCCTAAAATGCCAGGGCAGTATAAATACCCCACAAGTGACCCCATTTTGGAAAGAAGACACCCCAAGGTATTACCTGAGGGGCATGGCGAGTTCACAGAAAATTTATTTTTTTGGCACAAGTTAGCGGAAATTGTTTTTTTTTTTTTTTTTTACAAAGTCTCATATTCCACTAACTTGTGACAAAAAATAAAATTTTACATGAACTCACCATACCTGTCACGGAATACCTTGGGGTGTCTTCTTTCTAAAATGGGGTCACATGTGGGGTATTTATACTTTCCTGGCATTTCAGGGATCTCTAAAGCGTGAGAAGAAGTCTGGAATCCAAATGCGTAAAAAGCCCTGTGAAATCCTAAAGGTACTCATTGAATTTAGGCCCCTTTGCGCACCAGGCTGCAAAAAGTATCACACATGTGGTATCGCTGCATCAGGAGAAGTGGGCAATGTGTTTTGGAGTGTATTTTTATATATACCCATACTTTGTGTGAGAAATATCTCTGTAAATGACAAAGTTGTCAATTTACAGAGATATTTCTCTCACCCAGCATGGGTATATGTAAAAATACACCCCAAAACACATTGCCCTACTTCTCCTGAATACGGCGATACCGTACAGCCTGGGTGCGCAAAGGGGCCCAAATTCCAACGAGTACCTTTAGGTTTTACAGGGCTGCTCACAATTTAGCCCCGCCCAAAATGCCAGAACAGTAAACACACCCCACAAATGACCCCATTTCGGAAAGTAGACACCCCAAGGTATTCACTGAGGGGCATAGTGAGTCCGTGGGAGTATTTATTTTTTTTGCCAGAAGTTAGCAGAAATGAAAACTTTTTTATTTTATTATTTCCTCAGAAAGTGTAATTTTCCGCTAACTTGTGAAAATTTTTTTAACGATACATGAACTCACCATGCCCTTCCGTGAATACTTTGGGGTGTCTTCTTTCTAAAATGGTGTCATTTGGGGGGTATTTATACTATCCTGGCATTCTAGCACCTGAAGAAACATGACAGGTGCTCAGAAATTTAGAGCTGCTTCAAAATGCGTAAATTCACTTTTTTGCACCATAGTTTGTAAACGCTATAACTTTTACCCAAACCAATAAATATACACTTATTGGATTTTTTTTTTATCAAAGACATGTAGAACAATACATTTAGAGAAAAATTTATATAGAAATGTAGTTTTTTTTTTAAACTTTTGCAACAGAAAGTGAAAAATGTCATTTTTTTGCAAAAATGTCAGTCATTTTTGATTAATAGCAAAAAAAGTTAAAATGTCAGCAGCAATTAAATACCACCAAATGAAAGCTCTATTAGGGAGAAGAAAAGGAGGCAAAATTAATTTGGGTGGTAAGTTGTATGATGGAGCAATAAACGGTGAAAGTAGTGTAGTGCAGAATTGTAAAAAGTGGCCTGGTCATTAACTGCTACAGGACCGCCGCACGCAGGATTGCGCCCTGGCGGCGGCCCTGTAGCTCTGATCGGACGCATCTAGGCGTCATCTCGCGAGACGCGAGATGACGCGAGGACGCGCCCGCACATGCGCAATGCGCGCCATCGGCGAGCTCGCATGTAGTTATACTACAGCCTGCCAGCGCCGATCGTGCGCTGGCAGGCTGTATATGGCAGAAAATCGCAGATCAGACGTTGTTCTGTGAACAGCGTCTGATCTGCTTGCTGCTCGCTTCTCTGGTGGTCCCTTTGCTTGGGACCACCAGAGAAAAATATCAAAGTGCACCAATCACCACACAACCCCCCCACCGCCCCCACCCACCCACCACCCCCTGTCACTGATTAACCCCTGATCTCCCATGTCACCCCCTGATCACCCCCTGTCACCCCCCTGTCACTGATCACCCCTGTAAGGCTCATTCAGATGTCCGCATGTGTTTTGCGGATCCACGGATCCGCAAATCTGCGGATCCGCAAAACACGGACACCAGCAATGTGCTTTCCGCATTTTGCGGATCCGCACATTGCCAGAACTATATAGAAAATGCCTTTTCTTGTCCGCACTGCGGACAAGAATAGGACATGTTCTATACTTTTGCGGATCTTCACTACGGATCCGCAATTACGGATCCGAGCGGGACAAAGTCTGTCCCCATAGAATTGAATGTATCCACATTTCTGTTCCGCAAAATTTTGCGGAACAGAATTGCGGACGCTTGAATGAGGCCTTAGGGTCCCTTAGCGATCGCAGCTTTATAGCTTTTCCCTCTTTTTTTGCACATTTTTTAGAGATTTTTTCATCCACATTGATCAATGTGAATGGAAAAATCTGTGACGCTCATTTTTTTCTTTCAGCGCAGAGGCTGAACGGAAAAAATTCTCATTACCCGTATGGTCAATATAAGGAGAATCGCAAAACTCCTAATTCTGGCCATACGTGTAATGATTATGGAGACCTCTAAAATGCCAGGGCAGTACAAAAACCTCACAAGTGACCCCATTTTAGAAAGAAGACACCCCAAGGTATTCCGTGAGGGGTATGGTGAGTTCATGTAAAATTTTATTTTTTGTCACAAGTTAGTGGAATGTGAGACTGTAAAAATAAAAAAAAATACCATTTCCGCTAACTTGTGCCAAATTATTTTTACTGTAAACTCACCATGCCCTCACGGAATACCTTAGGGTGTCTTCTTTCCACAATGGGGTCACATGTGGGGTATTTATACTGCCCTGGCATTTTAGGGGTCCCTAAAGCGTGAGAAGAAGTCTGAACCAAATGCGTAAAAATGCCCTGTGAAATCCTAAAGGTACTCATTGGTTTTAGGGCCCTTTGCGCATCTTGGCTGCAAAAAGTGTCACACATGTGGTATCGCCGTACTCAGGAGAAGTAGGACAATGTGTTTTGGGGTGTATTTTTATATATACCCATACTTTGTGTGAGAAATATCTCTGTAAACGACAACTTTTAAAATTTTTTATACAAAGTTGACAATTTACAGAGATATTTCTCTCACCCAACATGGATATATGTAAAAATACACCCCAAAACACATTGCCCTACTTCTCCTGAGTACGGCGATACCACATAAGTGACACTTTTTGCAGCCTGGGTGCGCAAAGGGTCCAAATTCCAACGAGTACCTTTAGCTTTTACATGGCGGCTCACAATTTAGCCCCGCCCAAAATGCCAGAACAGTAAACACACCCCACAAATGACCCCATTTCGGAAAGTAGACACCCCAAGGTATTCACTGAGGGGCATAGTGAGTCCGTCTGAGATTTTTTTTTTTTGCCAGAAGTTAGCAGAAATTGAAACTTTTTTTTTTTTTTTTCTCAGAAAGTGTCATTTTCCGCTAACTTGTGAAAAAAATGAAATGATACATGAACTCACCAAGCCCCTCCGTGAATACTTTGGGGTGTCTTCTTTCTAAAATGGTGTCATTTGGGGGTATTTATACTTTTCTGACATTCTAGCACCTGAAGAAACATGACAGGCGCTCAGAAAGTCAGAGCTGCTTCAAAATGCCGAAATTCACTTTTTGCACCATAGTTTGTAAACGCTATAACTTTTACCCAAACCAATAAATATACACTTATTGGACTTTTTTTATCAAAGACATGTAGAACAATAAATTTAGAGAAAAATTTATACAGAAATGTAGTTTTTTTTGAAAAATTTTACAACAGAAAGTGAAAAATGTCATTTTTTTGCAAAAATTTCGGTAATTTTTGATTAATAGCAAAAAAAGTAAAAATGTCAGCAGCAATGAAATACCACCAAATGAAAGCTCTATTAGTGAGAAGAAAAGGAGGTAAAATTCATTTGGGTGGTAAGTTGCATGACGGAGCAATAAACGGGTAAAGTAGTGTAGTGCAGAATTGTAAAAAGTGACCTGGTCATTAAGGGTGTTTAAGCTAGGTGGGCTGAAGTGGTTAAGAGTGTTTAAGCTAGGGGGGGCTGATGTGGTTAAGGGTGATTTCTCTTATGTAAGCCCCTCAAAGTGTAATAGTATTAACATGATTGCTCACTTCATATGTAGAATTATCAAATTCTAGAAAGCGAGGTAGGTGTCTTGTGGCTGTGACAATCCAAATAAAGTTTACCGAAGCATGGCCTAGTCACATAACAGTCCAAGGTTGGTGACAGATAAATAGCAATAGATGTGGCATGATTCAGAGGCATTGTCATGTAATGGTCCTTCAGTACTGGCTGGTACTTCAGTACTGAAGCTTACTTCAGATTCCTGTTTTAAAATGTTTTTAAAGTCGTAGAATCGAAGGCCAAAGTTATTCATCAAAGTCTTGTGCAACTTTTTGTACTGGCGCACAATATAAAGGGGTATTGTTTCTGCAGTATAGTATTGGGGAGCACAGCAGGCACAGTACTGTGGGTGGCAAGATGTGGTGTTGAGAAGGTGGGAGGATGATCGAAAAGTAGGAAACTAAGGGCTCTTTCACACGAACGGATTCCGTTCTGGAAAGCAGAGACATGGAGCATTAACATGATTAATAATAATGCTCCATGCCTCTCTGTGACCTTTTTACTACAAAATCACAGTGAGATAAAGTTGTCACTGTGATTTTGTAGTAAAAAGGTCACAGAGAGGCATGAAGTTCACGCAATGGATTACCCGCACGGAATCCCCTTGTGTGAAAGAGCCCTAAGATGTCTGTTTGTCAAACTCTGCAGAGAGAAGAGATGGCTGAAAAAAATCATCATGGTGGTCTGGTGTGAATGGAGAAGATAAGGAAAGAGAACATCTACACCAGAGGAGAAGTCACTGGATATAAGAGGTACATATGTGTCGCTGTATGACCCTGTATGTTCTGTAGCGCTTTATGTAATGTTTTCCAAGTATGTCTTTAAAGTGGTTGTTTGCTTTTTTTCATACGAGCGCTGCCTTCTCTGCTCTGTTTACCTGCTCACCGGAGCAGATGAACAGAGCAGAGAAAACAGCTTTCTCATATGTGCGCTGCCCTCTCTTCAAACAGCTGATTGGCGAGGGTGCTGGGTGTCGGACCCCCGTCGATCTGGAGGGAATGGGTTAGATTGAGAATTTGGCATGTGGGTGATGTTTAAATTTTTACTTCAGTCAGCAGAAAGGCTAGGGGTTCCCATGCCTCTGGCCACAAAGCACTAAGGGAGGGTGTAAGGGGGGGTGGGCGCCATTTCATTTTTCGCCTCAGGCAGCAGAAAAGCTCAAGCTTGATTCGCACACCCCTAGCTGTAGTGTGAGGCAGAGGCATAGTCATACAGGGTAGATCACGAAAAAGTAGCCTGCCTCCAACGATAGTATGACAAGATGAATGAGCAAGTGGATTGTTTTATTTTAATTACCCACAAGTCACAAGGTGCTGAAAGTGTCCCCGTCCAGGTCTATGCATCTTTGGGCAGGTCAGATTATGTTGGCTGATACTGCTTGTGATAGGGTGACCACATTTCCTAACTGCCATTCAGGGACACTTACTTTCACAAGATCATCATGCGGTCGCGGTCACCTACTCGGCCGCGCAGCAAGGCAGGGGAGGAGCCACACACACACAGGACAGTACTATGCGATGCCGATCTGATTCGGCGATCGCATAGTATAAAGAATTGACTGTCACCAGGGGCTGTCTATGTGAAATGGGGCCCTGGTGCGAAAAACAATAAGGGCTCCCCCCTATGACACTTGATGACTTTAGCAGAAGAAACTGTATATTGTGAGGCATGGTGTGAGCTATATGTGTATAACATAAACATATTTCATATGAAAATTACTTGGCTTGACCCTTGGGGATCTCGGACACCATTTCCACACTTTGGCCGGGGGGAGGTCGCGGAGCTGATGTGTTTTATCCTAATGAGAGAGATTTCATAATAAGGATTTGGAGAAGGGGCAGAGGGATAGCAGGGCAGGGAGAGGCTGGTGCTGCTACTAGGGGGCTCATACCATGGGGGAGTAATAAAGACCACCATAATGCCCTCCTACCCCAGTAGAAATAATTTTTCTTATAATGTGACAGTACAAAAAATACCCCCTTGTAATGCCCCCAGTTTAGCTAATGTCCCCATAGTGCCCGCATAATGTGCCAGTATAAAATACCCCTATATAGTGCCCCCAGTAAATGCCCCCATAGTGCTCCTCTTCCCCCTCCCTTCTAGTGCCCCTCATAATGTACCAGTATAAAATGCCCCATATATAGTGCCCCAGTAGATGCCCTCAGTGTCCCACATAATTTGTAAGTATAAAATACCCCTTCTTAGTGCCCTCGTAGATGACACCATAGTACTCCTCTCCCACCTTCCCCATTGTACCCACCATAATGTGTCCCAGTATAAAATGCCCCTATACAGAGCCCCCATATAAAATAACAGTTCTTTGTGGCCTCAGTAGATGCTCCTATGGTGCCCACCAATAATGTGCCAGTAATGAAGAGACAGTGTCCCGGTTGATGACGGGATGGCATTCCCAATCCTATCATTCCACTTTTAGTAGTGCCTCTAGGGGTGTATCGGTTCTGATTTATAATTCTATAGATTTTTCCCTAATTGAATCTCACACAGATAACCAAGGCAGATTTATTTTTCTGTATGGGAGGTTATATGGATATAGTTACATTCTCGCCTTTTTCTATATACCCCCTCCATTCTCTATGTATCCACTCATCCAATTACTGCGTTTTTTGGAAAAAAAAGCCAGAATGCCGGCTCGTTCTGATGGGAGACTTTAACGCTGTTATGGATCCCAAAAAGGACAGACTGACTTTAGACGCAGATCGGGGAAGGAGCATGTGTAATTCTCCATTACCTCAGTTCTGCTTGGAGACTGGATTGGTGGATATATGGGAATATGTTGGCGGAGGAAAGAGAGTGTACTCTTGTGTTAGCAGAGGTGGTAGAGCAATGTCTAGGATTGATTTGGCGCTTACTAATGAGAATAACTTGAACAATATTAAAAGGATACGATATGGAGTAAGAACAGTTTCAGACCATTCACCGGTCCTAATTGAGGTTCGCATTGGGGAGAATAAAGACAATAGGGGATTTGGGTTTAAACTGAACCCGTATTGGCTTACTATTATGAATAATTATCAGTCTATTAAAACACATGTATCTTCCTTTTGGGAGGTGAATCTTCCCTCTGCTAACATCAACTCAGTTTGGGATGCTCTGAAAGCATATCTGAGGGGGGTTCTTATTAGTGATATCACTGCTGTGAGAAGATCATTTAAGAAGAGGGAGGAGGACTTGACTGATACTGTGGCTTCTACAACCGAACGATTTATTGATCAACCTACTGAATGTGGTAAAGAAGAGATGCAGAAGGCTAGCTGTTCTTTGAAGGAATATGTAATTGAGAAAGCAAATCATAGGTTACTTTTTAAGGGACAGAAGTATTTTTCAGAATCTGGACGTCCTGGTAAGCTTCTAGCTAATATAATATCACAACAGGACAAAAAAAAGAAAGCTATTACTTTAGTTCGTAATTCAGATGGGGTAGTAATATCAGACCCAGAGGGTATTAGAGACACCTTTCTGCAATACTTCTCCCAGATATATAGAGCTTCTCCTGGTCTGCCAACTGACCCGGCGAGACAGTTCCTGGAGAGAATTTCTCTTTCGATGCTAACAGAAGCCCAAAAAGAATCCCTGGAAGGAGAGTTGTCTCTTGTGGAGATTCAAGAGGCTTTGAGGTCTATCTCCAGGAACTCATCGCCAGGGTCAGATGGTTTTCCATATGAATTCTACCGTAAGTACAGTGATGTCATCCTCCCTCACTTACTGGAAGTGTTTGCTCAAGCATCGCAGGGAGGGGCTTTGCCACAGTCTATGATGGAAGCTGTGATAGTCCTAATTCCTAAAAAAGATAAAGACCCGGCGGATTTGAGCTCATATAGACCAATTTCCCTATTAAATACGGACGTTAAGTTGTTATCAAAGGTTTTGGCCAAGAGGCTTTCTCAGGTAATGTCCTCTCTGATTCATCCAGATCAAAATGGCTTTATGTTAAAAAGGGGTACCCATCATAATCTCCATAGGTTCTTTGCTAATATTAAGTCTCCCGGTGGGAGCGCCCGCTCGGTCCTGTCATTGGATGCTACTAAGGCGTTCGACAGGGTCGAGTGGCCGTTTCTCTGGGAGGTGATGAAAAGAATGGGTTTTGGCCCTAAATTTATAGGGATGGTTCAGTTGTTATATAAATGTCCAGTGGCCAGAATTAGGATTAATGACATGCTGACAGAGAGTTTTGTGTTGGGCAGAGGTACTCGTCAAGGATGTCTTCTTTCCCCTCTCTTATTTAATATCTATATTGAACCTCTTGCAGCTAGTATAAGGCAAGATTCGAGAGTGGCTGGCTTTGGTGTAATGGAGAAGCAGGATCGTATCTCTCTCTATGCAGATGATATCTTGTTTTTTATTCATCAAACAGAAAGAACACTCCCTCGAATAATGGAATTGGTCAGCCTATTTTCCTATTCCTCCGGCTTGGAGGTTAATTGGGGGAAGACTGTTCTTCTCCCTATAGATAAATTGCGAGGATCTGTGGAAAATCTCCCTAATCAGGTATCGATCTCCAATTCAATAAAATATCTGGGGATAACAGCCTCTGCTAAAACTCAAGATTATCTCCAACTTAATTTGATCCCTCTATTGTCAAAACTGAGATAAAAAATTCTGCCTGCAAGAGGGGATAGAATTTAATTAATAAAAATGGTGGTGTTGCCCCAGGTTCTTTATGTTCTTCGCAATTCGCCCGTTTGGATTGAAGATAAGTACTTTAGGTTGATAGAACGGATGATTAATGACTTATTATGGGGGAGGAAGCGGGTGAGACTAAAGTCGCTTTATTTTTCTATGCTCTACAACAGGGGAGGCCTTAACCTCCCCTATTTTAGGGGATATTTTATGGCCTCTCAACTTTGCTTCTTTAATGACTGGGAAAATAGCCAACTCTGTAGAAAACTGGTGAAAGACTCAGGTTTCTCAGATCTATTTTCAGTATTGGAGTCCGATTATTTACTTAATATACAGATTGAATATAAACCTTTCTGCAGAATGGCTACAAAGGCATGGCTGGTGATAAAGAGCTGGTTTAAAGTTAAGGCAGCACTTATCTGTACCCCATTATGGCATAACTTAAAGCTTTTGAAATTAGATGACTCAAATTGTCGGCAATATTGGAGGACGAGAAATATTCAGGTAATAATAGTTTTTTTTTTTTGTAATTTGTTTGATGAATTGTGTTCTTTGAGATGATTGAAATAAAAACTTATTAAAAAAATAATAATAATGTGCCAGTAATAAGTGCCCCCATAGATGTCCCCCAATAATGTGCCAGTAGCCAGAGCTCCCCATCATGTGCCAGTAGCCATAGGCCCCCCATCAACATGTGCCAGTAGCATAGCCGCCCCTATAAGTGCCAGACTGCCAGTAGCCAATAGGACCCCCCTATAATGTGCCAGTAGCCATTGGCCCCCCCTTAAGTGCCAGACTGACACTGACTGCCAGTAGTAGCCATAGCATAGGTCCCCCCCTGTAATGTGCCACACACAGTGCCAGTAGCCACTAGCCATATGTCCACAGTCCATTGTCCAAGTAGCCATACTATAATTAGCCCCCAGGCCGAATAAGTGCCAGAGCCCACTCCATTCCATTGTCCACAGTCCAAGTAGCCAATGACATACCATAATTGGCCCCTCCCATCATGTGCCCCAGGCCCAATAAGTGCCAGTCCACTCCATTCCATTGTCCACAGTCCAAGTAGCCAAAGCCATACCATAATTAGCCCCCCCCCCATCATGTGCCCCGACCCCCAGTCCCAGTAGCCAGCCACCAGGCACAGCTATTGACAAGTGACAAAAAAAAAAAAAAAAGACTATTGACTTATACTTACCTCCTGTCCTGAGTCCTTGGCTGCAGTGAATCGCGATCAGGCTGTTTCCCGTCCCACCTCCAGCGCTGCTGACTGTACGGCAGTGCAGCGGCTAAGTCAGGGCTCGAGTCAGGCGGTGCGATGATGTCATCGCGCCGGCTGCGCTGGTCCAATGGCCTCTGATAGGCTGCTGGCCGGCCCTGCACAGCCTATCAGAGGAAGGGGAAGGGACACACCTCTCCCTCCCCTGCCCTGCGCGGCTGTGCGCAGGCCATAACATTGGCTCAGTGATCATTCCGGGACACTGCATTGTCCCGGAATGAGGGTGACCAGGACCCGGGACAGGTTCTCTAAATGCGGGACTGTCCTGGCTGATCCGGGACACGTGGTCACCCTAGCATGTGGTGCTGCAGATAGTGCTTGTGAAGTTTTCCTTGCTTTCATCCAGGCGATGTGGATTGGTAGCATAAACTTTCTGTTTTAAATTTCCCCACAGATAAATATTCCATGTGAACGATTCTGAGGAATGTGGTGGCCATAGCCCCTTGCTCACAGTTTGCTCCTCCGTAAACAGTTCATGAACCCGTACTCAGTGAGTTCCGTGAGTTGCGGCATGTTGCCCCAGCTTTCTTCTGGTGTGAGTTAGTAAAAATGTTTAAAGATGTCCAGGTGAACTGCGGTATTCGTGTCCCTGACACTGCGAACAATTATGCCAATTTTCTGGTCGTGAAGTGGTGTTTCGTGAGTCAAATGGGGATTTTCAGTGGACCAGTACCTCGTATTCTTGGAATTTACGTGACCTGATAAATGAAACCAAGCTTTGTCCGTTATGAAGTACAGCAATGGTTCCAAATGTCTGTCAGCAATTACAGTCAGCACTAAGTCCAGTAGTTTACGCATTTAGCTTTGTCAGACTCTTTCAGTTCCTGCACACACATTATTGGGTGTCGTTTCAGGACTCGCTGACACATCATTCATGATACACGAACTTGCTGAGACAGTCTTCAAGTTGATTTTTGGGGGCTATTTGCAATCCGCTGCTAAATTTTATGCACAACTTCAGCCGCCCTAATCGATGGAGGCCTCAGTTTCTTCATGTCTGCAACAAAGCCAGTTTGATGCCATTTCTGTACCAGACCCTGAATATAATATTTAGCTGGTGGTTTTGTTCCTGGCTACTTGTGTTTCCTTAATTGATTTGTTTTGCACATAGCCTTGCGCAATCCCTATTCGCTGCTCTAGGGAGAACACCATCTTTCTGACACAATAAGCCACTTGAATAATAAATCAGTCTTAGTTGCCCATAACAACCAATCAGAGCTCAGCTTTCAGTTCCTACAGGTCTCTGAAAAAATGAAAGCTAAGCTCTGATTGGTTGCTACAGAAAACTAAGACAGATTTACTGTTAGGCAAATGAAATATAAAATAAAAATTTACAAAATGATGCCAACATAAAGTAGAAATATGGTGAATATTAACCAATAACTATTTTCTGAGGCATGGCTATCTGTCTTAAAAGCAGAGAAAATTGCTAATTTTTTAATTACAAAATTAGACTTCCAGGAAAGTAAAAACTGGCTGCGTCTTGAAGGGGTTAACAATTATACATGAATCATTCTAGTTTTAGTGGCTTGTGTAATAGCTAGTGATGGTTATGGTTCAGTTGTCTATGGTTTGTCTAGTTCTTAAAGAAAACCAGAAGATATTCCCTTGCATAGTGATTTCATAAAACATCAGTCTACTATAAAGCTTGCATATTAAGCTTGATTGCTGTGACTGAAGTATAATTTGTAGGCCATTACATGGACAAAGACCCCATGCATTGATTAAAATCACTTAGCACTGAAGACAAACACAGTTTGGGCATGCCAGCTTAGTAGCTAGCAAACGGCATTATTTTAGTAACTGTGTCTGACGGCATGGTAGGCATGTGATGGCCATCAGCTTGGTATCATGGCTTTCGATGCTGTGTTCCCACAGCTGCGCAGTCATGAATTGGATTGGATATATCTACAAACTTAATGTTATATTTGTATTTGAAGTTGTATGAATCTTACAACTGGTGGATTTTAATTACCGGTACATTTCATAGTCAATCTTCATACTCAGGTCATAGTTGCCATTGGCATTATATGTATCATCTGAGGTTTTTTTTTCTTCTTCACACAGCTGTCTGTTTCCTACCTCATTACATTTATTCAGGCAGCACTGAAAAGTGGCAGCTACTATGGACAAAATGAATGTATTCTTAAACTCATGAACTTTTGCCATAATGCTAAAGATGTAATTAGTGCACTGTACACTTTCGAATTAACTAGGGATAAAACTGGTCACATTGGGTGGTGGACCTAAACATAGTGGAGGAGAGCCAAGGGGTAACTGTAGTGAAGAAAGACTCGCCTAGGATCCTGTCGATTCTAGCAACACAGTTTTATATTTTAGTATATCGCATTAAATTCTCCTTGGAACATATTCTTTGTTAATATTAATCAAAATGGAGGTGGTAATATTTAACAAAATTTGTAAGATCAAAAATGATATATTATATTATACATGTTTTACAGGAAAACTATAAACACATTTTTTATAAATTCGGGTCAAATGAATATTTTCATTGGTCACTGATTAGGGATGAGCGAATTGACTTCGGCTGCTTCATCATAGTCAATTCGCATAAAACTCTGTACAGTATTAGAATGTATTGGCTCTGATGAGCCCAAGTTAAAACTTTGCGAAGTCTCACGAGACTTTGTGTAATAACTTTGTGAATTACTGTAAAATACCTCAATGCCAAGCTCGGGTTTGGTTCCAAGGTACCAACCTCCCGCTCCATACAGTATTACAACGAAGTTTTATGATAACAGACTTCGGATACAGCAGCTGAAGTCGATTTGCATCATCCCCATCACTGATCATTGATAGAGTAGACTTCGCTGAATGAAAGTAATAGCTGGAGAAAAGAAAAATTACAATACCAGTTACAATGCATATACTGAAATACAGTAGATATCATGTGATAGTTACCAGCAATGGAAATAAGTCACAACTTTAGCAGGCTGGTCCTCCTGATCTCTAATGATTAAAGCGGTTGTTTAATAGTAAAAAAACATGGCTGCTTCTTTCCAGAAACAGCACTTCTCTAGTCCGTTAGCTATATCTGATATTGCAGTTCAGCTTTAAATGAATGTCACCAGCAACCTCCCTTGTTTGCATAGGCAGGTAGCTGTGGTTCATCTGATTAACCCCTTAGTGACCGGTCTGTTTTGGGTCTTCCTGACTAAGCGTTTTTGCTCTTTTCATTGCCGCATTCCAAGAGCTATCCATTTTTTATTTTTCTGTCTATATAGCTTTATAAGGGCTTGTTTTTTGCGGGACACGTTGTAGTTTTTAATGGTGCCATTTTGGGGTACATGTAACTTTCTGATTAACTTTTATTAACTCTTTCTGGAAGGGAGATGGCAAAAACAGCAATACTGCCAGTCAGGGCTGTTAGAGCAGGGCTGCGGCTCTCGTGCAGTGCTTAGACTCAGTGGCTGCCGTAAAAACACGTATGGGTGGTCACTAAGGGGTTAAAACACTGTTTTTCTTTTGTTGATCTGAGGCTCCGTGAAATTGATCTGAGCCTTTGGTGAAATTGCAGAAGAAGTGGTAGTGGTGGCGAGGATATTAGTGGTAGTAGTCATGATGGCAGTCTTCACGTTGGCGCTCCCTAAGCCATGCAGTGGTGGGAGGGGCACACCTTTTCCTCCCCTCAGACGACATCTGAGTTTGGGTTCTCTTGCCTGGTGGTAGGTGGGATGTCCTTGGTGTTAATGGGTTTTGGTGTGCAAGACAGCGCTCCTTTGCTATACTGGGGAAAAGAGACAACATGACTGAGCAGTGTGATGGTGCAAAGTAATGATGAGGCTGTGTACTTGCAGCGTAAGTTCGCTCTCTCCCGCCCGGGCCCGCAATTGCGGATCCGCACTTCCGGGTCCGCAATCGCGTTCCCGAAAAATATAGAACATGACCGGTACTGTAGTCCCCCCATTGAACCCTCTCCAGATTTTCTATGTCTGTCTTATTCACAGGAGCTCAGAAATGTAAACTATACTCCATGTATGTGCAGTGGTCGGCCCAACGCTACGCTGGGTCCCCTGGACACTGTTGTGTGTTTCTGCTCTCTGGAAGGGATGGATGGTAAGTTGTGGTGCACCCCATTGTAAAATAAGTCCAGAGAGTCAGAGTCTGCAGTAAACCAGTGTGCTTCTTTACTGGGGGAACTCAAGTGCAAAACAATACAGGTAAGGAAATGGGCTGGCTTCTCCAGTCTCTTCCCAGTCAGAGGAAGGGTTTGATGCTGAGGAAAGGCTTGAGCTAGCTGACCCTCTCTATTAGAAGGCTGATACCTTGGAAAAAGGCTGGTGATCCAGGGTCTGTGGCAGAGTTTCCCCATATCAGCGTCTGCTTCTGGTCACTCAAGTACTCTGACAGAGTCTCTTCTTCTATGCACTGATCACTAACTGCAGAACCAGGGGCAGATACAGGCAGCAGAGGGCCCCTGTGCAAAGAATATGCCTGGGCCCCCTTTCCTCAGTGCTTCATGGCAAGGGGCAGGGGTGCTCCAAGCCTTTCTGCTGCCAGGAGGCAAAAATTGAAATAGCGCACCCCCTGTCCAAGCCAAATTCTCAACCTAACCCCTTCCCTCCAGCCCTACTGTTAAAGACATACTTGGGAACCATTACATAAAGCGCTACAAAACATACAGGAGAATACAGGTCCACATACCTCTTACATCCAGTGACGTCTTCTCTGATGTAGACATTTTCTTTCCTCATCTTCTCCATTCAGTCTGGACCACCATGATGACTTCTTTCAGCCATCTCTTCTCTCTGTAAGAAAACTTGTAATGTCCAGCTCACCTTGACAGCTTGATTTCCCCGTGTGCCTTTGAGCCTGGGTGGAGACCCTCAAGTAGAAATCCAAAACAAAGGAAAAAGTGGTTCTGGCACCAAGCATGGGATAAAATCAGGTTCCTTCTTTATTGGTGCATATTCACATACAGACAGATTCCATGGCAATTGCGACAAACGTTGACGCGCTTCGGACTAAATGTCCTGAATCAGTAACCGGTTGTTACGATAAGGTGCACCCAGGTTTAGACAACTGAAAATCAGAAAAATACTTTCTAGGTCCTTTTTGAAGGTAATATGGTTTAATGGTGTTTTACGGAAGGAGAGGGGTTGAGGTCAGTAATACTATACTATAGGGTATAGCGTGGAGGGGGTAGATAGTTTTGGTCAGTTCCTGTAACCCTTACTGTGTCCTCTGCTGACCATTGTAACAACCAGCAATGGTGCAAGTGGTCATATCATTAAATGTACCTATCCAAATATCTGTGTCTCCATTGCTCTGTTGTGTCTGGCCATGCTTCTTGTCTCGACTCATCTCCGGGACAGGGCTCGACTCGACTCATCTCCGGGACAGGGCTCGACTCGACTCATCTCCGGGACAGGGCTCGACTCATCTCCGGGACAGGGCTCGACTCATCTCCGGGACAGGGCTCGACTCATCTCCGGGACAGGGCTCGACTCATCTCCGGGACAGGGCTCGACTCATCTCCGGGACAGGGCTCATCTCCGGTTCATTTGCATATGTATCAAATTGTTTTTTTTACACAATAAAAGCACACAGAGCTATGGGGACTGGAGATTGCGGATGTGCTAGCGGCCATCTAGCAACCCATGTCCTCAGCTCTGTACAAAAAATCCCGGTGACAGGTTCCCTTTAAGCATTTTTCTTGGCCACTGTTTCCATCAATTTTTATTTGTGGCTTTTTCACAAATCTTTTGATTTTTATTATAGTTGTCAGTTTTGCTTATTAATTATTTCATAACTGGCTTCAAATATATAAGCCTTTCACATTGAGTTTGGACCCATTCAGATTAAAAATCTGTTTTGCGCACATTCCGCCCACAAAACGGACAAGAATAGGGCATGTTCTATGTTTTTTGCAGGGCCGCAGAACGGACATGCGTATGTGGACAGCACACAGTGCAGTCCAATAAAATGAATAGATCTGCATCCAATCTGCAAATTATGCAGATCGGATGCGGACCAAATATACAGTCATGTGAATAGGGTCTTATACATTTTTTTTCTTATAATACCATCTTTTTTCACTTTAATAAAACTGTTATTTTATTCTTACTTTTATCCCCCCCTTCCCATCTATCTGTCTCATGGCAATGCAAGCTGAGGGCCCTGAACTAGTCTGTCAGTGTCATGATAAGAATGGGTTTACAGGCAGTGTGTACAGGGTCACATCACAAGCAGTATGCCCTGCTGTGCTATTATTATGATAATCAGAGAGCACGGCAGGGATGCCAGGGCTGGAGCTTGCGATGTCTGTGTAGTTTAGCTGACATTAGCCAGCCTCAGTGAGGAACGTCACATGCAAGTGTCAAACTCACCGAGGCAGCCTAGGGGAGGAGCGGCAGTGATGTGACAGATCTTGAGCGGCCCAGCCTCATCTGTAGTAAAAGTCCAGACTGTCCAGTCAGTGGAGCGCAGCAGGGCTGGCTGACAGGCAGTGGCAAGTGCTCACTACTCCCTCCGTACTCCAGCGCGGCCGGCAGCCCGGCAGGCGCGCCAGCAGCAGCGACGTGGTCCAGTGGCGTTGCTAGGGCTGGTGTCACCTGGTGCGGTAGAAAATGGTGTCAGAACGATTGCCGACGGGGGGGACGGGGACGTGGCCTATTGCATTAGGGTGTGCACACTGAAGCACAAACACACAAGACGCGCACGTGTGCATGTATGGAGTCTGCAAGAAGCATAAGCCTCTAGGGAAATCAACTGTAATTTGTTTGCTGTAATGCTCTGCAGGGGGGTGCTGTAATGCTCTGCAAGGAGGGTGGGGGTTGCTGTAATGCTCTGCAAGGGAGTGCTGTAATGCTCTGTAAGACCCCAATATACTGCATAGATAGCCCCCCATATACTGCGCAGACAGCCCCCCATATACTGCGCAGACCCCCAATATACTGCATAGATAGCCCCCTATATACTGCGTAGACAGCACCCCATATACTGCGCAGACCTCCCTAAATAATGCGCAGACATCCCCCATATACTGGGCAGACCACCTATATAATTACAGCAACCCCCTCCCCTTGCAGAGCATTAGAGCAACCCCCAACCCCCTTGCAGAGCATTAGAGCAACCCCAACCCCCTTGCAGAGCATTAGAGCAACCCCAACCCCCATTGCAGAGCATTAGAGCAACCCCCAACCCTCTTGCAGAGCATTACAGCAACCCCAACCCTTGCAGAGCATTACAGCAACCGCCACCACCCCTTGCAGAGCATTAGAGCAACCCCAACCCCCTTGCAGAGCATTACAGCACCCCCACCCCTTGCAGAGCATTAGAGCAACCCCCAACCCCCTTGCAGAGCATTAGAGCAACCCCAACCCCCTTGCAGGCATTACAGCAACACCCAACCCCCTTGCAGGCATTAGAGCAACCCCAACCCCCTTGCAGAGCATTACAGCAACCCAACCCCCTTGCAGAGCATTAGAGCAACCCCAACCCCCTTGCAGAGCATTAAAGCAACCCCACCCCGCTTGCAGAGCATTACAGCAACCCCAGCCCCTTGCAGGCAATACAGCAAACCCCCTTGCATGCATGTTGGCACCTGCATTCCCTGTAGGAGAATGGACCCAGCATGCATGTGGAACCGGCATGCCATGAATCTTGTGGAGGCCGTGAGGGCACATAACAGGTGGCGTTTAGTGTTAGATTCCCGTCTTTACAGAGATCGCCTTGACGTGTGGCAGACGGGCCCAAATAATTTTGTCCAAAATTTATTTGCTAAGCATCTCTACTTTAATAAGCGTAGGATTAATATTAAAGCATTTATTAAGACACTTTATTTTGTCTGCAGAGTGCTGTTGCATCATATCTATATATGTATATATCCAGAAGTATCAAAAAACATCCAGCTCCTTTTTCTTAAAAACCAATGTTTTATTCTTTAACATTTTCATTTACAATCCATGTGTACAAATGGAGAAACTGTAGTAGAATGTGGCGCGTTTCGGGCCACTTACATATGGGCCCTAATTCTACTACAGTTTCTCAGTTTGTACATGGATTTTAAATAAATGTGAAAGAATAAAGCATTGGTTTTAAGAAAGTAGCTGGACGTTTTTGCTACCTCTGGATTGTTTACCTGGTCACGTCTGGACCAGTATAGCCCGTGTCTACTTTAAAAACTGGAGGTGAGTGCTGCAGTAAATGAACTGCTTCTTTGTGTATATATATATATATATATATATATATATATGTTATACACACACACACACAAACATGCAGTTTTATTACACACACGCACTTAGCATCTTTAGTAAAATTCATCTCCCTTCACTAGTGGCTGTACAGACTTCCTGTTCTGGCTCCTCCCATTGATGACATCATCAAAGGTCCTTAAGCTGTACTGGAGTTCTCATGTCTAGTACAGCAGCAGGACCTTCATCCATAAGCACAGAACAATCCTCCTCTGCTCCATGTCTGCTGGAAGATAGATGCAAGTGCATGTCCCCCTTCCATGCTGGCCCCTGTGCAGCTGAACCAGCTGCACAGGCGGTATGACCGCCCTGAGTAGAACAATAGGGGCATTGACTGCTCTCCTTATATAAGGTTTCAAGCTTAACTGGAACCTTCTAGTGGGAGGGGTGGAGAAGCGCAACCCAAACAAATACAATGTTACAACTTTCTGTCTGTCATAAACCTACATTGGAACTTCAATAATACCCAGTCTGTCTGGTTTTGGTAGTAAACAAGCCTTTTCCCTCCAAAACATAGTCTTCTGTAAACCTTATGGTAACTGAGGAAAATTGCTAGCTTCTCATTATTAGCTAGAAAGTCCCGAAAAGTTTCTCAGTATTCATTAACCCGCTCCACATTCCCATGCAAACACAGTTCAAATGAACAGGATATATATCACAACAAACGTATATATAATGTGTAGTTACACAGTATTAAACGATAAAAGGGCTGAACACAGATGTCATTCATGTGCTTGCAGCATCCATGTAGTTGGGTTGCAAATTATAGAACCTGTCCTATTCTTGTCCATTTTGCAGACAAGAATAGGCTTTTTAGCGGGGTCCCACGCAAATGATGTCATGCACATGGGTCGCATACAGTTGTTTGCAGGAGGTTTTAAACCTAACACTTTTGTCTAGAAATGCTACTCCTGTTTTCCTATTCCATCCTCATACTGGAGAGAGATTGCGACTTTTAAAAAAAAGTCTCAGCAGTACACTGGAGTGAAATTCATCAACATTGCTACCCATGCCCACTTTCGCATCAATGTTTCAAAACTGGAGTGGTGTACAAAGCCACAAAAGTTTTGTGCAAGTAAGTCCAAAAAGTCACAAAAAGCCCCATTTTGCAACTTTTTAAAGCCAGAATTTGTGTTGGGCTCGAATATTCGCATCTCGAATATTCATCGCTAATATCGGCGCCGAGGATTCAGGAAGGGAATATTTAGAATATAGTGATATATATTCAGTAATTTAGAATATTGTAGATTTTTAAATCAGTAACCTCCCTTCTTGCTTGTGGGCCAATGAGAAGGCTGCAATGTTTTTGAGCTTAGCAACATCCCTAGCAACCAATAGGAAAGTTGCCTACCCTTACTATATAAGAACCTCCCAGCAGCCACTGTATGCAGTATTTTGCAGATCTGAGGGAAAGCAGTGTTATTGCTGTGCTCTCTGCTTTCCTGTGTCAATACATTAGATAGTTAGTTAGCTTATATATATGATATAGATAGTTAGTGGGAGATAGTAGGTGTAGGTTAGATAGTGATTAGAGATGAGCGAACTTTAAAAAAAAGTTCGGCATTCGGTGTTCGGGTTGTGGTAACTTGCGCATCCCGCGCGTCACCGTCATGTGATCAGTGCAGGGGCGTGGCTCAGCACTGGATTTGATCCCGTGCTGAGCCACGCCCCTGCACTGATCACATGACGGTGATGTCACCCAGGTCCTTCGGCTGTTCAACAGTTCGGGTTGGTGGAAGCCGCCCCTTATGGATTCCATATGCCGCGATAGTCCGCGGTAGTGGAATCCATAGCGAGATCGCGAGTTACCACAACCCGAGCGCCGAACGCCGAACTTTTTAAAGTTCGCTCATCTCTTATAGTGATCATAGTGTAGCTGATTGTCTATACATACATGCTACAGGCAAGTTCACAACAATACTTAGTGCACCAATCACTAATATGTAGTCAAACCTGTTAAAATTTGAAGTTGCACGTAATGCGCCACAATATTTGCATCATTAGTGCCCATTTCGCAATCAGCGAATATATTGGAGCACTCTATCTGCATATAAAGCTATTGTAATGTTCTGCCGTGCCAACCATTTTCTCCAGTCTCAGGAAACTTCTAGCAGCTTGAAAAATATGGCTATAGTCACCCACGCCTGTATTTTACGCACATTACGCGAATATTACATTGCCGATTTTTGCAATCAAGAAAATAATTTCGAATTCGCAAATATATGAAGAATATTCGACAAAATATTTGCGAAATATCGCCAATTTAAATATTGCCCCTGCCTCTCATCACTAGCCAGAATTCTGGAGTGAAAGCATGATAAATCAGGGCCTAGGACAAGGTCATTTTTAATAATTTGTCATGTTGATGTCTTTTCCTTCCTAGAAATCCTCCTGGAACACAGACTGCTATGTTGTAAGTGCTCAGTCACATTCGTCACCCCTGTGTAATACACCAAGTTCAACTGCATTATTGATTTCTGTACCTAGGAAACGCTATAACTACTTAGAACAGTTTCTTGGCTACTTATTCCCATAAGTCCTCTGCGCTGAGCGTTAAAAGACGCATACGATTTATTTGTTTGATTAATGATTACAAGAAAATCCCTTTGGTTATGATTATATTACTTTGTGTGCTGGCTCCCATAATAATAAAATAACGTTTCTGTAATCAAAAGGATTTTATGCTTTTTCTGCTCTTGCCATATTTTCTCTGACAGTGAACTATTTTTGACTAGTATTCAGGTCATTTGATTTAGCCCAACTGTCAAACCATTCCCAAACATGTGAATTTTCCCTGCCTAGAGGCAACAGACTATGCGAGTGATGGGGTGAGAGAGCAGTGCTAAAAAGTGTTCATTCATGTGGTGGAGACAGGTGTATTTGTAAGATGAATGACAGGATGTTTTACTGCCACTAGAGCAAAATCACAGCGGCTGTAAATGGTAAAGGTCAATGAAGGTTGGAGAGGACAAGGACTTCAGGTTTTATTAGCGCATTCAAATGTCTTATTTCTTACTATATATATCAATATCAAATTACATTTTACATTAATCTCGACTTTCTTTATGTTGCTTTAAAAATCAAAGTTATGAATGTTTTTAATCTGATTTATTGATTTTGTAGTGTTTGTAAAAAAAAAAACTGTCACGAAGAGCAAAATTGGGCCTCATTTATGTGCTTTCATAAAGTCAGTATTGGCCTCATCAGTACAAAAAACCTAATGATTGTGTTAAAGGGCTTAAATCTTCCTATGTAATTGTCCAACTACTTGTTCATAGCTTCTTGTGCTTATGGTTTTACCATTAAAGGGCATATCACACAAAAATATAATTACTAAGCAATGAATAGGGCAGTGTTATTGCAATATTTCTGTACATTACATTTTCCTCTTTGGTAGCACCCCTGCTCTCTTGTGGCAGAAATTCTGGCCCAACTTAGACCCACATGCTCAGTAGCTTCCCTGCTCTGTTACCTTCCCCCATTGTTGGCATAGTGATCTCATGGTGAAGACACCTTTCATAGAAAAGTATAGCTATATCTCTCTATAGACATTGAAGACGGAAATTAGGTTGGGGACATTACCATATCTACCATACTGCTCTTTGTTAGTGGAATCTCTGGTACTGTATGTAAGGGACTATGCAAAGAGGAACATAGGAGAACAGAGTGTCATCAGCTGTGGGGATGAGGTTAGCAAGAGCTGTCGGCAGTGCACTTCGGGAAGATGCAGGTGCTCTTTAATTATATGGGAAGTGCTGCTACCTGCTCATAGGAAGCAAAGAGACAAGAGCTGCAATGAGGTTAGTAAAGAAGAGCAAAAGAGGTAAATTACACTGAAGAGCAGAGTTTTTGCATTGATATAGTTAAAAAGACTATGAACACCTTCAGGAACAATTTTAGTTTATTTTTGCATTCTACTCATTTTGGGCTAAAAATCATTTTTGCATTTGGTCTTTATTGAAAATGTTCATCAGTTATTGTGATACAGGGCTAAATTTCAGTCTATTTGCAGACTCTCACTTTCTGTTTATTCTGAGTCCCATCAAATGGCGGCTAGGGTGTAACTCTTATCTCTGATCTCCTGACCCCATAAACACTCATTTAAGCCATATTCATATCAGTTTGATAACTTATCTATAATTGTTTATGACAGAGATAAGCTCTACATGAGCCATCATCTGATGGGACTCAAAGGAAAGACCATATGTAAAAATGATTTTATCCCAAAATTAATAAAATGCAATCGTAAAAATGTCCCAAAGGTGTCCATAGCTTTAAAATAAAGGGTTGTATTACTTCAGATATTTTTTTTTTTAATTTTGTGAGATAACCCTACAACACACTGGGATAGATTTACTACTGTTATTGAGCATATCTGTGAGACATTTTAGTGGGTACATGTCCAAATTCTTTATAAATTCTTATAAGAACTTGTTACGGTATATGTATAAAAATCTGTTCTCTGTACCAAAGTTTTACAGTTTTCATAACAAATCTTCAGGTATTAGCATTATAAATTGGCAATACTACAAACATCTCATTTGTATTAATAAAGAAGATGAATATATCAATGTATCTGATTTATAGAGAATGTCAAATACAATCTGACATGGCTAGCATGCACCGCAGTCGATAAGCACCCATTAAGGCCAGTATGCCTGACAGTATAACTGTCCAACTTTCCATCCTCTATTGGAGTATTACTATTGATGAAGGGTGCTGCTATGTTAATAAACATGCACTTATATAAAGGTTTTCTGGGTTTCAGGATTAGAGATAAGTGAGCTTCTTGAAATTTGTTTTATATCTGATTTGTCAAATACATATACTGAAGATGAAGAAAATTGGAGGCACTCACCCATGGTTCGATAAAATCCACTCTTTATTCCACACATTGCAGTGCACATCGAAGGTGGGGGTCAGATGTTTGAATCACACAGGTAATACAGCAATAGCTATTTGCGCTAAACGCTTCCTCAGGCAGGATCACAGCCTGAGGAAGCGCGTTGCGTGAAATAGCTATTGCTGTATTACCTGTGTGATTCAAACCAGAGGCGGACTGACCATTAGGGCACTTGGACATGGACCGAGGGCCCATGGCCAGTAGGGGGCCCGTCCCCAGGGCAGACGCGGCGGCAGGGGACATCAGGAGATGAGCGCTTCTATTGCGCTCATCTCCGTGCAGCGGTAGAGGAGGGAGAGGCGTGTCCTCTCCCTGTTCCTCCGATAGGCTGCCAGCAATAGGCCGGCAGCCTAACAGAGGCCGATGCAGGCGGCGAGATGACGTCATCGCGCCGCCGGAGCGGTACAGCTTGAGACACAGGCCGGAAGAGGCCAGCATCGCATCGCATCTCTGGAGGTAAGTATAAGTGTTTTTTTTTTTTTCTTGGGGCTACTGGCACTTAAGGGGGACTAATGGCACTTAAGGGGGCTGCTACTGGCACATAAGGTGGACAACTACTGGCACATAAGGGGGACAGCTACTGGCACATAAGGGGGGACGGCTACTGGCACATAAGGGGGCTACTGACACATAAAGGGGATGGCTATTGGCACATAAGAGGGGCTACTGGCACATGAGGGGAGACTAATAACACATGAGGGGGCCTAATGGAACATAAGGGGAACTACTGGCACATAAGGGGGCTACTGGCACATAAGGGGAGGCTACTGGCACATAAGGGGAGGCTACTGGCACATAAGGGGAGATGGCTACTGACACATAAGGGGGATGGCTACTGGCACATAAAGGGGGGGGCGGCTACTGGCACATAAGGGGGGACTAATGTCACATAAGGGGGGCTACTGGCACATAGGTGGACTACTGGCACATAAGAGGGACTACTGGCACGTAAGGGGGGCTACTGGCACATAAGGGGGGCGGCTAGTGGCACAAAAGCGGGGACTACTGGCACATAAGGGGGACTACTGGCACATAAGGGGGGAAGCTACTGGCACATAAGGGGAGGCTACTGGCACATAAGGAGGTACGGCTACTGGCACATAAGGAGGGACGGCTACTGGCACATAAGGAGGGACGGCTACTGGCACATAAGGAAGGACAGCTACTGGCACATAAGGAGGGACGGCTACTGTCACATAAGGAGGGACGGCTACTGGCACATAAGGAGGGATGGCTACTGGCACATAAGGAGGGACGGCTACTGGCACATAAGGGGGGACGGCTACTGGCACATAAGGGGGGATGGCTACTGGCACATAAGGAGGGACGGCTACTGGCACATAAGAGGGACTACTGGCACATATGGGGGGCTACTGGCACATAATAAGGGAGGGGCTACTGGCACATGGGGGAAGCACAAGAGAGGCACTTATTACTGGCACATGGGGGAGAGGCACAAGAGAGGCATTTATTACTGGCACATGTGGTGGCATGGAGAGGCACATGTTACTGGCACATTATTATGGGGCACTATGGGGGCTTCTACTGAGGCCACAAAGAATGGGTATTTTATATGGGGGGCTCTGTGTGGTACTAGTATTACCAGGGTATTATCTGTTTCTGCAGTGTAGTATTGAGGAGCACAGTGGCACAGTATTGGGGGTAGTGGGATGATTTGTCCAGAAGATGGGAGGATGATGGAAAAGTAGTAAACTAAGATGGAGATGGAGATGGAAAATGGCGACAACATGGCGGTCTGGTCTGAAGGTCTGAAAGGAGAAGACGAGGACAGAAAACATCTACATCAAAGAAGACGTCACTGGACGTAATAGGTAAGTGCCCTGTATTTCTGTAGTGATGGGATCAGAGGCATAGCGATGGCAGTGTGACCAGGTAGTGGTGGCGGGATATAGGTGTGGCTGGAGGTATAACATGGGCGTGGCTGGAGGTAAGGAATGGGTGGGGCCTGGAAGGGGGCCCTTGATTTATTTTGTCCGGGGGCCCTGAGGGTTCTCAGTCCGCCCCTGATTCAAACATCTGACCCCCGCCTTCGATGTGCACTGCAATGTGCGGAATAAAGAGTGGATTTTTATCGAACCATGGGTGAGTGCCTCCAATTTTCTTCATCTTCAGCATATGTACTATTCAGTATTGAACTTGTGGATTGAGCACCACTGGAAGTGTGGTTGAACAGAGGGGTGTGACGGAGGACGGAGTGTCCTGGTTTGCTTGCGGGAGTCGGAGTGCCGCTGATTCTCTGGATTTCATATATTGTCTGATTTGTCAAATTCTACCTGTATCAAAAATGCTATTAGTATAGGACACTATGAGGTCTCCGAGGATTCTAATTTTTTTTTATATCTTGTCATTCTTTTTAAAAACATTTTTACAATTTTTTTCTTTCTCCACCCTCCCTCTTTAAGCTCTTTAAAGAGAACCTGACATGTTGAACATGGTGTCTGAGCTGCAGGCTGCATGTAATAGAGCAAGATGAGCTGAGCAAATTGGTATATCATTTTATGGGAAAAGATTTAGTATAACTTATTTTACACATTTAAATTCCTGCTTCTTTGGTCTTTGCAGTCAAGGAGACGGTCCTACCAGTGACTGACAGCTCTCTCTGTATGCACATAGATAAGACCTCCTCCTTGACTTCAAAGCCCATTTGGATCAGGAATTTAAATGTATAAAATACAACCTCTTCTCTACATTCTCGCAAAACTATATATCAATCTGCTCTGCAAATTCTGCTCTATGACATGATGCCTGCAGTTTACTTAGCATTTTTATGGTGACAAGTTGACTTTAATGCAATGACAGGAGTAATAGTCATAGTAGTGACAGCTATGTAGAGGTAATACTAGTGGCATTAGGGGTAATGGAAGTGGCAGTATGGGGATTAGCAGTGGAGACTAGCAGCTTCAGAAGTGGCAACAGAAGCAGCAGCCATATGGTACGGAACATAATGGTCAGCAGACAGATAGCAACAGTGGCTTGATGGGGAGGTGATGAAGAGCCACCGTCAGTAATGGTAGATCTATTCATTGTCCCCAGTTGGAGGTGTCTGAAAATCCTTATGGATGCATGCCACATTTTTGATAAAAGTAATGTTTTTTACTAAAATAACTGGGCACATTCCTGGGGGCACAGCTGGGCATAATTCTGTGAAGACACAATGTGGGCATAAATACTGTGTGGTGGCATGAAGGGGGAATAATTACTATGTGGCGGCATTAAGGGGACAGGGTGAGATTAGGTGTATAGTTATGTTTTAGGCTGAGTTAGGGTGTGGCCTAGTGCGGAAAAAATTTGCAATGTCTTCCTCTTTATTCGTTTACAAAGATGGGAGGTATGCATACAGCTCTGCTGCACACATATAGTTCAATGACACACAGTTCAGTTACACACATACAGCTCTGCTACACACATGCAGTTCAGTTACATACATACATATACACAGACATACAGTTCAGTTACACACATACAGCTCTGCTACACACATGCAGTTCAGTTACATACATACATATACACACACATACAGTTCAGTTACACACATATAGTTCTGCTGCACACATACAGTTCAAGGACATCTCTCTCTCTCTCTCTCTCTCTCTCAATCCTGCGGTGCTCCATGTCTGCTGCAAGATAGATGTGAGTGCAGGGCCTCCTTCCATGCTGTGCCCCTGTGCAGCTGATTCAGTATGTCTGCTCTGACTGCTCTCCTTATACAAAGTTTCAAGCTGAACTGGAACCTGAGCTGGCAGCATCCGTGTAGCTGGGTCGCAAATTATAGAACCTGTCCTATTCTTGTCCATTTTGCAGACAAGAATAGGCTTTTTACAGCGGGTCCCGTACAAATTGCATGATGCACATGGGTCGCGTGTGTATTTTGAGGATCTGCAATTTGCAGATTGCAAAACGGATATAGTTTCCTATTCTATCCTCGTACTGGAGGGAGATTGCGACTTTTAAAAAAAATCTCAGCAATAAACTGGAGTGAAATTCATCAACATCATTGCTACCCATGCCCACTTTCTCATGAATGTTTCAAAACTGGAGTGAGTGGTGTAAAACGTCACAGAAGTTTTGTGCAAGTAAGTCCAAAGAGTCACAAAAGCCCCATTTTGCAACTTTCTAAAGCCAAAATTCTGGAGTGAAAGCATGATAAATCAGGGCCTAGGACAAGGTCATTTTTAATAATTTGTCATGTTGATGTCTTTTCCTTCCTAGAAATCCTCCTGGAACACAGACTGCTATGTTGTAAGTGCTCAGTCACATTCGTCACCCCTGTGTAATACACCAAGTTCAACTGCATTATTGATTTCTGTACCTAGGAAACGCTATAACTACTTAGAACAGTTTCTTGGCTACTTATTCCCATAAGTCCTCTGCGCTGAGCGTTAAAAAGACGCATACGATTTATTTGTTTGATTAGTAATTACAAGAAAATCCCTTTGGTTAGGATTATATTACTTTGTGTGCTGGCTCCCATAATAATAAAATAACGTTTCTGTATTCAAAAGGATTTTATGCTTTTTCTGCTCTTGCCATATTTTCTCTGACGGTGAACTATTTTTGACTAGTATTCAGGTCATTTGATTTAGCCCAACTGTCAAACCATCCCCAAACATGTGAATTTTCCCTGCCTAGAGGCAACAGACTATGTGAGTGATGGGGTGAGAGAGCAGTGCTAAAAAGTGTTCATTCATGTGGTGGAGACAGGTGTATTTGTAAGATGAATGACAGGATGTTTTACTGCCACTAGAGCAAAATCACAGCGGCTGTAAATGGTAAAGGTCAATGAAGGTTGGAGAGGACAAGGACTTCAGGTTTTATTAACCCATTTAATAGTCCTATTTCTTACTATATATATCAATATCAATTTAAATTTTACATTAATCTGGACTTTCTATAGTTGCTTCAAATATCAAAGTTATGAATGTTTTCAATTTGATTTATTGATTTTGTAATGTTTGTGAAAAACTGGCACGAAGCGCAGAATTGGGCCTCATTTATGTGCTTTCATAAAGTCAGTTTTGGCCTCATCAGTACAAAAAAAAAAACATGATTGTGTTAAAAGGCTTAAATCTTCTTATGTGATTGTGTAATGACTTGTTCATAGCTTCTTGTGCTTATGGTTTTACCATTAAAGGGCCAATCTCACAAAAATAGTTACTAAGCAATAAATATGGCAGTGTTATTGCAATATTTCTGTACATTACATTTTCCTCTTTGGTAGCACCCCTGCTCTCTTGTGGCAGAAATTCTGGTCCAATTTAGACCAACATGCTCAGTAGCTTCCCTGCTCTGTTGGTCTTTATTAAAGATGTTCAGCAGTTTTTGTGATACACGGGCTAAATTTCAGTCTATTTGCAGACTCTCACTTTCTGTTTACTCATCAAATGGCGGCTAGGGTATAACTCTTGTCTCTGATCTCCTGACCCTATAAACACTCATTTAAGCCATATTCCTATCAGTTTGATAACAACTTATCTATAATTGTTTATGAGAGAGATAAGCTCTACATGAGCCATAATCTGCTGGGACTCAGAGGAAAGACCATATATAAAAATGATTTTATACCAAGATGAATATAATGCAATCATAAACACGTCCTAAAGGTGTCCATAGCTTTTAAAATAATGGGTTGTATTACTTCAGATATTTTATTTTTTCATTTTGTGAGATAACCCTTTTACAACACACTGGGATAGAGTTACTAATGTTATTGCGCATATCTGTGAGACATTTTAGTGGGTACATGTCCATATTCTTTATAAATTCTTATAAGGATTTGTTATATGTATAAATATCTGTTCTCTATGCCAAAGTATTACAGTTTTTATAACATTTCTTCAGCTATTAGCATTACAAATTGTCAATACTACTAACATCTCATTTGTGTTATTAAAGAAGATGAATATATCAATGTATCTGATTTATAGAGAATATCAAGTACAATCTGACATGGCTAGCATGCACTGCAGTCTACAAATGATAAGCACCCATTAAAGTACGCCTGGCAGTATAAGGGTACTTTCACACTTGCGTTTGTGTGATCCGGCAGGCAGTTCCGTCGTCGGAGCTGCCTGTCGGATCCGCCGATCAGTGTAACAACTGACAGCATTTGTAGACGGATCCGGGTGCGGATCCGTCTACAAATGCATTACAAGAACGGATCCGTCCCTCCGCTTGTCATGCGGATGGACGGATCCGTCCTGCACTCTTTTTCACAGTTTTCCCGGTCTACGCATGCGCAGGCCGGAAAGACGTATCCGTCCTTCAGTTGTTTCGCAATGCCGGATCCGGCACTAATACAAGTCAATGTAAATTAACGCTAAATCCGGCATTCCGGCGACTGATCAGGCATTTTGGACGGTATTATGGCTGCGGTATTATGTTCGGCCAAAACGCCTGACAGTGACTGAACGGAAGGCATACTGATGCAAACTGAACGGATTTCTATCCATTCAGATTGCATGGGGATATGCCTGATCAGTTGTTTTCCGGCATAGAGCCCTTTTGACGGAACTCTATGCCGGAAAAGAATAACGCAAGTGTGAAAGTACCCTAACTGTCCAACTTTCCATCCTCTATTGGAATTTTCCTATTGATGAAGGGTGATGCTTTGTTAATAAATATGCATTTATATAAAGATTTTCTGGGTTTCAGGATTAGAGATAAGTGAACTTCTGTGGATTTTTATCGAACCATGGGTGAGTGCCTCCAATTTTCTTCATCTTCAGCATATGTACTATTCAGTATTGAACTTGTGGATTGAGCACCACTGGAAGTGTGGTTCAACAGAGGGGTGTGACGGAGGACGGAGTGTCCTGGTTTGCTTGCGGGAGTCGGAGTGCCGCTGATTCTCTGGATTTCATATATTGTCTGATTTGTCAAATTCTACCTGTATCAAAAATGCTATTAGTATAGGACACTATGAGGTCTCCTAGGATTCTAATTTTTTATATCTTGTCATTCTTTTAAAAACAATTTTACAATTTTTTTCTTTCTCCACCCTCCCTCTTTAAGCTCTTTAAAGAGAACCTGACATGTTGAACATGGTGTCTGAGCTGCAGGCTGCATGTAATAGAGCATGATGAGCTGAGCAAATCGGTATATCATTTTATGGGAAAAGATTTTGTATAACTTATTTTACACATTTAAATTCCTGCTTCTTTGGTCTTTGCAGTCAAGGAGACGGTCCTACCAGTGACTGACAGCTCTCTCTGTATGCACATAGATAAGACCTCCTCCTTGACTTCAAAGCTCAGTTGGATCAGGAATTTAAATGTATAAAATACAACCTTTACAAAATCTTTTCCCACAATACTATATATCAATCTGCTCTGTGAATTCTGCTCTATGACATGATGCCTGCAGTTTACTTAGCATTTTTATGGTGACAGGTTGCCTTTAACCACTTCAGCCCCCCTAGCTTAAACCCCCTTAATGACCAGGCCACTTTTTACAATTCCGCACTACACTACTTTCACTGTTTATTGCTCCGTCATGCAACTTACCACCCAAATGAATTTTACCTCCTTTTCTTCTCACTAATAGAGCTTTCATTTGGTGGTATTTTATTGCTGCTGACATTTTAACTTTTTTTTGATATTTTACTTTTTTTGACAAAATTTTTGCAAAAAAAATGACATTTTTCACTTTCTGTTGGAAAATTTGCCAAATAAAACTACATTTCTCTAAAACATTTTTTCTCTACATTTATTGTTCTACATGTTTTTGATTTTAAAAAATGCAATAAGTGTATATGTATTGGTTTGGGTAAAAGTTATAGCGTTTACAAACTATGGTGCAAAAAAGTGAATTTCCGCACTTTGACTTTCTGAGCACCTGTCCTGTTCCTGAGGTACTACAATGCCCAGACAGTAGAAACACCCCATAAATGACCCCATTTCAGAAAGTAGACACCCTAAGGTATTCACTGAGGGGCATAGTGAATTCATGGAAGTTTTTATTTTTGTCACAAGTTAGCGGAAGTTGATTTTTTTCAAAAATTTCATTTTCCGCTAACTTGTGACAAAAATAAAAACTTCCATGGACTCACTAAGCCCATCAGCGAATACCTTAGGGTGTCTACTTTCTGAAATGGGGTCACTTGTGGGTATTTATACTGCACTGGCATTTTAGGGGCCCCTAAAGCGTGAGAAGAAGTCTGGAATCCAAATGCGTAAAAATGCCCTGTGAAATTCTAAAGGTACTCATTGATTTAGGGTCCTTTGCGCATCTTGGCTGCAAAATAGTGGCACACATTTAGTATCGCCGTACTCAGGAGAGTAGGGCAATGTGTTTGGGTGTATTTTTACATATACCCATACTGTGTGTGAAAAATATCTTGTAAACGACAACTTTTCCATTTTTTATACAAAGTTGTCAATTTACAGAGATATTTCTCTCACCCAGCATGGGTATATGTAAAAATACACCCCAAAACACATTGCCCTACTTCTCCTGAGTACGGAAATACCACATGTGTGCCACTTTTTGCAGCCAAGATGCGCAAAGGGGCCCTAATTCCAATGAGTACCTTTAGGATGGCATTTTTACGCATTTTTCTTCTCACGCTTTAGGGCCCCTAAAGTGCCAGGGCACTAAAAATACCCCAAATGTGACCCCATTTCGGAAAGAAGACACCCCAAGGTATTCTGTGAGGGGCATGGCGAGTTCATAGAAGATTTTTTTTTGCCACAAGTTAGCGGAATTCGATTTTTTTGTTTTTCCTCACAAAGTCTCCCTTTCCGCTAACTTGTGACAAAAGTTCAATCTCGCTTGCAGCGTTTGGGCTCACGGGAAGATTTAATACATTCCTGGACTGTATATATCAATGTCCGAAGGCGCAGATACATATCCCAGGTTTTTTGTCGTTGCCTTTCCGCCTCCACAGAGGGACGAGGCAGGGTGCCCTTTGTCTCCCCTTCTGTTCAATCTGGCACTGGAACCATTGGCTCGTTACTTGATCCATTCTGATATATACAGGGGAATAAAGATAGGAAATACGGAAGTAAAACTTACCTGTTTTGCAGATGATATCTTACTGTTTATCCATTCCCCTGCAGATGATCTCAATTCTATATTGGACACTATCATATATTTTGGGGCTGTGACGGGCTATCGTATTAATGTAAGTAAAAGTCAATTATTATATCTGACAGGACATATACGTGAACATGACCCTCCCCTACCTTACAGCCAGTGGAAATAGTTCCCCAATACCTTAATTACCTTGGAATTAAGATAGGCAAAAGCCCGCTATCCCTATATAAACTTAATTTCAGTCCCATAATTAGCAAAATTATTGAAGGGTTGGAGAGATGGAAGTCCTTGCCCTTGTCACTGTTTGGTAGAGCTCATTTGATAAAAATGGTAAGCTTTGCCCGCCTGCTTTACCCGCTACAAACTATCCCGTTATTGTTAAAACATACAGATGTGAGGGCACTTCATAGTGCTTTTTCTAAATTTCTATGGAAACATAAAGACCGAGAATAGCTTATGCTAAATTATGTCTTTTGAAATGGGAGGGAGGTCTGCAGATGCCTAATGTACGGAGCTATAACCTTGCCTCGCTGTGCAGACACATTAGGGACTGGGTAATAAACTCTTCCCATTTCTCAAATGTGTCATTGGAAAGAGAGCTAGCTTCCCCATGGGATCTAGGAGCTCTGCTACATACCCGGTTGAGAGATGTTCCTCAGCTCCTACGCAGATATACCCTACTGAGGGACACACAGGCGGCGTGGAGAACTTTACGCAAGCTATATCGGCTTCCTATGTATCTCTCTCCGATCATGCCGCTATGGAAGCTCCCAGCTTTTCCAGCAGGTAGACAGTTCACTCTGTTTGCTAGATGGAAGGAGAAAGGAGTAGTATTTCTCCGGCAGGTGCTTAACCCGTCTGGAGACGACCTTAGGTCGTGGCAAGAACTCCAATGTCATTTGCAGCTACCCCTGTGCACTTTCTGGCATATACACAATTGCAATCTTACTGTAGGGCTCAAGCTACTACATTGGGAGACAGGGAACGTTTAACTTGGTTTGCAACCCTCATTGAAGGCCAAAATCTTTCCCTATCAGACCTCCATAAGAAAATACAAAATGTCACTGCACTGCCAATAGAAGCTACAGTTTTTCCGCTCTTGGGGAGAGGAGGTGGATGATGATCAGTTGATTACCAAGCTGAGGGAGGGGATGGAGAGGGTCAGAGAAGCCATAATGGACGAAACTTGGAGAGGAATGCATTTTAAAATCCTACACAAGGCAACTTATGCCTTTGATCTATCGTATAGAGACGCACCAGCACATTACTTACGTGAATGTCCTAAATGCAAATTGCAGAAGGCAAATTTACTACACTGTTTGTGGACATGCCCTACTATACAGTCTTTATGGGCAAAAGTTATTGCATTTATAAAGGAGACATGGGAGATAACTGTAATGTCTAACCCATTAAACTGTATCTTTCAGTATGTACCGTTTGATAGGAAAGGGAAATAGCACACTCGACTAAGGTTAAGGGCATACATGTCTTGTTATTGGCGACAAAAAGGTAATCTTGAGGCACTGGCTATATCCCACAACTCCGTTATTTGAGGAAGTCTTAGGTACCATGAAAAAAATATTATATCTAGAGAGGTTAGAAGCCGAGCATAATAAGAATAGAATGACTAGGCCCCTCTTTGTTAAATGGAAACGTTTTGTTACTCAAGTACTGACCTCAGCTGAAATAAAGGAGGTAGTTACGCCGCTTAAGTACACTAAATGGTACATGGAGGAACAATTGAAGGGTACTTTAGGTAAGCTAGGCCTAGGAACTACATGAGGCATTGAATTACAGTCACTGGCAAGTTAGGAATAATAGGTACAGGAACTGTAGAGGGAAAACACCCAGATCAACATGATGAGGTGGAGGTTTATACACTGTTTTTTATGACCGAGAGCTACTGTTGTAATGTTCTGAGGGTTACAAGGGGAGGAGGGAGGGAGGTATGGGAGAAAATGTGAAAAAGGAGACAGATACCAAAGCTCTGCCATTAATATATGCTCAGGGAACTGTGTACTATCCATATCTGTGTGCACACGACATATTGTATATAACTCATGAGCTTCCATTTTGTACTGTAATTGCAATGTATCTTGTCTCAATAAAAACTTTTATAAAAAAAAAAAAAAAAAGTTCAATCTTTCGTGGACTCAATATGCCCCTCAGCAAATACCTTGGGGTGTCTTGTTTCCAAAATGGGGTCACATGTGATGTGTTTGTACTGCCATGGACTTTGAGGGTCTCCGCAATCATTACACATATGGCCAGCATTAGGAGTTTCTGCTATTCTCCTTATATGGAGCATACAGGTAATGAGATTTTTTTTCCGTTCAGCCTCTGGGCTGAAAGAAAAAATAAATGCCACAGATTTCTTCATTCGCATCAATCGATGTGGATGAAAAAATCTCTGCCAAAAAATATGCAAGAAAAAAAAAAGGGGCCTGGTGATTGCCAGGACATAGGGGTTCCGCACAAACATCTATATCCACTTCAGCTCCTATGTCCTGGCAAACGTGATTTCTCCATTCACATCGATCAAACGATCGGTGTGGAGGAAGACATCTTTGCCAGATTTTTGATACAAAGTGTTTGCCAAAGCATATGAACTCCAACACCTCTCCTCAGCTCATATGCCTGGGCAAACGTACCTGTCCTGCAGAGGAGAAATCTCGTCTTGCAGCGCCGCATACACCGACTTCACGTGTCTTCTGACAGGGCAATGCTTCTCTCAGAATGCACATCAGTGCTGCGGCGTTTTCATCGGTTGGTCCGTTGGTCTACCTGGAAAATAAAGGGTGGTTAGGGGGGGGAAAAAAAATGAAGAAAAAACAGGCAGCAGGCTCATAAACTTGAACGTTACAAACTTTATAAAACCTGAACATAAAACGTTTTTTATAAAACCTGAACATCAAAACTTTTAAAACCTGAACTAACTCAAGATTTCTTTTTCTTGCTACCTGTTTAATTTTTTTTTTTTTACCTACCATTTCACTCTTTATTTTCCTAGCAGAAATCTCTCCTTTCCCATGGGACAATGTGTAAAGTGTAAATCACACAGAGATGGTGCGAAGTACATTTTGCACTTTATCCCAAGTGAAAGGAGAGGTTTCTACCGTTTCACATTTCTGCTGTAGCACCCCAGCACCCTTATGTGTTAGGGTCTCTTAAAACCTAGTAGCCTGAGAGACCTTAGAGCCTGATTGTAAAAACTATCTGTGTTGTGCTGTCCCTACGTCCCTAAGTGTACCTAAGTGTGGTACTTCCGGAAACACTACAGAAATAACGGGTGTCACGCCTTATTCCACTCCTGCTACAGACACGACATCTTTTTCGGGGTGGCGGTTGGGTTGAGGTACCAGCAACGACATTGGGGAAATGTCGCTCGTGTAGACGGCTCACTACACTGGGGTTTGGGGCCACGGAACCTCCTGGATACAGGAGGTTCTTGATGATCTCTTCCTGAAATTTGAGGAAGGATCCTGTTCTCCCAGCCTTACTGTAGAGAACATAACTGTTATACATAGCCAATTGAAATAAATATACAGACACCTTCTTCTGGTGCGGCGGGAAATCAAATACGGGGCCAACATCTGGTCATTGAAGTCCACCCCTCCCATGTGGAGGTTATAGTCGTGGACCGAGAGGGGCTTTTCAACTACACTGGTTGCCCGTTCAATTTGTTATGTCGTGTCTGCGTGAATGGAGGAGAGCATTTAAACGTCACGCTTGTCTCTCCATTTCACCGCGAGCAGTTCTTGGTTACACAAGACAGCCCTCTCCCCCCTTGCAAGATGGGTGGTAACGAGCCGTTGGGGGAAGCCCCGGCGACTAGGTTGCACGGTGCCACAGCAGCCAACCTGTTCTACTGTAGGAACAAATGCCTGAAGAGGGCCATACTTCTGTAGAAATTGTCCACATAAAGATGGTACCCCTTGCCAAATAAGGGTGACACCAAGTCCCAGACTATCTTCCCGCTGCTCCCCAGGTAGTCAGGGCAACCGACCGGCTCCAGGGTCTGATCTTTTCCCTCATAGATCTGAAATTTGTGCGTATAGCTTGTGGCCCTTTCACAGAGCTTATACAATTTGACCCCATACCGGGTGTGCTTGCTTGGAATGTACTGTTTGAAGCCAAAGCGTCCGGTAAAATGTATCAGGGACTCGTCTACGCAGATGTTTTGTGCAGGGGTGTACAAATCTGCAAATTTCAGGTTGAAGTGGTCTATGAGGGGCCAAATTTAGTGGAGCCGGTCAAAAGCTGGGTGGCCTCTGGGATGGGAGGTTGTGTTGTCGCTAAAGTGCAGGAAACGCAGGATGGTCTCAAATCGTGAAAGGCTGGGCATAGAAGCTTTCCGTGTTGGCGTTTATAAATTGAGTGGCATACCGATTTGTTTCTGCCACGACTAGGTCAAAGAGCTCCGCAGTGAGGAACAGCTCAAAAAACCCCAGTGCAGATCCGATCTGAGCTGTCTCCACCCGAACTCCTGACTGGGCGGTGAAAGGGGGAACTAATGGTGCGGCTGAAGATGGGGGCTGCCAATCAGGGTTTGCCAGCACGTCAGGGATTCTAGGGGCTCTACGGGCCTGTCTGCGCGGTGGCTGCGATGGGGGAACTACTGCACGTGCCACCGTACCAGCTTCAACTGCCCTTCTGGTGCTCGCCACTTCACCATGTTGTACGGCAGTGCTTGTAGTAGGTCCAGGATGGGCTGCGCTGCTGGTGTATGCCTCACCATGTAATACGGCAACGCCAGCCCCACTCTGCTGCCCTTGAAACGGATCCTAGCGACACGGGGCCGGGTACGCCTGGTGGTATCAGGGACCTCAACCTCCTCGTCCGAACTTTGGGTCAGACTGCCACTGGTTTCTACAGGTTCATATTCTGACCCGCTAGATTCGTCAGATGAGGGTTCCCATTCCTCATCCGACTGGGTCAGAATCCTGTAGGCCTCTTCAGGAGAATACCCTTGTTTGACATTTGGACGACTAAATTTAGGGGTATTCTCTGAGACTACCCAAGAAAAATTCAAGCCTGTCTTAATAATGGGAGGATAGCTGAAGTACATAAGCCGCTGCGATTGATAAAAATATCAAAACAGATTTTTTATCGCCGCAGCGCTTGTGAAGTGATTGTGCAGTGATTACAAAAAAAAAAAATTTCGGCACTGCGGCAGGGCGGGCGTGGGTGAACGCACATGTGGGCGACCGATCAGGCCTGATCGGGCAAACACTGCATTTTGGATGGGGGGCGAGCTAAAGTGACAGTAATACTATTATAGATCTGACTGTGATCAGTTCTGATCACTTACAGATACTATAAAAGTACAAATGCTGATTAGCGCTACGCTAATCAGCGAATCAGTGACTGTGGTGTGCTGGGCTGGGCGCTAACGCTAACTACCTGGCAAAGGGGCCTAAACTAAATCTAAACCTAGCAGTCAATACTGGTGAAAAAAAGTGACAGTTTACACTGATCACTTTTTTCCCTTTCACTAGTGATTGACAGGTGATTGAAAGGGGTGATCAAGGGGTTAATTGGGGCCTATGTGAAGTGTTATTGGTGTACTTACAGTAGAGGTGTGTTCTCTCCTGGGTCCAACCGAAGAAAGGGACCCAGGAGAGGGCACAGAAGCCATTTAATACACTATATTTATAAATATAATGTATTTCATGGCTTTTCATTCGTTTTTTTGAACATCAGCAGCCTGCCAGCGCTGATCATTGGCTGGCAGGCTGGTGACGAAATTGTCCTGAGCAGCTCCCGACAGTCTGTGCGCCTGTTCAGGCGCACAGATCGCGTCATCTCGCCTCTCAGGCGCCCGTGCGTCAAGGAGGAACAGAAGGACCACCGAGATCCCGCGATCCTGCGTGCGGCGGTCCTAAAGTGGTTAGTGCAATGACAGGAGTAGTAGTCATAGTAGTGACAGCTGTGTAGAGGTAATACTAGTGGCATTAGGGGTAATGGAAGTGGCAGTATGGGGATTAGCAGTGGAGACTAGCAGCTTCAGAAGTGGCAACAAAAGCAGCAGCCATATGGTACGAAACATGATGATCAGCAGACAGATAGCAACAGTGGCTTGATGGGGAGGTGATGAGTAGCTACCATTATGGTAGATCTATTAATTGTCCCCAGTCAGAGGTGTCTGAAAATCCTTATGGATCCATGCCAGATTTTTGATAAAAGTAATGTTTTTACACCGGCAGAAGACAACTTTATCCGTTTGTGTGTCATGACGTCACCTACAGAGCTAAAAACCCTCTCTAAGGTGACACTGGAGGCTTGATAAGACAGTACAGTGAAAGCAAACTGGGCCAGTTCTGGCAATTGTTCCAATCTGCCTACCCAGAAGTTCATTTGGTCAGAGAACATGGTATATACTGGGTAATGCCACAGTCATTTAGACAATGAGACAATTTTTGTAAAAAAATGGACAGCTGGGCAGAAGTATGAATATCCTACAGCAGAATTACATTTTGGTGAAGGTGCAGAACTGTGCCGCATTTTCATAACGACGAGGCAATTTCTACAGATTCCTGCTTGGCAAAAAGTCCAACTGATGGCATAGAGAAGAATTCAATTTTTGTGGATGACGAGACAATATTTACAGATCCCTGTCTGGCAAAAAACCAACATATAGAAGACTTCAATTTTTGAAATGAATTAAATTTTGGAGAAGGTGTGGAACCTGCGTCACTATGGACACCTGGCCAGAAATCCAACAAGTGGGATATGGCAAAAACCACAGCTGATGGCATAGAGAAGACTTGAATTTTAGAGTATTACATTTTCGGTGCAGAACTGTGCCACTCCAGACAACTGGCCAAAAATCCAACAGTGAAGATATATTAAAAACTGTGGCTGATGGTGTAAAGAAGAATTTCATTTTGGGGATGACACAGAACTGTGCCACATTGGACACCGGGCCAGAATTTCAAGGGAGGGATATGGAAAAAATTGCAGCTGATGGCATAGAGAATAATTAAATTTTAGAGAAGAATTACATATTGGGGAAGGTGTGGAACTGTGCCACTACAGACATATGCCCAAAAGTCCAACAGAGGAGATATGTCAAAAACTGTGGCTGATGGTATAAAGAAGAATTCCATTTTGCGGAAGGCGTGGAACTCGGACGGACACCTGGCTAAAAGTTAAGTGGAGGGGATATGGCAAAAACTGTGGCTGATGGCATTGAGAAGACATACTTTTTGTAGAAGAATTACATTTTGTTTAAGACATGGAACTGTGCCACTACAGACATTTGGCCAAAAGCCCACCAGAGGGGATATGGTAAAAACTGTGTATGTCTTCTCTATGACAAACTAGCAAAATTTCAAGTGTTTTTTTCTGTAATTTAAAGACAGAGGCACAATTAAATGTCCCTCCCCTTCTACAAACACACTGCACACCAACATTGACAATTTACAATAGTAATTATATAGTTTCTGCAGTAAAATGCTTTTATTCAAACTACACAGTATTTCACTTTCACAGGTATACTAATGGCACTATTGCAGTAAAATGCCTTTGCAACTTTGCTGTAACTAAACATTATCTTGCAGTATTTAAATCTATTTAATAACATGGGTATACAAATTGTGTTTTTGCCGTAAAAATGCCTTTGCTGTAACTGAATGGTATCATGCCGTTATATAATCACACATTTATACGAATGGCGTTAATGCATTAAAATGCCTTTGTAACTTTGTTGTAATTTTAATTGAACGGTATCTTGCAATAATATAGTGCATTCACTAACACTGGTATATTGATACACTTCGATGTGCTGAAATGGTACATTGAGGTTTTTAGAAAAAAGGGGCATAAGTCTATGAACTGTAAAAAGTTTTTACTTTTACAAAAAAAAGAAGCTGTCTGGCTGTCCATATGCAGAAAAATTAGATTTTGGCAGGAGAGAACTTGACAGGAAGCAGAATGAACTATGAAACAAAAGAGAACTCAGAGTCACGATTCCTTTGGATGCTAAACTTTTCCTAAAACTGACCCTATTGTATCACTCTATTCTCTCCATGTAGTGTATCCCTAGCACAGTGTGATTACTGGCATGTCTCTGCCCTGCAATTGCTTTTTGGCAGACACATCCACAACACACAAAGTAGAAAGGAGGTCCCACTATGTTGCCCAATCTAGAAAATGGACATGGATGGCCTTAATGAGTTACCAAAGATAATATATATAATAAACAGTAACAACATTTCTCATTTCAATCTGCAAATGATTTGCTATGATTTTCTCCTAAAATGCAGGTTTACAGAATTGAACAGCCAGTGTATGACTTTCATTTAAAAGTTAAATTATGTGTCAGAACTAAGGCATCTAATCAGAAACTCATGATATTGTGAAATGCTCTAGATGTCTAGATTTCAAAGAAGGCTGTTGAAAGTAGGACATATCCTATTCCCTTTTATCTTAATTACAATGGGACACCAACTTAATAGTCTGACAGTGTAAGAGTGGAGCTTTGGGACAAGTGAATCTTTGGTAAATTATTACATTCATTAATGTTTTTCAGACTGACTTCAAGGCTCTGTAAACCATACTGAGTTCTTTAAATTAATAACCTACGCATAATGTAGCTGTGTAATTATTAGCCGCATGTTAATTCAGTCTTTACATTCTTAATTCTTTATTCTGTTTCCTGCATTGGGAAAATATTGAGACTTTATTCCTTAAAGTCTGATTTGTGTTCATTTAAGCCTGCCTTCTTTATTAAAGCTGTATCTACTAATTAATGGTATTAAACAGAAAAACCTGTATGTGGGCACTAATGTACTCCATAATGTAATTCCTATAATGTAAAGAAAACACTATGCTGGTATGATTTATGTGACGCCTATAAACTGTTCATACACCTTTTCGTGTTAGTTTATTAGTTTTTTTTCTGTTACTGTTTTTCTTTATTTTATTTTTTACAAATTTCAAGCTAATTACTATGTCAAGTGCCACAATATACATTAACTTGACACAAAGAAAACTGATGAAGGGTTTACACATGTCACTAGGAAGTATTTTCTGAGGTAGAATAAGGCCCCTTTCACACGGGCGAGTTTTCCACGCGGGTGCAATGCGTGAGGAGAATGCATTGCACCCGCACTGAATCCGGACCCATTCATTTCTATGGGGCTGTGCACATGAGCGGTGATTTTCACGCATCACATCTGTGTTGCGTGAAAATCGCAGCATGCTCTATATTATGCGTTTTCACGCAACGCAGGCCCCATAGAAGTAAATGGGGCTGCGGTAAAATCGCAAGCATCCGCAAGCAAGTGCGGATGCGGTGCGATTTTCCCGCATGGTTGCTAGGAGATGATCGGGATGGGGACCCGATCTTTATTATTTTCCTTATAACATAGTTATAAAGGAAAATAATAGCATTCTCAATAGAGAATGCAAAGTAAAAGAGCACTAGAGGTTAAAAATAATAAAAACATAAATTTACCCCTCCATTTGATCGCGTAGCAGCCGGTTACCGGTCTCATGCTCTGTATTCAGCCGGGAAGGGGTGAAGGACCTTCAGTGACGTCACTGGGTCACATGGTCCAATCAAGGTGATTAGACCATGTGACCCAGTGACGTCACTGAAGGTCCTTAACCCCCTTCCCGGCTGAATACAGAGCAGGAGACCGGTAACTGGCTGCTACGCGATCAAATGGAAGGGGTAAGTTTATGTTTTTATTATTTTTAACCCTCTAGTGCCCTTTTTACTTTGCATTCTCTATTGAGAATGCTATTATTTTCCTTTATAACTATGTTATAAGGGAAAATATTAAAATCTACAGAATACTCCACCCGAAACCGCACTTCAGTGATGAAGTCCGGCTTCGTGTCTGGGTACCAAACATGCCATTTTTTCGCACGCGCGTGCAAAACGCATTAAAACGCTTTGCACTCGTGTGGAAAAATCGTGCATATTCCCGCAATGCACCCGCATTCAATCCGGGCGTCAAACATGACGCCCATGTGAAAAAGGCCTAAGACATTCAAGAGCAATTGTCAGCATGATCAGGGCTGATCATGCTGATTAAAATAATATCTTTCTTTAGTTTTTTTTATCTTGTAAGATTGTGAAGATATGTATGCAAATTAGTTGGAGCACTAAGGAGCTGGCTGTAGCACTAGGAGCACCACTACAGCTACTCCCTGGTGCTCAGTAAACTTCCCCCTCCATGTGTCTTCTCGTGCCTGTGCTGTGGCTCACAAACATTTCAGAGCAGAGCTTCACAGTGCGCTGGTGCCGACAACCTCAATCCACCTAGAAGCGCTCCTCCTCTGTCTCTGAAACTGAGAGCACCTCCACTTCCAAGTCATTTTCAAGTTTGTGAGCCACAGCAGAGGTGCCAGAAGACTGGGTGAGATAATATGTTTTCCCTATCAATCAAATGGGAGGGTGGAGTACACTGAGCACTGGGGTGTAGCTGAAGCCGTGGTCTACTTCTGCAGCTAGATCCTCAGTGCTCCAACTAATTACTTTGTATAAATAAAAAGTAATGATAGCTTCACAGCAGTATAAGCTACAAACAAAAGAAAGATCAACCTTACCAGATAGTACACTACTCTCAAAAGTTAGGGATATTTGACTTTCGGGTGAAATTTTTGGAAAAGTAAAAAGTTCATGCTACAGTGATATTATATCATGAAAGTAGGGCATTTCAGTAGAAACATGCAATGGTGATTTCCTCATATCAAATATTTTATTGAATAAAAAGCCAACAACAGTGGTGGTTATACCACAAGTCGACTATTTGTCTGCTGAGGCATCCCAATCTTCTTGAAGGGAGGCCCTCAGGTCATTGAGGTTCTGGGGTACAAAGTTACTAGCCTCTACACAGCAACTCAGCTTATCCCATGGGTTTTCAATGGGATTCGGGTCTGGAGAAAATGCGGGCCACTCCATTTGAAGTACCCCTGCCTGTATTGCTCATGTAGAGGCACAATGACTGGATTAATTATGTTATTTATGTAGTATGGGCTTGTCACTCTACCATTCACAAGTGTAGGGCAGTTCTGTATTGACTAAACACACCTGCCCACACTGTAACACCACCACCACCAAAGGCTCTTCTGATGACAACAGTGGCTGATGCATAGCGCACTCCTTAAAGTCTCCAACATCATTGGTAGCCATAATTTCTGCTCAGCATGAATCGACTTTCATAATTGAACAGCACTCGGGCCCACTAGTCCCTCGTCCAGCGTAGATGCTCCTTGGCCATTGCAAGAAAACTTGCAGGTTGTCTAGTACGCAGACCACAGTGATGTAAACAGTTTTGAATGGTCTGACGTGACACTTGGGTGCCTATCACCTCCCTTAAAGGGGTTTTCTCAGTTCAGCAAATGGCATTTATCATGTAGAGAAAGTTAATACAAACCACTTACTAATGTGTTGTTATTACCCATATTGCTTCCTTTGCTGGCTGGATTCATTTTTCTATCACATTATACACTGCTCATTTCCATGGTTACAACCACCCTGTGTAGTGTACGGGAGTTGTAATGCCCGTCACTACAGAAGGGTCACTTGAGTGCTGTCGTTCCTCTCATCTATGGGGAGGCTGGTATATGTCCTATTCATAAAATGCAATGTAATGTAATGCTATGTAATTCCCTGTTACTGTGAAATGTGCCATGTGCAGGCCGGCTAGGGATTTCTTTCCAGCTCTAGTCACTAGAGGGAGCTAGGGAGCCCTAGTCTATATAAGGCCCAGTCAGGGAAGGAGAGAGGAGATTAGGCTGTGTCTGAGTTAAGCACAGGCCATGAGCCTGTGAAGGCAGAGCAGGCCTGGAGCCTGCAGACTAGGAGAGGGCATTGCAGTCCCTGTAACCGGGTTCCAGATCCAAGGAGAAGGTTCCCCTCCTACGTCCATGTCAAGCAGAAGCAAGAGTCAAGCTGAGGCAATCCCTAGAGCAAGAGGTACTGTAATGTCAGAGGAGGTACACTGCAAACTGGAGATTCAAGGATATAAGCCAGAAGTAGGGCATTGGGGCCTTGAAGAATAATTGCCAGTCAGGACAAGTCAGGAAGAAAGTAAGGTTCACCTGCAATTCAAAAGTCCTGTGATTTAACCCTCTGTTTACCTTGCTGGATATAAGCCTGCTGTAACTGCGACTGTACCAAAGCCTATTGTCTGCAACAAGAACTGTTTTAAGAGAGTGCCTTCTGTATTACCACTGTTTCAGTAAAGTTGGAATTCTGTTTCAAGCTACAAGTCTGCACCTCTATTATTCCTACTGTAAATACGGTGTGCCACCGTTTACTGGCACTGGCGTCACGAAACATCAGGGACTTAGCCATAGGCACGTTAAACTACAACACCAAGGGCACCTCACATAACACCTGGCTGTGTCCCTTCAGAACCCAGAGAGTGCCCCAGAGGAACAGCGTGCCGGCCTCTCCATCACTGGCATTCCCCAGGTTGGTCCCACACATTGCTCTAACTTGGGGGTGCTACATTTTGGCGTCACGAACAGGATACGCACGTTTTACGGACTGTGAGCAAAGCGTGAACTTTGTGCCTTAACCAGTTTGCCAAGTGACAAAACGCCTGTTTATTTGAAGTGGACTTTGTGGACTGAAAAACATACAAAAAGTGTGCCTAAAACCCCAGAAAGCGCTGTGCAGTGTTGCGCTATCAAAAGGAAGAAAATCGCCACTTCTAAGTGTGTTTTTGTGGACTTTTATCATCCTGCTTGCTGTCATTGAATAGCTGCATCATGGCGCCCAAGATGGCCGCCGGCGTCATTGGACTTCTTCCTGCGCCATCACTGTCCTCAGTGGCGCGAAGATTTGGCGCCAAAACCCTCCAAGAGGGAGGAGACAACCGTCCTGGGATGCCGCCCCTGTACGTGGATTACAATGTGGGCGGGCCTGAAGTTGGGCGAGAACTCCCGAGTCTGGGGGAGTGGCCGCAGACTTGTGCAAGCAGAAAGGAAGTATTGGAGCCTGCTGCAAGTGTGCCGGAATCCAGCAGTGACATCGCCGCCCTGGAGGAGCGGATCGCTATATTGCAAGTTCATCTGGACGGCCTGCGTCAAGTGGCAAGTTCCCGTGCAGCATCGCAGCAGCCCAGCAGTGGTGAGTCACCTGTGCCCCCTGTGCATCCTGAACCTGTAGCCCGGGGTCCTACAATTAATAATGAGCAGCTCAAAGTTAGTGTGAAAACAGATAAACTAACAAACTCCAGGAGCCGAGTACGTCGTGACGGGACTTCCTTATCCCGGCCAGTGGAAGTGTCTGCCCCAGTGCGGGCCAGTGTCCCGATATCTGCAGCTCCTGTGAATTCTCAACCCGGCGGGCCAGTGAGATGGGTAGGCCCAATACCGGTGATGTTTCCAGCCCATTCTGTTTGGTGGGCACCCCTCCAAGTGGCCCTGGTGCATGGCCCAGACTACCCGCAGCACAGGGCTGCACCACCTCTGATGAACAGGGTTCTTTTGATACATACCTGTGAGCAGGCCTGCTAGGCCATTTTGCTCATCCTCACAGGGACATCATACTTGTTGCAGGAACTGTCCCTTTAAGTTTGTCAGGCTGGTGGAGCTTGCTGCCAGTTCCCCACGGCCGGTGGCATGTTTGACAAATAAGTTGCCACTGTGAACCACTGCTCCCAGCCTGCCTCTTTCTGTTCCGGGGACATCCTGCCTGCTGCTACATTTTGGCGTCAAGTACTTTAACAAATCCCAGTTGTGCTTTTATTTGCACTTTATCCCCTTTTAACCCCCATTTCAGGTTGAAAGGGCTTTTATGTCAGCACTTTAAATATACGCAGGACTTGCCAGGAAGGTGTTTCCCTGGTATTGTCAGAGTCCTGTATTGTCATTTTATGTATGTGCTGCTGACCGTATTTATTGCTCAAAAATTTTATCTAAGTCTATGTGCCCAGAGATGGACTTCCTATGTGTGAGCCTCTGAGATATTGCTTTTATTATGGATCTATCGTTTTATTCAGTCATGGACTATCCTGGTATTCCCTAACATCCGCTGTGCCAGGTCAGCGCCCCAGTTCCACTCATTATCCTGAAGGAAGAGAACGACGCCCCTTGTCACCGCACTTCTCCGTTACCAGCTGGACCTGATAATAATTGTCAATGCAGATGGAATTGATTACTGATGTGTATGTATGCCTGCATGTTTCCTTTTCTCTTTCAGGTGAAAATTCCAGACGGGCGGGGCCCTGTTAGAGTACGAGGTCGTACTCAGCTTAAAGCAGCGGGGTATGTAGTGTACGGGAGTTGTAATGCCCGTCACTACAGAAGGGTCACTTGAGTGCTGTCGTTCCTCTCATCTATGGGGAGGCTGGTATATGTCCTATTCATAAAATGCAATGTAATGTAATGCTATGTAATTCCCTGTTACTGTGAAATGTGCCATGTGCAGGCCGGCTAGGGATTTCTTTCCAGCTCTAGTCACTAGAGGGAGCTAGGGAGCCCTAGTCTATATAAGGCCCAGTCAGGGAAGGAGAGAGGAGATTAGGCTGTGTCTGAGTTAAGCACAGGCCATGAGCCTGTGAAGGCAGAGCAGGCCTGGAGCCTGCAGACTAGGAGAGGGCATTGCAGTCCCTGTAACCGGGTTCCAGATCCAAGGAGAAGGTTCCCCTCCTACGTCCATGTCAAGCAGAAGCAAGAGTCAAGCTGAGGCAATCCCTAGAGCAAGAGGTACTGTAATGTCAGAGGAGGTACACTGCAAACTGGAGATTCAAGGATATAAGCCAGAAGTAGGGCATTGGGGCCTTGAAGAATAATTGCCAGTCAGGACAAGTCAGGAAGAAAGTAAGGTTCACCTGCAATTCAAAAGTCCTGTGATTTAACCCTCTGTTTCACCTTGCTGGATATAAGCCTGCTGTAACTGCGACTGTACCAAAGCCTATTGTCTGCAACAAGAACTGTTTTAAGAGAGTGCCTTCTGTATTACCACTGTTTCAGTAAAGTTGGAATTCTGTTTCAAGCTACAAGTCTGCACCTCTATTATTCCTACTGTAAATACGGTGTGCCACCGTTTACTGGCACTGGCGTCACGAAACATCAGGGACTTAGCCATAGGCACGTTAAACTACAACACCAAGGGCACCTCACATAACACCTGGCTGTGTCCCTTCAGAACCCAGAGAGTGCCCCAGAGGAACAGCGTGCCGGCCTCTCCATCACTGGCATTCCCCAGGTTGGTCCCACACATTGCTCTAACTTGGGGTGCTACACCTGCAATCATCAGCAGTGATTGTGCTTGCAAACTATAGGAAAAACCAACAGTCTATGTGTGCTACCATGGTCCCGGCCACCAGAGAGACTGGCGCTTTTTCCTAAAGTGTGCAAGCACGACCACCACTGATGGATTGCAGGAGTGGTCATAACCATGGAAGCGAGCAGTGTAAAATGTGACGGAAAAATTAATCTAGCCAGCAAAGGAAGTAATATGGATAATAACTAGAGTTGAGCGAACACCTGGAATTTCGCGTTTGCTGGGTTCGGCTGAACTTCGTCAAAAAGTTTGAGGTCCTGACCCGAACTTGACCCCGAACCTGAACCCCATTGAAGTCAATGGGTACCCGAACTTTTGGGCAATAAAATGGCTCTAAAAATGTCATGGAAAGGGCTAGAGGGCTGCAAAGGCAGCAAAATGTGCTTAAGAGCATGGGAAGTTCTCTGCAAACAAATGTGGATAGGAAAATAACTTGAAATAAAATAAATAAAAATTTTAAATAACAATCATAAATTATGAGGAGGAGGTGGATGTGCAGTGAGAGGTTGAGGAGGCAGTGACCGTGGCGGTGTAGGTGGAAGTGAGGGTGGAGGTGGAGGAGGTAGCCAACACAGTTTTTTTGTTTGTTTGTTTTTATTATCCCAAAATATTGGGACATATAAAAAAATAAAACAAAGAATAAGTGCACTTGAGTACAAGAATGGTTGGTTGAGGCCGGTATAAATGTCTATTCTGCACAAGGTACAGACAAGTCCTGTGGGATCCATGCCTGGTTCATTTTAATGAATGTGAGCTTGTCCACATTAGCATTGGACAGGCGGCTGCGCTTGTCTGTGATAACTCCCCCTGCCGTGCTAAATACACGTTCAGACAATACACTGGGTGCAGGGCAGGCCAGCACCTCCAAGGCGTAAAGGGCAAGCTCAGGCCATGTGCCCAATTTGGAGACCCAGAAGTTGAATGGGGCAGACCCATCAGTCAGTATGTGTAGGCGTGTGCACACATATAAAACCCAGCTCCACCATGTTGCTGAAATGTTGCTTTCTGCTAAGACGTTGCATATCAGCTGATGGTGATGGTTATTGTGGCTTGGTGACAAAGCTTTTCCACATTTTGGCCATGCTAACCCTGCCTTCTGAGGTGCTGGCGGCCTCTTCCCCCTCCTCTGCCTTCGCCTTGTGCCACTGAGGCCCCGGTGTCAGGTGGGAATGCCATCAGCAGCGCGTCTACCAACGTGCGCTTGTACTCGCGCATCTTCCGATCACGCTCAAGTGAGGGAATTAAGGACGGCATGTTGTCCTTGTAACGGGGATCCAGCAGGGTGGCCACCCAGTAATCAGCATAAGTTAGAATGTGGGCAAGTCGGCGGTCATTGCGCAGGCACTGCAGCATGAAGTCTCTCATGTGTGCCAGGCTGCCCAGAGGCAACGAGCGGTCCTCTGTGGAAGGTGTATTGTCTGTGTCCTCGGTATCCCCCAGCCACGCTGCAGTGATGGCCCTGTGCTGCTTTGGGTGCCACCCTGCTGTAAACACGGTTCCTCCTCATCCTCCGCTTCCTCCTCATCCTCCAGAACTGTGCCCTGGCTGGACAATTGTGTATCTGGCCTATGTTGGTGCAGGAACCCACCCTCTGAGCCACTTGTGAATGACTGGCCTGATAACCATGGAAATGATCCTCTTCCTCCTCCTCTTCCTCCTGTGCCACATCCTCCTCCATCATCGCCCAAAGTATTTTTCAAGGAGACATAGGAGTGGGATAGTAACGCTGAGAACAGCATCATCGGCACTGGCCATGTTGATGGAGTAGTTTAAACAGCGCAACAAGGCACAGAGGTCTTGCATGACGGTGAAGTGGTGCTGTTCCGTAGAGCCACTCATCGGTACGTGCTGCAGCTGAAAATCCACTATCGCCTGCTGCTGCTTGCACAGTCTCTCCAGCATGTGCAAGGTGGAGTTCCACCTTGTGGGCACTTTTATCATATGAGGCAGTGAGCGGGATGGCCGAAGTTACGCTGCAACGCAGACATGCGAGCAGCAGCAGGGTGTGAAAGCAAGCACAGACAGCCCGCACTTTCTGCAGCAGCTCTGACATATCGGGGGAGTTTTCAGGAATTTCTGCACCACCAAATTCAGCACATGCTCCAGGCAAGGGATTTGCGTCAAACTGGCTAGGCCCAGAGCTGCTACAAAATTTTGCCCAGTATCGCATACTACCAGGCCGGGCTTGAGGCTCAGTGGCACAAAACACTCATCTGTCTGTTGTTCCATGTCTGTCCACAGCGGTGTGGGGTTTGTCCCACATACAGATGAGTTTCAGAAAAGTCTGCTGTCATTTCCCCCTGGCTATGCTGATGTTGGTGGTAAAGGTGTTACGCTGACTGGATGAGGAGGTGTTAGAGGAGGAAGAGGAGTAGGAGGAGGAGGCAACAGGAGGCAAAGAGAAATGCCCTGCAATCCTCGGTGGTAGAAGGATATGCGCTAAACACCTCTCCGCCTCAGGCGAAGCTGCCACTGCATTTACCCAGTGTGCTGTTAGGGAGATATAATGTCCCTGCCCGTGCTTACTGGTCCACATATCGTTAGTTATGTGGACCTTGCCACAAATGGCGTTGCGCAGTGCACATCGGATTTTGTCCCCACTTGTTTGTGCAGGTAAGGGATGGCTGGCCTGGAAAAGTAGTGGCGGCTGGGAACGACGTACAGTGGGTTTTTTAAAACTCTCTGTCTCCACCAGAAGGAATGACAGCATTTCAAAGGACAGGAATTTTGAAATTCTGGCATTCAGGGCCAGAGATCGCTGATGGGTAGGGGGTACTTCCTCTTTCGCTCCATTGTTTGAAAGATGAACGCTGCCATGGAACATTGTGGTGCTGCTTGTTGGAGGTGACAGACGTGATAGCGTTGCTGACACATCCTCTGTTTGCGGAGTGGCCGGTGCCACGGTCACTCCAGAGATGGAGGAAGAGGCCGAGACTGCAGCAGAAAAGGAGCAGGAGGAACCTAAGACCTTTCTTGGTTTTGGAGGTGTTTACTCCACTGCAGCTCATGCTTTGCACTTAGATGCCTGGTGAAACTACTCCCCTCAAGGTATTCAAAACTGATTTTACAAGCTTTGTTAACCCTTTAGATGTTCCACAAGAATTAATAGAAAATGGAGATGAAATTTCAGAATTTCACTTTTTTGTCAGATTTTCAATTTTAATAATTTTTTTTCAGTAACAAAGCAAGGGTTAACAGCCAAACATAACTCAAAATGTATTGCCCTGATTCTGTAGTGTACAGAAACACCCTATATGTTGTCGTAAACTGCTGTACGGGAACACGGCAGGGTGCATAAGGAAAGGAATGCCATACCGTTTTTGAAGGCAGATTTTGCTGGATTGTTTTTTTAACACCATGTCCCATTTGAAGCCCCCCTGATGTACCCCTAGAGTAGAAACTCCAAAATAATGACCCCATTTTGGAATCTACGTGATAAGGTGGCAGTTTTATTGCTACTATTTTAGGGTACATATGATTTTTGGTTGCTCTGTATTACCCTTTTTTGTGAGGCAAGGTTACAAAAAAATAGCTGTTTTGGCACCGTTTTTATTTTTTGTTATTTACAGTGTTCATCTGAATATACCAAATATGTGTACTGTTTTTGGTTGTTTGTTTCAGTTTTACATAATAAAGCATTTCTGTAAAAAAATCATGTTTTAGTGTCTCCATATTCTGAGAGCCATAGTTTTTATATTTTTTGGGCGATTGTCTTAGTTAGGGTCTCATTTTTTGCAGAATGAGATGACGGTTTGATTGATATGATTTTGGGGTGCATATGACTTTTTGATCGCTTGGTATTACACTTTTTCTGATGTAAGGTGACAAAAAAATTGCTTTTTTGACACAGTTTTTTTTTTTACGGTGTTCACCTGAAGGGTTAGGTCATGTGGTATTTTTATATAGCAGGCCGTTACGGTTGTGGCAATACCCAATATCCGTTCTTTTTTTATTTATTTAGGTTTTACACAATAATATTATTTTTGAAACAAAAAAAAATCATGTTTTAGTGTCTCCATAGTCTGAGAGCCATAGTTTTTATATTGTTTGGGCGATTGTCTTAGTTAGGGTCTCATTTTTTGCAGAATGAGATGACGGTTTGATTGGTATGATTTTGGGGTGTGTATGACTTTTTGATCGCTTGGTATTACACTTTTTCTGATGTAATTTGACAAAAAATTGCATTTTTGACGCCTTTTTTTTTTTAGGGCGTTCATCTGAGGGGTTAGGTCATGTGGTATTTTTATAGAGTAGGTCGGTACGGACATGGAAATGCACAATATGTATACTTTTTTTTATTTATTTAGGTTTTACACAATAATATCATTTTTGAAACAAAAAAAAAATCAAGTTTTAGAGTCTCCATAATCTGAGAGCCATAGTTTTTAACTTCTTTGGGCGATTGTCTTAGTAAGGCCTCATGCACACGACAATTGTTTTTAGCGGTCTGAAAAATGGGGTTCTCGTTGTTACACTGTGATCACGTGTCAAAATGCTTTTTGGTTCCGTTGTATTTTCCGTGGTCTACCTGAGGTTAGGTCATGTGATATTTATAAGCAGGTTCTACAGACAGTCAATACCTAATATGTATACTTTCTTAATTTATCTCTTACCCAATGATACATTTTGGAATAAATATATGCAGTGTCACAGATTCGGATGACATGTTTTGGATGTGTCTTGCGCATTTTTTAACCGTTCCATTGACTTGAATAGGTCCGTGAACCGTTTTTCGCGATTTTACACTTTTTCTGATGTCATTTGACAAAAATTTGCTTTTTTGACGCCTTTTTTTTTTAGAGTGTTCATCTGAGAGGTTAGGTAATGTGATATTTTTTATAGAGCAGGTCGTTACGGACACGGCGATATGAAATATGTCTACTTTTTATTTATTTAAGTTTTACACAATAATATCATTTTTTAAACAAACAAAAAAATATGTTTTAGGGTCTCGATAGTCTGAGAGCCATATTTTTTTTATTTTTTGGGAGATTGTCTAGTGTAGGGCTCATTTTTTGCGGGAGGAGGTCACGTTTAGATTGTTACTATTTTGGGGGGCATACACATTTTTGATCGCTTGGTGTTGCACTTTCAGTGATGAAAGGTGACAAAAAAATTGCATTTTTTACATCGTTTTTATTTTTTACGGTGTTTACCTGAGGGGTTAGGTCATGTGACATTTTTATAGAGTCGGTCGATACGGATGTGGCGATACATAATATGTCTACTTTTCTTTTTTTCCTATTTTTGACAATTTTTTTACTTTATTTTGGGAAATGGGCGTTTTTTTTTTTTTACTTGAAACTTTTAATTTTTTATTTTTTTCTAAACTTTATTTTTGTAACTTATTTTTTCACTTTATGTTTTGTCCCACTATGGGACTTCAAGATTTCAAGGTCTGATTCCTGTTTCAATACAGCACAATACATCTGTATTGTGCTGTATTGAACTGTTAGTGTCTTACACTGTAAGACGCTAACATTTACCTAGGAGACCCAGCCCTGGGGCTGGATACCCTGGGCTTCTGTAGCTGGCAGTCCCGATGCCTGTTCAAGGCATCGGGGCTGCCATAGCAACCATCAGGTCCCCGTCAACGGGGACCCGATGGGGATGTAGAAACTGCTGCAAACTTCCGGTATGCCGCGGTCAGCGCGACAGCGGCATACAGGGGATTAATCCACCGGCATCGTTTTTGTCAGTATCAGCTGGGCCCCTGCTGCTGATCGCGGCAGGAGGCGGGGGCAGCGGTTAATCCTAGGACGGGAATGCTCGTCCTAGTGCTTTAAGTAGCCACAAGTAAGGACGAGCATTTTTGTCCTAGGTCCTGGAGGAGGTTAAAAGGTCAGGCTGTCTGCTGTTTGGTGGTAAACAAGTCTGGGTTTCTCCCTCCAAAACATGATGGTAAGCAAGTCTGGATTTTTCCTCCACAATATGGTCTTCTTTAAACACTATGGCAGCTGTGGCAAATTACCAGCTTCTCAATCAAAGCCTAACAGTGTCTCAGTATTTATTAACCCTTTCCACAGGGCCATGTAAATACAGTAATAATAAACATGATATATATCACAACATATAAAATGCAGGTACACAGTAATAAACAGTATGTTAACCCTTGCAAGAGAAATAAAGTAAAGTTTTAACTTTGCATAGGGAATATAGGCAAATGTCCACAAATGTCCAAATGTCAAAGTACTCCTGCTCTAGGGCACTACACTGCCTTTTAGAACAAGTGCAGAAATAGTGTCCCTTTGAATTATTCGAACGCCTACACAGACGTTTCTCTTTAGACAACTTGATTCTATCCACTTGAATAATTACTGGTACAGGTGAAGAAGAAGAAGAAGGAATCAGAGATTCTAGAACTCCTTAGTACAAGTTGACAGGCCCTTGCAGAATGCTGCCACTAATGCCTCATAGTTCCAGGTCACCACAGAGGACAGGGAGTGAATTGTATGGCCTATAGCCAGACAGACAGATCACCCTGGCAAAGTTGTAAATGGGAGGAGAGGGCAGAAGAGGTACATCCGAGATTTTCAAAGATTCTTTGGAAGGTGGCTAGGAACTTATTCAGATTACTTGTAAACTGGTCACTGGATTGCCTCTTTCCCATAAAGGATCACCCAGGTGAGGGCCTGGTCAGAAATCACAAAGGCCACCTTGGCCCTTTCAGAAAAAAACAGATGTGGTTGTAGTTCCAAATGTATAGTGCACTGGCACGACACAGCTTGGATCTCCATCATAGCGACAGACGTAAACTGGAACCTGCAACAGGTAGGACTTCAGGCAGAGAGGAAGGAAGCTGTGGTGATAGTCAAAACATTATAATAAAATAAAAATAGTATCTGCCCATATTGTATAGGGATCCTGACATGCAGGTCATGCTAGAGAATAAGGTTTGTTATGTTGCTAGGAAACTATTAACTTTAGGTAATATTTAGAGATGAGCGAATTTACTGGTTTTGTTTGTGATTCGTTTACTGGTAAAAGGTGAATTGCGTTATGGATTCCGTTACCATGGACTATAACGCAATTCTATGACCGAAAGCCTAATGGAAAGCCTTTAGAGGCATTCCCTTATCCATTCCGTCATAATAGAAGGCTATGGGCTGCATAACGGATCTGTCCCGTTTCCATTATGCAGGAGAGGGCTCTTCTGCATAACGGAATCGGGACGGATCAGTTTTGCAGCCCATAGTCTTCTATTATGAGGAAATGAATAACGGAATGCCTCTAAAGGCATTGCGTTATGCATTACGTCATAGAATTGCGTTATGATCCGTGGTAACGGAATCCATAATGCAATTCACTTTTACCAGTAAACGAAGCATGAACGAATTTCAAAATAGTAATATTATTTCAACTAGAATATTCAGAAATAATGATAATAAAAGAGACACGGCCTCATACTACTGGTGCGTATAAATGTGGTTCCATTTGCTGTGAAACGTTAAGTCTATTAGAAATACTAAGAAAGTTAAATCTACTAGTACTAGTAGGGTTTGTCACATATAATTTATGTGATTTCCAGCGATAGATGTACAGTAATGTACTGTGGGTAGTGCCATAAGATCAATGTGTAAACAAATTGGGGAACATCTGTTTCATAAGCGTGGAATGTGCAAAACGCGTAAGAGGGAAACATGAAGTTTTCGTATGTTATTAAAATGTACTGTTAGTAAAATGTATGTTGTATGTATGTAGTATGTTATTAAAAGTTATGTTTTGTTAATCAAGGCGCTGGATCGCCAACTTCTAGTTGTTTTAGGATGATATCTTACGGCCCATACTGAAACAAGAGGAGAGGGGAGAGATGGATTCTCCTACCTCTTCTCTGCGCTGCTACTGTTACTGATTCCGCTCACTGCTGCTCCATCAATCATTGAAGTGAACCCTGGATGTGCCCCACGCCTGCCTGTCCACCCGCCTCTGTAGCCTGCACACCCGCCTCACTCGTAGCAGAAGCAGCTTTTCCTAACTTGTACTACGCCCTCTTATACTCAATACTGTGCCTCCTAACCTGCACTAATTTAACCTGCATTGTACCCACTTACCATGCCCTGTACAGTGCCTTCTTATAATCTATACTGTGCCTCCTTAAACCCTGTTATCCAATCACTGTATGGCGCTGTTATCCAGTCCATGTATGGTGGTGTTATCCAGTCACTGTATGGCGGCATTATCCAGTCCATGTATCGTGGTGTTATCTAGTCACTCGTGGAGGTATTATCCAATTACTGCACTGGTTTTCCTTCCTTTGAGGGATATCTGGGAGCTTTGCACTTTGGATTGCTGTGTTGAGACTCTTAAATGAGGCTCCGCAGTGTTCTTTTGTAGCTGGTCTCCCTGAGATCAGCTATTATTTTGTTTGAGTACTTTCCAAGGCATTGCTCCCGGTTAGCCAGAATCCTACTCCGCACTGATGAGGGGCAACACCCCGAAACAGCCGTCTGTGGATGGATACCTGACTTAGGTTTTCCCAGTCACATCCTTAGGCTACATTCACACGATCGCATTTTTTTCATCCGTATTTTACAGACGCAAAAACGGAAGCCGTATGTCCGCATTTTGCAGAAGAACGCTTCAGTATGTCTTCCGCTTTTTATGGATCCGCAAAATACTGAACTGGAGGGAGGGGAAAAAAATGTTCTTCAATAAAATATTCTAATAATAATGCGAACGGATCCAGCAGAGTCACGGATAACATACGGAAACCTTTCCGTATGTTATCCGTTTTTTGCGGACCCATTGACTTCTATGGGGCTGCGGACCGATTTTTGCGGACAATTATAGGACATGCTTCATATTTTTGCGGATGAAATATGCGGACACACGGATGCGGACAACTTACGGAAAGTTGTCCGCAAATTTTAAAAGGCCATAGAGATGAATGGGACCGTATCTATTCCGCAAAAAATGGAAACGGATGCGGATCGGATGCGGAATGAAAAATACGGTCGTGTGAATGTAGCCTTAAAGCTTGTAAAAAAGCGGGATCTTGACATAGGGGCCACTTAATATGGTGGATTTGGTGATCTCTGTAATGGAGACACCCCTTTGCTTGGTTTTTCTTCCTTTGAGGGATATCTGGCTTTCATTGTGTTGTAGACCGAATACTGGGGCTCCACATTTATTTTGCATATAACTGTTTCCCAGGGAGCTTTGCACTTCGGATTGCTGTGTTGAGACTCTTAAATGAGGCTCCGCGGTGTTTTCTGTAGCTGGTCTCCTCCAGTCACTGTATAGCAGCATTATCCAGTCACTGTGTGGAGGTGTTATCCAATTACTGTATGGTGGTGTTATCCGATCACTGTATGGAGTGTTATGCAGTCACTGTATGGCAGTGTTATCCAGTCACTGTATGGCAGCATTATCCAGTCACTGTGTGGAGGTGTTATCCAATTACTGTAGAGTGGTGTTATCCAATCACTGTATGGTGGTGCTATCCAATTAATGTATGGCGGTGCTATGCAGTCACTGTATGGTGGTGTTATCCAGTCACTGTATGGTGGTATTATCCAGTCACTGTGTGGAGGTGTTATCTAGTCCCTTTGTGGATGTGTTAGCCAGTTACTGTATGGCGGTGTTATGCAGTCACTGTATGGTGGTGTTATCCAGTCACTGTATGGCAGCATTATCCAGTCACTGTATGGCAGCATTATCCAGTCACTGTGTGGAGGTGTTATCCAATTACTGTATGGTGGTGTTATTCAATCACTGTATGGCGGTGCTATCCAGTCACTGTATGGCGGCATTATCCAGTCCATATATGGTGGTGCTATCCAGTCACTGTGTGGAGGTGTTATCCAATCACTGTACGGAGGTGTTATCCAGTCTCTGTATGGTGCTGTTATCCAGTCACTGTATGGCGGTGTTATCCAGTCACTGAATGGTGGTGTTATCCAGTCACTGTATAGCAGCATTATCCAGTCACTGTGTGGAGGTGTGATCCAATTACTGTATGGTGGTGTTATCCAATCACTGTATGGCGGTGCTATCCAGTTATTGTATGGCAGTGTTATGCAGTCACTGTATGGTGGTGTTATCCAGTCACTGTATGGCGGTGTTATTCAGTCACTGTATGGCGGCATTATCCAGTCCATATATGGTGGTGCTATCCAGTCACTGTGTGGAGGTGTTATCCAATCACTGTACGGAGGTGTTATCCAGTCTCTGTATGGTGCTGTTATCCAGTCACTGTATGGCGGTGTTATGCAGTCACTGAATGGTGGTGTTATCCAGTCACTGTATGGCAGCATTATCCAGTCACTGTGTGGAGGTGTGATCAAATTACTGTATGGTGGTGTTATCCAATCACTGTATGGCGGTGCTATCCAGTTATTGTATGGCAGTGTTATGCAGTCACTGTATGGTGGTGTTATCCAGTCACTGTATGGCGGTGTTATTCAGTCACTGTATGGCGGCATTATCCAGTCCATATATGGTGGTGCTATCCAGTCACTGTGTGGAGGTGTTATCCAATCACTGTACGGAGGTGTTATCCAGTCTCTGTATGGTGCTGTTATCCAGTCACTGTATGGCGGTGTTATGCAGTCACTGAATGGTGGTGTTATCCAGTCACTGTATGGCAGCATTATCCAGTCACTGTGTGGAGGTGTGATCCAATTACTGTATGGTGGTGTTATCCAATCACTGTATGGCGGTGCTATCCAGTTATTGTATGGCGGTGTTATGCAGTCACTGTATGGTGGTATTATCAAGTCACTGTGTGGAGGTGTTATCTAGTCACTTTGTGGATGTGTTAGCCAGTTACTGTATAGTGTTGTTATGCAGTCCCTGTATGGTGGTGTTATCCAGTCAATGTATGGCAGTTATTCAGGCACTTTATGGCGGAGTAGTCATGATATGGGGCTATAATTTTACAGTATTTGTTATCCAATCTTGGTACAAGCTATTATCCAGTATGGTGGTATTATTAAGTCTCTGTATGTTGGTAATATATAGTCACTAAATGTATTATTTTTGGGGGTAGAGCTAATATCCTTACACAGGGGCGTAGCTAAAGGCTCATGGGCCCTGGTGCAAGAGTTCAGCTACTGATGATACTGTAGTGTGTCCTGTATTTCCCAACAGAGTAAGTTAGCTTTGGGGAACACAGTACTCACCACTGATCAGTAGGACCAGGCTGTGAGCTCTCTCATCTTTCTGTACTATTGCATACAGTAAGTGGCAGCCACCCCTCTCTGCCATACCGCTCCATTGTGTACTAGTTCTTATTTTGTCACACTTAGAGCTCATTCAGATGGCCGTATGTTGCATTCCGCATCTGATCTGCAATTTTAAAGATTAGATGCGGACCCATTCACTTCTATGGGGCCCTTTTCTTCTGTTCCACTGCCTCCACAAAACAAATATAACATGTCCTATACTTGTCAGTGAAAATCAGGACGTGGGCCTATTTAAGTCTATGGGTTTGCAAAAATGCGGAATGCAATCCGCTTTTATGGACATACTGAACTGTCCGGAAAAAACGGATCCACATTTTTGCGGCCACCATACAGCCGTCTGAATGAGCCCTAAGGCTGGGTTCACAACACGTTTTGGCATCCATTTCATGTATACAAAAAATTGATGCCTCAGACTGATATCATACTGTGGCATCCGTTCACCAAACAGTTCCATTAAAAAAATTTTTTACGTTAATGGATGCCTCAGACAGACACCATACAGTGCCGTCCATCACCATAGAGTTCCATTGTAATAAAAAACCTATGTTTTTTTACTGGACTCTGCAGGATAAAGTGTGGTGTGCTGCATTTTTGTATCCCTTTGTTTCTAACGTATATGTCAAACTGATTGGAAAAACCCGGTGACCCCACCTTTTTGTATGCACACATGCGATGTCAGGATGGTTGTGGGTGGGGCATACAAAAATTTGCTGTGGGGCCCAGTCAGTTCTAGCCACGGCCCTGCTCATGCTCGTGTCCTGTGTACAAACATTCAGCCATGTCTCTTCATTGCTGGTGTATCCCTATGGATCACCAGAGTATTGAGTATAGGGGTTGGCTTTGTTTGGGATTTTATTTGTTTCAGATTTTTATTTTATCTGTACTGTCTCCAGGAGTATGTGTATGTCATAAACCCTACATACAACATCACTCGCAAAGAAAATAGTGACATAACAGTAGTTACCAAAATTATACTGCTTGCTCATTGCCTGTATTCTGAGGGATACTTTAAAGGCCAGTGAAGTTAGGTGGGGAATTGATTAAAGTTACTAGGTGCTTCAATCGTCAGATATATCAACAACACTCATAGTTTGTTTGCCCACTAGTTTATATTGTATGAAACACTGTCGGACTGGCCCACTAGAGCAACAGGGGGTCTTCTGGTGGGCCCAGGCTCTTATACCATGGTGGGTCCTAAAGGTCCAGGAGGAAAAATATTTTGAGCTGCCCTCGTAGTCAAATAATTTTCCACTAGAGTCTATTTCTTTGAATCAAAATCTGTTAGACTTTGATGATATGAGGTTTAGGCCCTGAGAATAATTTCCTCTTGTAACCCCAGTCCAACACTGGTATGAAGATACATTAGAAGAAGATTAAAAATCTCAGCACTCCAGACTCCATGCTTGTAGTCTATATTCACATAGACACAGTTCTGCATAAGAACTGTGTACACAGTTTTTGCAGATATATTGGAACAATAAAGAAAATAGTCGTAAAATAAAACATGCCCTTGACATACCCATAGCTGGAATAGAAAGTTTGGGGTGCTAAATTTTTAGTGCCCCAATGAACACATTGAATTACAATGCACAAAGTTTAAATAACCTAACATGTTTTTAATCACTGCTAGCACTTCAGGTTTTTAGTGTTTCCTGTACATCATTTCTATTCCTATTATATAACATGAGAACATGGACAAAATAGACCTCTGGATAATGTGCATTTATCGCCCACGGACTCTGTAGTAAGGGTGGAGCCATAGTAAATAATGAGGTAGATCGGCAAACCTTATGGGTAATGTAGTGAGAGAGATAGAGACAACAGTAACCTGTCACTTCAGCTGAGTCAAGGGGTGTAATTTGGCCTAGTCTGGGTCCCCGTCATTATACATTGCTATGAGAGGCAGTGACCCCCTGTTCTGCACATGATGGCGGACTGCGCCCAGGGTGGTGCTATCATTTGAACTGGACTGCTGTGTTGTTTGGGTCTTACATAGTGAGAGAGTCATCAGTTGTTGGCATTTATCCTGTGTAGTTTGGGAGTGGTTCTGGACCACTTCTACTGTGCACCTTAGCTTCTGACTGTGAAAAGCCCTGTATCTACTGCTGAGAAATGAGAGTTTAGGCTAGATTGTGCCAAGCTACAGTGGGGTCGTGTTTCATTGCAAATGTCTGTAAAGCGCTACGGAAACTACAATTCCCAACATGCTCCATTCATTTCTATGGGAGTTCAGAGAAGAGCAGAGTAAGAATGCATGCTGGGAGTTGAAGTTTCACAACAGCATGAGAGACGGAGGTTCCCTACCCCTGTCCTAGAGGCTCATTTGCATATATTAAAACTTTATTTTTCTCAGCGGTGCAGGCACATATGAACATGGGACCAACACAGATGTCTTCTGCTTCCAGGTGCACATGTAACAGGTCATCCAGTTTCATAGGTACAAGTCTGCTGACAGATGCTCTTTGATTGTGCAGTGTCTGCCGTTTTTGTTGCATCATCCTTGAGTGTGATCCCATGTCAGGGTCAAGGGCTGTAAGAAGGATTTCAAATACTCTGTTTTTATGGCTCATTTCAGCAAAAGTCACCACTTAAACAAATTTTTAGATAATATTGCTTTGTAATACTTAAGCCTTGATTTATCATACCGTCACTCTTGAATTCTAGCGTCAAAATGTCACAAAATTAGGGCTTTTGTGACTTTTTGCTAAATTTTATTTTTACACCACTCACTCCAGTTTTGTAATGTGGGTGTAAAAGTGGGTGTGATTAGCTATGTTAATAAGTTTCACTCCAGATTTATCCTTGAGACTTTTTTTTTAAAAAGTCAGGAAAGAAGGAAAACTGGAGCAGCTTCTCTAGATAAAAGTGCTAGGTTTAAGGATAAGACAAATTTATTAAGTAACATGAGACATTTGATAAATAATAATAATAGAATTAATAGAATAATAGAAAAAGGACAGCACTCCACTAAGATAAACCGCGACGTTTCGGCTCTACATTAGAGCCTTTCTCAAGCATAAAACACTGGTGAATACTGAAAATAAATATAGGCAAGTTCAACCAATCACAAAAAAGCAATTAATCACAGGTGAAAGTTAATTAATATGTAAACAAACTTCATACTATCTATGCTCATACAAATAAAGTGCATCGTGCATAATCATATGAAAAACAACAATGAATCAATATGTAGGTATATGATACATTAGAATGTGAATACTAGCGTACATGATCGTGGAAAAATAAAATTCATATCATAGCCATCATGTGCAAAGTGCTACCTTGTGAATGGAGTTCATCATCATTGTAATTAAAAACATCTGTGGGAGCGGGTCATGGAAAAAGATTATACACATACCCCATGTAGTTCGACATGAGAACACGAGCAAACCCATGACATCATCAGTATAAGCCGCGGTCCGCGGCCGATGACGCTAGGCCAAGACATGCGCAGTGGCACAACATAACCAGGCGCAACCATCTTGGACAATGGAAATGTAACCGGGTCGTTAGCGCATGCATGCAGAGCCTTATGCATGTCATGCGGCCATCGGAAGTATGGGCAACGATAAGTAAAAGCAATACATGTGAAGGAAAGGTGCCAGGAGCGGTATAGGGGGACATGAACCGTCAGGCACATGAAACCCCATAAGACCACATATATACATAACAACAAAAGGCATATCAATGTCAATTGTTGTCCATGTGTGTGGTCAAAATCCGCCGCACTACAATTACCCTCAATAAGGGATCTCCTAAGTGAATACTTCCAGCCACAGACACAATTCACCATAACTTGTGATGCATGCAACGGACGCCGGAAAAAAACTTCCTAATATAAAAAAATCATTTCTGTTGTCAAGGTTGCTGACATTCGTATTGTTCATCACATTAGGGTATGTGTAGTATCTTCTCCAGATCCCGTATATTCATCCCACAGTAACTGCAATAGAGAATAAAGAACAAAATTAAATCAATATAACAAATAACCATATTTTTATAGCCAGTCAATTGTTTTATACAAAACAGGGGATACTGCACGGCTGACCGTACTCATCAATGGGGACACATTCAAGAGTACCAACCAGGGTTGTATTCCACATTTAGTCTAAAAGGTCTGACACTATTCAGGGTATAAATCCAATATTGTTCCCTCTTTTGAAGGCTTGAAAAAGACTCTATTGTCGAGCCGAAATGTCGTCTCTCCACTTGGTTGAATAAAGAACACCTGGAATTTTTTGGAGTGCTGTCCATCTTCTTCAGTATACAATTGGGTCGCTCACACCCCAGGACCTAGCACCCATACCGCTTTTGAGCCGCCCGGTGCTGCCAGGTTTTTCCTTATATATATATATATATATATATATATATAGTATATATACTATATAGTGACATCTCGGGGACACTTAGCTCTCCAGGATCGCCGTCTTCTCAGCTTAGATGTTTGGCACACCTCAAGAAGCCACTCCAACACTGCAGATTTGGGTGCAAACTGGCCACAACCAGCTTTATTGTCACTTTTACAGGTATTAAAACATAACCCATAAACATAAATTCTCGGCCATCTGGCCACTGACTACACAGTATTTTCCCTCTCTGTTGAGATCTGGGTCTACCACCCAGCTCCCCAAAACAGAACTCAGTGCTTACCCCACACAGGGTTAGAGGGTCCTGGCTTCCCCAGACTGGGAGTTCTAATTGAGGAGCTCATCCCACATTTACCTGAGCTCCTCAGCTGGCTTCTAATTACCTTTATTATCAACCTGGCTGGTGCACACAGAGGGAAGACCGTATTTTCCCAGCCTTTCTTGTTCTCATCCAGCTTCCTCTGGGTGAGATACACCATTTTAATGGCTCTCATATGGCCCTCTGACAGCTCTACTGCGACAATATATCATTTTTTCCCTTCACATATATATCCTTCCTTACTATCACTTTCTATTTACAGGTCACATATCATACATTTCTTATGTCTGCTAATGTTTGTGGTTAGGGTATAGCCACATGCATAGTTTTCAAAGCCCCTCAACCAACTAAGAGCATATAAAAACTCACAGGTTCATTTAATTGGCCTCACCTGGAACACAACTGCTACCAGACTGCTGTGTCCAGAGACCTCTGGCCTAATGCTGGGTGGGTCACGGGTAGAGATGATGTCCATGTCCCATAGTTGTATTTCCACCAGCCTAGAACAATGTGATACTCTGAGAACAGTTAAAAGGAACTGCTTCAGTTGCATCAGAAGGAATAATGTCTTATATTGCGGAAGAATACAATAGATGAGAAAACAGTGATAACCACAGGTACTGAAGCTCATAGTTTTTAATTAATTAAAACAGTATTAACAACAAGAACATAACATGTATCTGACATTCTGGAGAACAAAGACTTTAAGTTTGATGTTGGTAACAACGGTTAGAGCAAGAGATTAATTTACATCAAAGACGAAAACATGTATACTGAGTATACTGTAAGGGTAGATAATCTAAAACATTTGATAAAAGAGTACATTTCTCATTATTTAACATTCTGAAGAGTTGTAACTATAACTATGTTTTTGTTCACATAGCCATATGAGGGCTTGTTATTGATGGACAAGTTGTATTTTCTAATGGCACCATTCAAGTTTGCATACAAAATATCAAAAAAATCTAAATGTGGTGGAATTGGAAAGAAATGCAATTCTGCCAGAATTTTATGGGTTTGTTTTCACAATGTTCTGTATGGCATAAACTGACCTGTTAGCTTCATTCTCCAAGTCAGGAAAATTACAATGCTACCACCATTTTATAGTTTTTCTTGTATTTTAATACTGAAAAACTTTGGAAAAATGTTTTTCTTGTCATTGCCCCATTTTCTGACATCTTGTGCGAGGGCTTGCGAGGGGTTGGACAATCTTTAGTTTTTATTGACACCACTTACAATGCCTTGAAAAAGTATTCATACTCATTGAACTTTTCATGTTACAACCACAAACTTAAATGTATTTTATTGAGATTTTATGTGATAGACCAATACAAATGAGCAAGAATGATTGAAGTAGAAATAAAATGTTATATGGTTTTCAAAAATTTTTATAAATAAAAATCTGAAAAATGTGGCATGCATTTGTATTCAACCTCCTGTACTCTGAAACCCCTAAATAAAATCCAGTGTGACAAACTGAATTTAGAAGTCACCTAATTAATAAATAGAGTTTACCTGTGTGTAATTTATTCTCAGTATAACTACAGCTGTTCTGTGAAGTTTTATATATACGGACCGCGCAGACAAATATTCTCCTGGAGGTTATTCTGAGGAACAGACTCTGGATCCCGTTCAGCCAAGCATACGCCGCCTCGTCCTGTGTGCGATGTTCTATATGGATCATAAAGACACATACATAGTGAAGTACCGCGGATTGCTCACCAGCTTATACTTAAGATTCACTCACAGGATTCACTGACAAAGCTGCTGTGGAGCGAAACCCGGGTCGGGCAGATCGAGTTGTTTTATGCATTGAGCAATTTTATTGAAATGTTTGTGAGTATAATAAACCCAAAATACCTTAATGGTGTATTGTGGTACTCACTATTGGAGAAATTTACTCCTGTTATCTTTTGTGAAAAAAAGGTTGGGCCTAAAGCACAATTTTTGTAAAAAAAAAAAGTAATTTTTCATTTTCACAGCCAATTATTAGCCAGTATTAAAATTTTTATAAAACGCCTGTTGGGTCAAGCACTCCCTACACCCTGTAAAAATCCTTGGGTGGTGTAGTTTACAAAATGTCACTTTTTGGGGGTTTCACTGTGGGGGTACCTCAGGGTCTCTTTAAATGCAACATGGTGCCCTAAGACCATTCCAGCAAAATCTGCCCTCCAAACACCATATGGTGCTCCTTGCCTTCTGTGCCCTGCTGTGTGCCCATACATCAGTACACGGCCATATATAGGGTGTTTCTGCAAACTGCAGAATCAGGGTAATAAATATTGATGTTTGTTTTGTTGTTAACCCTTGATGTGTTGCGGAAAAATTGATTAAAATGGAAAATCAGCAAAAAAATCTATTTTCTTTAATTTCTGTGGAATACTTAAAGGGTTAACAATATTTCTACAACCAGTTTTTAATAGTTTGAAGGGTGTAGTTTCTAAAATGGGGTGATTTATGGGTGGTTTCTATTATGTGCACTCCTTAAAGTGACTCCAGGACTGAACTGGTCCTTAAAAAGTTCATTTGGGAAATTTTCTTAAAAATTTCAAAAATTGCTTCTAAAATTCTAAACCTTCTAAAGTCCTAAAAAAATAAAATTACATTACCAAAATGATGCCAACATAAAGTAGACATATAGTGAATGTTAAATAATGAGTATTTTATGAGGCATCACTATCTATCTTAAAAGCAGAGAGATTCAAATTTAGAAAACAGTGAATTTTTTCAAATTTACATTAACTTTTGCATTTTTTTAATTAATAAAGGTAAAACATATTAACTCAAATTTACCATTAACATGAAGTGCAATGTGTCACGAGAAAATAATCTTAGAATGGCCTAATGGCCACATATCAGATTAGCAAAATTAGACCTGGTCAGGAAGGGGGCAAATGGCCCGGTCTGGAAGTGGTTAAGGCTATATTACACCAACAGATAGATTTTCTGACCAATCATTGGTCAGATGGCTGCTGACACACAGATCTTTTGTTATACACATCAACTATTGGTCTGATTGGACAGAAATTGGTCAGATAATCTGCTGGTGCAATACAGCCCTTAGTGGCCGCTGTAAAAAGGCAGAATTTTATGGTTTTTGTTTAAATATAAATATTGACATGGAAAATGAAAAATAACAAAACATTCTTTAAAAGTATGTTAAACATATAAATGTAATTTAAACAAACCCGAACTTGACCCCGAATCCCATTGAAGTCAATAGGGACCAGAACTTTGGGGCACTAAAATGGCTCTATAAAAGTCATAGAAAGAGCTAGAGGGCTGCAAAAGGAATCAAAATGGGCTAAGAGCAGGACAATTGCCCTGCAAACAAATGTGGATAGGGAAATGAAAAATAACATAAAATATAAAAAAGTAAAAAAATCATCTTGAACTAAGAGGCAGAGGTCAAAGTGGAGTAGAAGGTTTAGGAGGCGGTGGATGTGGCGGTGTAGGAGGAAACGGTGGTGGAGGAGGAGTAGATAGCCAACACTGTTTTTGTAGTTTTTTCCCTTTATTTATTTATTTTGTATACATTTTGGAAGACCCCAAAACATTGAGAAATAGAATAGAGAATGCAAGGAGAAAGTGCGCTGGAGTATAAAAATGGCTGGGTGAGGCCGGTATACTTTTCTATTCTGCACAAGGTACGGATAAGTCCTGTGGGATCCATGCCTGGTTCATTTTAATAAACGTGAGCTTGTCCACATTGGCTGTGGACAGTCGGCTGCGCTTGTCCGTGATCACCCCCTGCCATGCTAAACACACGTTCGGACAATACACTAGCCGCAAGGCAGGCCAGCACCTCCAAGGCATTAAGGGCAAGCTCAGGCCATGTGCCCAATTTGGTGACTCAGAAGTTGATTGGGGCAGACCCAGCAGTCAGTATGTGTAGGCGTGTGCACACATACTGCTCCACCATGTTGCTGAAATGCTGCCTCCTGCTAAGACGTTCCATCTCAGCTGGTGGTGCTGGTTGTTGTGGCTTGGTGACAATGCTTTTCGGCCATGCTAACCCTCCCTTCCGAGGTGCGGGCGGTGCCCCAGCTGTGTTGGAGACTTCTTCTTCCTCCTTATTCTTCTGCCCTCGCCTTTTGCCTCCACTGAGCCCCCGGTGTCAGGTGGGAATGCCATCAGCAGCGTGTCTACCAGTGTGTGCTTGTTCTCGCGCATCTTCCGATCACGCTCCAGTGACAGAATTAAGGATGGCACATTGTCCTTGTAGCAGGGATCCAGCAGGGTGGCCATCCAGTAATCAGCACTGGTTAGAATGTGGGCAACTCGGCGGTCATTGAGCAGGCACTGCAGCATGTAGTCGCTTATTTGTGCTAGGCTGCCCAGAGGCAAGGACAAGCTGTCCTCTGTTGTAGGTGTATCGTGTGTGTCCTCTCTAACTCCCCAGCCACACTCCAGTGATGCCCATGAGCTGCTTTGGGTGCCACTCTTCTGTGAACACGGTTCCTCTTCCTCATCCTCCAGAACTGTGCCATGGCTTGACAATTGTGTTCCTGGCCTCTGTTGGTGCCACCCTCCAAGGCACTTGTGAATGACTGGACTGATAACCATGGAAATGATCCCTCTTCCTCCTCCTCTTCCTCCTGTGCCACATCCTCTTCCATCATTGACAAAAGCGCTTTTTCAAGGAGACATAGAAGTGGGATAGTAACGCTGAGAGCGGCATCATCGGCACTGGCCATGTTGGTGGAGTACTCGAAACAGTGCAACACAGCACACATGTCCCGCATGGAGGCCCACTTGTTGGTGGTGAAGTGGTGCTGTTCCACAGTTCTGCAGCAGCTCTGATATATCGGGGTAATTTTTCAGGAACCTCTGCACCACCAAATTCAGCACATGCGCCAGGCAAGGGATATGCGTCAAACCGGTTAGGCCCAGAGCTGCTGTGACATTTCACCGGGCTTGAGGCTCAGTGGCACTAACCACTCATCAGTCTGTTGTTTCATGCCCATCCACAGCTCCTGCGCGGTATGGGTTTTTTCCCCTAAACAGATGAGTTTCAAACCAGCCTGCTGTCATTTCCCCCTGGCTCTGCTGAAGTTGATGGTGAAGGTGTTACGCTGACCGGATGAGGAGGCGGTAGAGGAGGAAGCTGATTAGGAGGAGAAGGCAACAGGAGGCAAAGAGAAATGTCCTGCAATCCTTGTTGGCGGAAGGACATGAGCCAAACTGCTATCCGCCTCAGGCCCAGCCACCACTGTATTTACCCAGTGTGCAGTTAGGGAGATATGACGTCCCTACCCATGCTTACTGGTCCACGTATCAGTGGTTATGTGGACCTTGCCACAGATGGCGTTGCACAGTGCACACCAATGTGAACTCCATTGCAGCTCGTGCTTTGCATTTAGATGCCGGGTCATGCAGATGGTGCTCAGGTTTAGAACATTTATGCCTCGCTTCAGGCTTTGATTGCATAGCGCACAAACCACTCGCGCCTTGTCATCAGCACATTGTCTGAAGAACTGCCACGCCAGGGAACTCCTTGGAGCTGGCTTTGGTGTGTTCAGTCCCTAGGTGCGGTGGGTAGTAGCAGGCGTACTAGCTAGGGGACAGCCACTCTGCTTTTGCACACTGCTCCCTCTTTTGCTGTGCAGCTGGTGCTGTGTGACCACCACTTCTTCCTCCAAACTGCACACGTCAGTCGCATGACCTTGATTGCCGGTCTGCACACTGCAGAAAGCCGCAGCAGTTGGCACCTGTGTTTGGTCATCATCAGAGATGTTCTACTGTGGTCCTCCCATGTCCACATCCTGAAACATAAGTGGTTGGGCATTGGTGCACTCAATCTCTTCCACTTCTGGGGCAGGGCTATGTGAACGGCCCACGGAAACCCTGCCAGCAGAGTCATCAAAAAGCATAAGAGACGGCGGCATGACTTGGGGCTCAGACTGCTTGGCTGATTTGCAAGCGGGTGAGGTGAGAGACAGATGCCCATGGGCTTCAGGTGCCAACTCTGCGCTTTCAGCAGGGGATCGGGTGGGAGATAATGTGAAGGAACAAGAGGCACTGTCAGCCACCCAATCTGCTACCACCTCTACGTCTTCTGGGCTCACCATTCGTACAACGGTACTCAGGCCTACAAAATATTCCTGAACATTCTGTCGCCTACGTGCACCTGAGGAAGGTGTTTCATTTGGGTGTGTAGCTGGCACAGATCGATCACGTCCTCTCCCTGCAACAGGAGCTTCACCAACACCAGCAGCACCATGACCAGGGCCACGTCCTTTATTTGATGCTCTCCTCATTCTTTGAGGTCACCCACTGAATTAACACACAGATTACTATATTAAGTTCCCTGTCACATATGCAGTGCAGGTGTACCTCACACAAAAACTGGTTAGATGTCACTCACCAATCTAACAGACGGATTAACTATATTATTTTCCCTGTCATGTATGTAGTGCAGGTGTACTTCACACAATAAAAGGGTATATGTTGCCCACCTAACTAACAGATGAATTAACTATATTAATATTCCCATCATGTATGCAGTGCATGTGTACTTCACACAAAAATGTGTATATGTCACTCACCGAACTTACAGACTTGTAACTATTATATTTGAGTGTCAGGGGTGCAAAGATGGTGTATTGCACCCACAAAAAAATTGCTATAGGTAACCCACAGAGTTAGCAGCCAGATGAGATTCCTAACATGCCCCTTACTTCAGCTGCCTGCTTCCTGTCCCTGCACTACTCAGATATGATGGGCGGTGCTACACGTGATCCAGCTTATATAGAGTCTGGGTCTCATGATGCACCGGCCAATCACAGACATGCCATTAGTAGGCATGGCTGTGATGGCTTCTAAGTGCCCACAGCTTAAAATCTTGTTGATTGGCTGCCCTGCAGCCTTTCACCAAGCTATATTAAATGCTCGAACACGAACTCGAACCCAAACTTTTCCGGCTAAGTTCGGGTTCGGGTCCGAGGTACCAAAAATCGTATAGTTTTACAGTTCGGGTTCACTCAACACTAATACTCCACCTGGACAGATGTGAGGCAAAGAAAACCAGCACTGCCTGAAGTAAGTTGTGTATTGTTAAAGTAGCAACCCTGTTTGCTGAGACATGTGCTACTTGTTTACTTTAAAAATAGTGTTTCAACTGATGAGTCTCTCTCTCTTGAACTCCCTACTTGTACAACATGGTCAACTCTAAAGATGCTTGTATTGCTTTCTCTCCTTCAAACCCCCAATCCTCGATGTATTTGTACTAAGCAATAAATTGTACTTACCTACAGTTTATTGCTTAGTTAATTCAATAGTTGACAGCTGATATTGATTAATATTCACCTCTCTTGGCTTCTCTCCAGCTCCGGATGCTGCAGCACATGATGTCCTGATACTGGCCAGCATCAGGACGACATGTGTGTGACACACACAGCATCCTGTATCGAGGATGACCCTTTTGTGCAGCATTAACTGCAACTAAACATTTCCTGTAGTTGTTTATTAGTTCTGCACATCAGTTTGGAGAAATTGACCACATTCCTCTGTACAAAACAGCTTCATTTCCTCCAATGAATTGCTTGCTTCAGGTCCTTTAACAGCATTTTTTATTGGATTAAAGTCAGGACTTTGACTTGGCGATTGCAAAACTTTCTTTTTCTTTTTTAACCATTCTTTAGTAAAACAACTTGTGTGCTTAGGGTCATTAATGGTAAGCTATCTTGGTCCAGATGTAGCAGAACAGGCCCAAAACATGATACTACCACCACTGTTCCGTTGAGCTTACCTTGAGTTTCTTTTGTGATCTAACAAACTATTAAACACTTTGTTGGTCGACCACTTCTGGGAGCAGTATTAGTGGTCATGAATTTTCTCCATTTTTACACAGTCTGTGACTAAATTCATGGACTTCAAATTCTTTGGAGATAGTTGAGCATCAACAACTCTTCTTCTAATGTCCTCAGAAATCTCCTTGTTTGCACCATGATACACTTCCACACACGTGTTGTGAAGATCAGATTCGACATCTCCTAGCAACCATTATTGAAAAACACACTGCATCTGGATGCTTTACGTTTCTCACGCAAGCCCCAATCACTTCTACGGAGCCAGAGCTGCATGAAAAACCACACAATCAATTTTTCCTGAATGCAAAAATGATGTGTAAAAGAATGGGTTATAATTCTATCTGGATGCTATGTGTTCATCACTTGCATCGCATTCAAATGGAAAACTTGCTTGTGTGTAAAACCCTAAATCCACTTAAATTAAAAAGAATGGCATCCAGCATTGTAGCTGATCGTAGGAAAGTTAACATCCTCTTTATTTATTTATTTTTAAGTCTGGAAAAGTGTTCCATGCAAGTCATTGAATCCCCTTCAGTCTGTTATGTCTATGATCCTTGGTTTCTGCAGTAAAGCATATCTCCAAATGCAAGATAGGCAAGATAGTAGTCCCCATAATCAGGTTCAGGAAATAGAATTAAAAACTGCAATCAGAAAATAAACTCTGGTTTTAACTGGCAGAAAAGAAATCATAGGTGACACATTTCTTTTCAGGTGCAGAGTCTCTCCATAGTATTAAATATATAACTGCAAACAATAGAGACTTAGGGGGAATTCATTATTCTTCTTACGCGCTTTTTTGCATAAAATCCGCTTTTCTAGTCACAATATGGATTTCACGCAACCTCGTCAATTTTATGAAAAAGGGGTGTAGATGGGGCCATCAGCCCCGGCTCTTTCATCATTATTTATGACAGAAACTGGTGCAAATAAGTACGGAAATTTACTGCACCTCCAAGCTGCCATAGATTTAATTCCAGCCCACGACTGCAGGAGACAGCATGTAATTTATATTGAGGCCTGACCAGCCAGACCAGCCAGACCAGACCAGCAAAGCAGATGGCGGTCTTGATAAATCAGGGACTATGAGCATTACTTTTAAAGGGAAAACTTCTCCTTCTGTTGTCAGTCCTCTCCAATCAAAGTGCTTTCTCTTCTCTGCAATTATCTATCAGGGCTACAAAACGTAGTGGTGATCGGAATAATAATTTTTATATTCCTGTTGATAAAATATTGAGCTTGATTTTAATGCAACTTAAATATAGATTACATTTCAACAAATCCCCTATTGATTGCAGTGATATAGATCATACACTGTAGTTCTAATAAACAATAATAAGTAACAGTATTTTCTCTCTACCATTGCCATATGTTCAATGTTTCACCCCGGGAAACCCATCCTGTTATTGTCATTCTTCTGTAGTATCTGTTTGTGATATTCTGCTCACATATCATCTTCCTAAAACACATCCATATCAGATGCACATCAAATATCCTTTGTTTCTCCCTCCTTGCTTATTTTTTTCTCCTTAGGTATGGCTGGGTTTCCACTTTACAGAAACGGAATTAGTCAGTGCATTCTGCAGGGTGAAACAGATAGATTAAAAAGTCTACACACCCCTGTTAAAATGTCAGTTTTCTGTGCTGTAAAAAATGAGACAAAGATAAATCATTTCAGAACTTTTTCCACCTTTAATGTGACCTATAAACTGTACCAATCAACTGAAAAACAAGCTGAAATCTTTTAGGTAGAGAGAAGAAAAATATAAAAATAAGATAATATGGTTGCCAGTGTGCACACCCTTAAACCAATACTTTGTTGAAGCACCTTTTGAATTTATTAAAGCACTCAGTCTTTTTGGGGTATGAGTCTATCAGCATGGCACATTTTGACTTAGCAAGATTTGCCCACTCTTCTTTGCAAAAACACTCCAAATCTGTTAGATTGGGAGGGCATCTCCTGTGTATAGCCCTCTTCAGATCACCCCATCAATTTTCAATCAGATTCAGGTCTGGGCTCTGGCTGGGCCATTCCAAAACTTTAATCTTCTGGTGAAGCCATTCCTTTATTGATTTGGATGTATGCTTTGGGTCGTTGTCATACTGAAAGATGAAGTTCCTCTTCATGTTCAGCTTTCTAGCAGAAGCCTGAAGGTTTTGTGCCAATATTGACTGGTATTTGGAACTGTTCATAATTCCCTCTATCTTAACTAAGGCCCCAGTTCCAGCTGAAGAAAAACAACCCCAAAGCATGATGCTGCCACCACCATGCTTCACTGTGGGTATGGTTTACTTTTGTTGATGTGCATTGTTGTTTTTGCGCCAAACATATCTTTTGGAATTATGGCCAAAAAGTTCAACCTTGGTTTCATCAGACCATAACGCCTTTTCCCACATGCTTTTGGGAGACTTCAGATGTGTTTGACCAAAAGACCAGTTTGACCAAAAGCCCAGTTTACTTCTCGTCTTTTCATCAATTTTGGAGGGACGTCCAGTTCTTGGTAATGTCACTGTTGTGCCATATTTTCTCCACTTGATGATGACAGTCTTCACTATGTTCCATGGTATATCTAATGCCTTGGACATTCTTTTGTACCCTTCTCCTGACTGATACCTTTTAACAATGAGATCCCTCTGATGCTTTGGAAGCTCTATGTGGACCATGGCTTTTGCTGTGGGATGGGACTAAGAAAATTTCAGGAAGGACCAACTAGAGCAGCTGAACTTTATTTGGGGTTAATCAGAGGCACTGTAAATGATGGAACGTGTATGCTGACTCCTATTTAACATGATTTTAAATGTGATTGCTTAATTCTAAACACAGCTATTTCCCCACTTTTAATGCAACCACATTATTTTTATTTATTTTTTCTTCCCTCCACCTAAAAGATTTCAGTTTGTTTTTCAATTGAGTGGTACAGTTTATAGGTCACCTTAAATGTTGGAAAAAGTTCTGAAATGATTTATCTTTGTCTAATTTTTTTACAGCACAGAAACCTGACATTTTAACAGCGGTGTGTAGACTTTATATCCACTGTACGCAAGTCATCCACCAACAGCAACGTGACCTCAATACGGATGGGAACCTAACTCTAAACCTAAATCTATCTAAATTGAAGTACGGTTACACTCCCCTTTAGGTTAGATGCCCATGAACGGAATAGAGATAGGTTAACATCCGTATTGAGGTCATATTTCTAACTGACATGCTAATTCTTTGGTTGCTGTCTTTTAAAATCTGTATGATGTGGTGGTGCTCCCCAGCTTATTAAATGGGCTGTGCCCTTTCCAGTTAGCTGCTGGAGAAGTACAGTTCCAGAGGCCATTATTGGTGGGCACTGGGAGCAAAAGTGCAGTGAGACCATGCCAGCCCGGAAGTGCATAGAAGAGGGGACACCATGTTCCTCATGCTGGAAGGAGTATGTGGAGACTTGATAAAAGGGCCAGTCTTCCTGCCAAGTGTGATGTTATTGGCGGTTCAATACTGCCAGGCCAAAACCCTATTTCATGGTGAAAGAACTGGAAGGTCTGAATTGCCACGGCTGGGAGTGTGAGGTAGTGGAGCTCATAATATATATAAAGTCACATGCAAGAGTTTGAGCACCCTTTGTCAAAATTACTGTTACTATGAACAGTTAAGCAAGATGAAGATGAAATGATCTCCAAAAGGCATACAGTTAAAGATGACACATTCCCTTTGTATTTTAACCCCTTCACTACCGAGCCACTTTTCACCTCAAATCCCAGGCAGATTTTTGCAAACGCTTTTACTTATCCAAAGCATTCTGAGACTGTTTTCTCGTGACACATTATACATCATATTAATGATAATTTTGAGTCAATATATTTCACCTTTTTATTAAAAAGCCCAAAAATGATAGAAATTTTGGAAAAAGTCACTATTTTCTATATATGAATTTGTCTGCTTTTATGGCAGATAGTGATGCCTCACAAAATAGTCATTACTTTACATTTTCCATATGTCTAATTTAAGTTGGCTTCATTTTGTGAATTCATTTAATTTATTTAGAACGTTAGAAGGCTTGCAATTTTAGATTCAATTTTTAAAAATTTCAACAACATTTCCAAAACCATTTTCTTAAGCACCAATTTAGTTATAAAGTGATTTTCAGGGGCTTATGTAATGGAAACGACCCAGAAATTACCTCATTTTAGAAACTACACCCCTCAAATTATTCAAAACTGATGTTACAAACTTTGTTAACCCTTGAGGTGTTCCACAAGAAATTAACAGGAAATTGAGGTAAAATTTCAAAATGTAAATTTATTTTTTAGATTTTCAATTTTCTTTCATTTTTGCTGTAACATAGCAAGGGTTAAAAGGAAAGTAAACCTTATTATTTATTACCCTGATTACCCTGATTTTCCAGTTTACAACCCCCCCAAAAAATGTGCTCAAAAACAGTTGTATGAGCGCATGGCAGGGTTCAAAAGGGGAGGAGCACCATAGGGGACAGATTTTTCAGGATTGGCTTTTGGTAGCTATGTTGCATATAAAGACACGCTGAGGTACCCCGACAGTGGAAACCCCTAAAAAGTGACCCCATTCCAGAAACTAGACCCCTCAAGGAGTATTTCAAAGTATGTAGTGAGCACTTTGATCCATCAGGCGTTTCACAGAATTAGTAAACACTTGGCTATGAAAATGAAAAATTACAATTTTTTCCAGAAAAAGTTGCTTTACACCCACATTTTTCACTTTTACAGGCGGTAACAGGACAAAATGCACCCCACATTTTGTTGTTACCCGTTTCCTCCTGAATACGGAAACACCCCACATGTGCTAAAAAAATGGATGCATGAGCGCATGGCAGGGTTCAAAAGGGGAGGAGCGCCATAGGGCTTTTTGAGGACAGATTTTGCAGGATTGGCTTTTGGGAGCTATGTCGCATATGAAGACATGCTGAGGCACCCCTACAGTGGAAACCCCCAAAAAATGACCCCATTCCAGAAACTAGACTCCTCAAGGAATATTTCAAGGTGTATAGTGAGCACTTTGACCCATCAGGCGTTTCACAGAATTAGGAAACACTTGGCTGTGAAAATGAAAAGTTACAATTTTTTCCAGAAAAAGTTGTTTTACACCCACATTTTTCACTTTCACAAGGGGTAACAGCACAAATATATCAGTCTTGTTTAGATCAGGCTTGTTTAGATTTTGTTTTGCAAACTTCTGACACTGAATTTTGTGGCAAAGGCACAGGAGAGGTTGTCTTCTGATGACTGTTCCATGAAGGCCTTATTTGTGCAAGTGTCACCGAACAATAGAACAATGTACCACAATTCCAGAGTCTGCTAGATCTTCCTGAAGGTCTTTTGCAGTCAAGCAGGGGTAATGATTTTCCTTTCTAGCAATCCTACAAGCAGCTGTCTCAGAAATGTTCTTAGTCTTCCAGACTTTTTCTTGACCTCCACTGTTCCTGTTAAAGGGGTTGTCCCACAAAATGATTTTTTACAGTTTTCAAACCAAAACCTAGATCTGAATAGCTTGGTAATTGCATGTAATTCAAAATTTGCATAATCACTGAGTTATTCAATAAAATGTGTCTGTATAGTGCCACCTGCACTTTGTTCTTTTTCTTTGTCTGGCTCACTGAGAAGGCCGCACAGTTTCATCCTTAAACTGCCTCCTCTGTTTGGCACCTGTCAGTGCTGGCACCGATCCGGGCCATTTAACCTCTTATATGCTGCGGTCAGTCGCCAGCCCAGAGGGAGGGGGCTCCTCTCTCCCCCATCGGGCCGCCATGCTGCGATGGCAGTGTCCTGATGGTTACCATGGCAGCCAGACACCTTACAAAGGTATCCAGGCTTGCAGGTACCTAAGCCTGACAGACCCTAAGGGTCTGGTCAGGCTTAATGTCAGTGTAAAACTGACAGTACAGTGCATTGCAATAGATGACTATTGCAGAGCACTGTATAGCCATCAGACACACAGGATCTTCAAGTTGAAGTGGGACTTGATAAAAAGTGTAAAAATAAAAACCATTAAAAATTTAAAGAAAAGTAATACAAATCTTAATTAAATAAATATTGCCTTTTTCCATATCTGCTCATTTATAATTGATTTTAAAAAATTAAACAATTAAATAAACAATACGCATAATTGGTATCACCGCTGTAGTGACCTGATCTATAAAAAGATTCATGGTGAAAAAAATCAAAATCAATGATGGAATTGCTGTTTTTGTCACCTCACCTCCCAAAAATGTAACAAAGAGTGATCAAAAAGTCATATGTATCCCAAAATGGTCCCAATAAAAACTACAGCCCATCCTGCAAAAAACAAGTCTTCACACAGCTACCGTACATTGTTCAAAATATAAACATTTTAATATATGGCTATGCAAAATATCTTTTATTTTTAATACAAAAGTTTATGCAACACATCCCCAAAGTTTATGCTGAAAAAGTAGTAAAGCATAGAAAAACTACATAAATTTGGTATTGCCATAACTGTCAACCTATCAACCTATAGAATAAAACTATCATAGCATATATACCGCGTGAGGAACCCCATAAAAATAAAAACACTGATGGAATTGCAATTTTTGCCCACCGTACCACCCAAAAATGTTATAAAAAATTATCAAAATAATCAAAATGATAAAAACTACAGCCCATCCCGCAATAAACAAGCCCTCAAACAGCTACATTGGTGAAAAAATTTAAATTTTATGGATGTTAGTATATGGCTATGCAAATATGATTCATTTATATTGCATGAGGAACCCCATAAAAAAAAACTGAATTGCAATTTTGCAAACATCACCTCCGAAAAAATGTATAAAAAGTGATCAAAAAGTAATTTGTAGCCCAAAATCATATAAAATAAAAAAACTACAGCTTGTCCTGCAACAGAAAATAAAAATGTTATGGCTCCTAAAAACTATTCTATGCAAATTCCATGTTAGAAAATCCCAATGCCGCTCCTTCCCTTCTGAATGCTGCCATGTCCCCAAACAGCAGTTTACGACTACATATGGGGTATTGCCATATCAAGAAAAAATGCATAACAAATTGTGATGTGCATTTTCTCCTGTTACACCTTGTTAAAATGAAAATTTTGGGGCTAACGCAACATTTTATTTGAAATAAATCGTAATTTTTCATTTTTACAGCCAAGTATTTCTAAATTCTATGAAACGCTTGTTGGGTCGAAGCATTCATTTCTACCCTCAATCAATTTCTTGAGGGGTGTAGTTTCCAAAACGGGGTCACTTTTTGGGGTTTACTTCCTAGGGGTACCTCAGGGTCTCTTCAAGTGTGACATGGCACTTAGAAACCATTCCAGCAAAATCTGCTCTCTAGAAACAATATTGCGCTCTCTTCCTTCTGAGCACTGCCATTTGCCCATACAACAGTTTATGACCAGGGTGTTTTTGTAAGCTGCAGAATCCAAGTAATATATATTGATGTTTGTTTCGCTGTTAACCCTTGTTACAGGAAAAATAGATCGAAATGGAAATTTTTCACAAAAAATGAAATTCCTGTGAAACACCTAAAGGATTAACAAAGTTTCTAACTTTAGTTTTAAATAAAGTGAGGGCTGTATTTTCTAGCAAGGGGCAAATTTGGGTGGTTTCTATTATGAAAGCCCCTAAAATCACTTCAGACCTGAATTGGTCCTTAAAAACACAGTTTTGAGATTTTTTCAAAATTTTCAATACATTTTGGTTTTTTTATACATAAAGTTAAAACATGTCAACTCAAATATACCACTAATATGAAGTACAAACTGTCACTAGAAAACAAGCTTAGAATGGCTTGGATCACTAAAAGCGTACCAGAGTTATTACTAGATAAAGTGACACATATTAGATTTGAAAAATGGGGCTTTGGCATTTGGTCCAAACTGGCTTTTGCTGGATGGGGTTAAAGCCACTTCAGTACTAAATTGGTCCTTAAAAACACGTGGGTGTTTATCAAACTAGTGTAAATTAGAACTGGCTTAGTTGCCCATAGCATTTTTGACCACGCCTTTGGAAAATGAAAGGTGGAATCTTATTGGTTGCTATGGGCAACTAAGCCAGTTCTACTTTACATCAGTTTGATAAATGACCCCAACCGTTTTGAATTTTTTTAGAAAATTTCAAAAATTGCTTCTAAAATTCTAAGCCTTCTAAAATACTAAAAAAAGAAAATGAAATTTAGAAAATGATGCCAACATAAAGTAGACCCTTCCCGACATATGATGTAATAATAAGTCATAGTGGGAAGTGACTTCCATAATTTGACGTACTAGTATGTCATGCTGATCAGGCAGGCACCGGAGAGGTCGAACAGTGCAGGGGCCCGGTAGTCACTGACTGCTGTGTCTTCCTGCATTGCTGTAAAAATGATGCCGGGCGGGTAAACCCTTTCTATGCTGCGGTCAGAGCTGACCGTGGCATAGAAGGTGTTTGTGTTGTGTAACGAGTCTTTATCGGTCCCCGCACTGTGGTGATGGGTACCCGATCAGTGAGAAGGCAGCCTGATGCCTTACACAAGCATCTGGGCTTTCCTTTTATGGAGGCGTAGGAGATTCAGCCCCCAGGCTGTGTCGACTAGGCAAATGTCAGTGTATTACGCTGGTAATACAATGACAGGCAATGCATTATAATAAAGACGTATTGTAATGCATTGCACAGAGAATCTGACCCCAAAAGTTGAAGTCCAAGAGTGGGACAAAAATAAAAAGTTTAAACAAAAGTTAAAAAGGTGTTTTTACAAGAACACCCCTTCCCTAACATACACATATCAAGTTGTAAAAATATTGAAAAAAAGAAAAACAGACATATCCGCATCCATAACAACCTGCTCTACAAAAATATCACATAATCTACCCTGTCAGATAAATGTAGACATATTTGGTATTGTCACGTCTGTAACAACTTGCTCTATAAAAATAGCACATGATCTTACCTGTCAGGTGAATATTGTAAAATAAAAATAAAAACTGTGCCAGAACAGCCTTATTTTAGTTACCTTGCCTCACAAAAAGCATAATATAGAGCGATCAAAAATTATGTGTACCCCAAAACAGTACCAATAAAACACCTTATCCTGTAGTTTCCAAAATGGGGTCCGTTTTTGAGAGTTTCTACTGTAGGGGTGCATCAGTGGGGCTATAAATGTGACATGGTATCTAAAAACCAGTCCAGGAAAATCTGTCCCCTAAAATCATATGGTGCTCCTTTCCTTCTGCGCCCTGCTATGTGCCCATACATAAGTTGACAATGACATATGGGCAGTTTTTGTAAACTACAGAATCAGTGTTAGAGATTTTGAGTTTTGTTTGGCTGTAGTGTTAACCCTTTCTGTTAACCCTAAGGGTTAACAAAGTTTGTAAAATGAGTTTTGAATAACTTTGTTATTACCAGAAAAGGTGACTCATTTCAGATTAGAAAAACAGGGCTTTGGCATTTGGTCTAAACTGTTTTTTGCTGGAAGGGGTTAACAATTTCTGCTATTTAAACTTCAAAAAGGAAGAGTTTTTTAATAAATACATTTTGAAATGTTTATTTTTATGGTGGTCTTATATTTACCATGTATAGAAATTAGGACACTCAAAGAACTCAACCCGAGCAAGCCTTTCACAGTGTGGTACTCGAACAGCGGGTCATTGCAAAAATGTGAGTGGCTTTTTTTGAGGCACATGTCTTATATGTAAGGGCGTGTTTACATATGTCAAGAAGCCCTATAATAATTTCATTCCCCAAACTAGACTCCTGTATTAATGTCCAGACCAGACCCCCTAAATATACCACAAAGCCTTTTAATTCTGACCCCCGACCAGATCCTAAATATATTCAGACTGTTAGACATCATACCAGAACACTAAAGATATTCGATCGCAGATCGGACCAGGGAGAGAAGGAGAAGGAGGAAGAGAAAGAGAGAGAGAGAGAGAGAGAGAAAGACCCTGTATCAAACCATTATAAAAATAATATGTGGCTCCAATGAACCCGCAAGGAAAAACCAGTTGAATTTGGCATACAGTTGTAAAATAAAGTTTGCACCTTAACCATATATATACACTGAGAAAAATTTGTTTGTGAAAAGTTGTTTTTGTTGTCTCATTCTCCTCGTTCTACCCTTTTAAAGAGTTTGATTGTTTTCCAGAACTATTGAAATTTGTTCCGATCTGTTGTGCCACTGAACAAATTTTTCCCTTCTGCTACTCCTAAGGGTGTTATTCAAGTGGCCCCATGATTTTCACACTTTATCCCCTATACTGGGATCTGCGGTCCACTGGAGGGGAACCAGCAGGCCGCTACCTCTAGGATTAGTCTCTGCTCAGTGGCTGCTGACCCATGGGGGGTTAAGAGACACTGGTCTAGAGCACCAAGGGATCAGAAAAAATTGTGGTCAGGAAACAAGCTAAGGTCAGGGTAAACAATATACGAGCAATCCAACAAACAGTCTTAAGGTCTGGACAGGCACTAAAGGGTCAAAACAAGGAAAAGGCAGAGGTCAGGTCAGGCAGCATAGTCTGAAATGCAGCAAGACGTTAAAGAGACAGCAAGGGGGAGCAGGTAAGAGCCCTGGTGGCCAAACCCATCAGGAGGAGTGAGGTGGGAGCCACAGGCCGCTAGTATAACACCACTCTTGTACATAGGCTTTGTCTTGTACTGCAGCACAGCAACATCGACCTGAATGGCACTAAGCTGCAATACCAGACCAAGGACAAGAGTGCCCTTTTATTGTGTGCAAGTGGTTGGACTGTATGTCCCTTGAGTCTGTCTACCTTACTACACTATGTAGTACTAATAACTTTTGTCTTGAGATAAACAACATCTGAAATTTTTTTTGTGATATTAGCAGGGGACCTGCTTACATCATGATCTTATTATGATTCACCATTTTCATTTTGACATTGCATACACACCTCATCTTCCAACTCCTCTGACAAAAGCATAAATAAGTTATAGAATGAGTAAGGCTTATAAGCAAGAAGTGGCATAATTTATATATATATATATATATATATATATATATATATATATATAGTCCACAAAACTCGAGCAGCACTCCCAAAATATAGTGAAAAAAAGTAAAGGTTTATTCACCCATAGGTGTTGCAACGTTTCAGTCCCAAACCTAGGACCTTTCTCAAGCAAGTAACAAGAAAATTTGTGGCAATATATATAGTGCATCACATATATACATGTATACATATATACATGTGCTGTAAAAAATGAGACACAGATAAATCATTTCAGAACTTTTTCCAACTTTAATGTCACCTATAAACTGTACAACTCAATTGAAAAACAGACTGAAATATTTTAGGCAGATGGAAAAAAATTATAAAAATTTAATATTATGGTTGCATAAGTGTGCACACCCTTAAACTAATACTTTGTTAAAGCACCTTTTGATTTTATTACAGCACTCAGTCTTTTTGGTTATGAGTCTATCAGCATGGCACATTTTGACTTGGCAAGATTTTGCCCACTCTTCTTTGCAAAAACACTCCAAATCTGTCAGATTGCGAGGGCATCTCCTGTGCACAGCTGTGCACAGACCTCTTCAGATCAGCCCACAGATTTTCAACCAGATTCAGGTCTGGGCTCTGGCTGGGCCATTCCAAAACTTTAATCTTCTTCTGGTGAAGCGATTTCTTTGTTGATTTGGATGTATGCTTTGGGTCGTTATCATGCTGAAAGATGAAGTTCCTCTTCATGTTCAGCTTTCTAGCAGAAGCCTGAAGATTTTGTGCCAATATTGACTGGTATTTGGAACTGTTCATTTTCCCTCTATCTTAACTAAGGCCCCAGTTCCAGCTGAAGAAAAACAACCCCAAAGCATGATGCTGCCACCACCATGCTTCACTGTGGGTATGGTGTTCTTTTGTTGATGTGCAGTGTTGTTTTTGTGTCAAACATATTTTTAGAATTATGGCCAAAAATTCAACCTTAGTTTCATCAGACCATAAGACCTTTTCCCACATGCTTTTGGGAGACTTCAGATGTGTTTTTGCAAAATGTAGCCTGACTTGAATGTTTTTCTTCTTAAGAAAGGGCTTATATCTTGCCACTCTACCCCATAGCCCAGATATATTAAGAACATGGGAGATTGTTGTCACATGTACCCTTCTCCTGACTGATACCTTTTAACAATGAGATCCCTCTGATGCTTTGGAAGCTCTCTGTAGACCATGGCTTTTGCTGTTGGATGCAACTAAGAAAATTTTAGGAAGACAGTACAGAAGCTTAACTTTATTTGGGGTTATCCAGAGGCACTGTAAATGATGGCACGTGTATGCTGACTCCTATTTAACATGATTTTGAATGTGATTGCTTCATTCTGAACAGATACATCCCCAGTGTGCACACTTATGCAACCACATTATTTTAGTTTTTTGTTTTCTTCCCTCTACCTAAAATATTTTAGTATGTTTTTCAATTGAGTGCTACAGTTTATAGGTCACATTAAAGGTAGAAAAAGTTCTGAAATTATTTATCTTTGTCTCATTTTTTTACAGCACAGAAAGCTGACATTTTAACAGGGGCGTGTACACTTTTTATATCCACTGTATATATATTGCATATTTCAAGTATACACTGAAGGTAGATAAGTAAATCATTGGAAAAAAATCATAATTTTGTGCTTTCATTACACTGTGCTCTGTATCCTGGATATAAAACTAAGCTGGCTAATATTTTAGGACAATGTTGGCCATACATATAGTCATACAAAACAGTTGTTTGTTGAGTGAACATTCAGTGGCTCCTCTAAAGTTTGATTTTTATCTCATACATGCCTGAAGGAAGGAAGAGACAATGAGAAATTTGAATTGCTTTTTTTTTTTTATATATGTGCGCTATATGCATGGCTTCATTTTATACAGTTTACATATTGTCTACACTTTTGAACTGTGTGGTAGTAGACATTATACTTTCTTAAAATTGATGCATTCCTGTTTATAAAGATTTTCATTCAGATGGAACTTATTTCATGCCTATTTTGTATTCTGTCTGTTCAGTTGCTGGTTCAGTGAATCATTTCAATTTTTAATAAGTCGAGCAGACAAATAGCACAATATGTCCTAAAAATAAAAGGATATACTTTATGGAAAAAGACAACAAACATCCAATTACATCCAAATAGACAGAAGAATAACTCAGATGCAAAATCCTATAAAAATATTTAAAAGGGTTGTCCTACATAGGACAATGAAAATGAGCAATACAAGTGAAAGAAAGGTGTTTCTCTACAATTGACATTTAACACCCCTCCACAGGGGTCTTCATGATCACTAGAATTGGGGTCCTGAACCTGCATTCCACCTCACTGCAAAACGGCAATGAAGAGGAGTTTGAACGGAGCATTATCAATCAAACGCCCACAATTTAAGATTAGTCAAGTATGCTTTTTTATGTAACATTTTTTGCTTTTGTTGGCGACCAATAAGATTTCAGCATTCATTTTTCTGAACTCCTTTTGAAAATGAAAGGTGGGAGCTGATTGGTTTCTGTGGGAAACTTAGCCAGTTTTTCTTTGCACCACTTTTATTAAATTTTCCCCAGTGTCTTGACACACTGCCCGAACTGCTGGTGGAATGATCTAGGGAGCCATCACATATGACAGTCGGTCACCTCTAGTACTGATACCAGGGACACTAACAGCTCAGTGATATATGCAGGATATCCTGCAGCCATATGGACTTCCAACTGGCATTTTTCAGCAGGATAATGCTTGCTCATACACAAGGTTTCCCAGGAATGTCTGCACCAGATTGCAACACTTCCTGGGCCTGCCCGGTTGCATTTATCACGCATTTATAGGACCACCTGGGACACCAGATTCGGCATGCTACAAGTGAGCAGGATCTACAGTCCCGGCTAAAACATCTGTGGGTAAATGTGCCAATAGATGCCATTTGGAACCTGTATGCCTAGATGTGCAACCGTATCTCATCTTATATCTGGGCTAGAGGCGACCCAATAGGTACTAGAGCCTCCTTTTAATTATAAAGTTTTATCAATAAAACATATTGTAATTACTTATATTATAATTTCATTCACACATCGAAAGTTTCATTGATTCCAACAACTCCATCTTGATGTATTAGAATTCTTTTGTCCATGAGTGTACATTCCATGATTTAGCGTGATGTGATGGTATAGAAGGGTGTTTTGTGTTCTTTCCTAAGGCTGTGTTTAAACTCAATCTGTCATCCATTCCATGCCTTTGTCTTTAGAAACATATGAAAAATGAGTGAAACACACACTTCACTTTTTCTGTCTATCGTCCCAAAGAGTAATCATCAATAAAGAAATGGAAATCTATTTTTCTGCTCAAGACAGGAAGCCTTTGCCTGCTATGCTTTTCTGTCTTTCCTCCTAATGGATGCATTTTGAGACATTTTTGTGAAAAAGTTTCTTACTGAATACAATGAAATCTTTTGCGGTGTCTGTTGTGAGCGTATTATATCACAAGACATGACAAGAACATAAAGAACAAAAATAAAATAAAATGAGCAGAATGCAGCCAGATTTAGACAGTAGATCTGGCTATAGATTTTACTATAGATTATATTTTATTTAGGATGTTTTAAAGTAAACATAAAGGACAATATAATAAGATTAATTAATTCTTTTTTTTTTAAGTTTTAAGAAATTTATGATTGTCCCTGCACTTGCTAATGTAAAACACCCTGATTCCAAGTGAAAAAAATCATATTTTGTCTTTTGTTCTTTGTTATTTTATTTGTATTTATTTTTAAGTGATTGACAGCCTCTTCCATCTAGGAAGTATAGGTTCTAGCTCTACAGAGCATTTAATATATAAGATCTCTCTGTGAATTGTATCTTCCATCTATCTAATTTTTGATGAGCCTAAGCTGACCATAATGAATTGATCGCCATGAATTTTAATTCCTGGGAACTACTCAATTGTAGGTTATCCATTAATTACTTGGGTTAAATGCATTTTGGAGCGAAAATCAGATAATGAATAATAATAATAATAATTATTATTATAATATGATTTTACACTGCACCCATCTATTAGGAAAGCCTTGATTGACACGTGGTCTATATCAGGGCTGCACAACTTTTATGGTTGGGGACCAAATTGTTAGACTGAACCAATCCCAAGTGCTGAAAATAAAACTTAATAGGGTATAACCTAATGAAATAGTGTATTTATGGCACATCAAATATACAGTATATATCATAAATGTCTGGGTATAATTCCAAGGCTCCCATCTAATGGAAGAATACATGAAAAATACATGTGAGCAGCCACAAGACACAGACATACATGTCTGTTACCAGATAATTGGGAGACTCACAGAATGTTATCGAGGGCCACATGTGGCCCCCAGGCTGCAGGTTGTGCACCCCTGGTCTATGTAGTAGTGCCTACTTGGAATAGTCTGTGGTTACAAAGTAATTTTATAAATTCACTAATTGATAAATGCACGTCTGCACCCATCTGCTGGTTATCTTGCAGCCTAACATATAACACACAGCACACTTTTCCTGACTGTGTTGTACTCTTTGCTCTATCCCTTCCTTCTTTTATTATTAGAAATAGCAACAGGGAGGGGAGTAGGCTGTACAAATAAGATAGTGGAGAGAGTCTAGAGTTTCCATGTCTTCAGTGAGGGCAGCTCACACAAACTGTACTGAATCAGAGTGCAGAAAGCACACTTACACCACAGTCTACTGGGAAAGAGAGCGCATCGGCTGTGTACTAGTGTAGAGAGCAAGAATAAAACCTTGCTGAATTCTCTGTGGGGATAAGGAGGAGGATCCACACACTCAATATCAGTGTGTAGCAGCAGAAGGGATGAAATAGCAATCAGTGCAAGTATGAAGCTGTAGTGATACATGAGAGCTAGTAATGACAGCAGCATCCTGGACAGATGTATTACTGGGAGTCAAGATTTAGAAAAGGCAGATCAGGATGCAGAGACCCGTGGAGCGTCAGAAACAATGAGGACAAGAGTGAAAGGATTAAGATGGGTGAATAAGGTTCCCAAATAGGTGGGTATTCAACGGAGTGGAAGTATCTGAGAACACATAGTATTGGGTAGTAGGTCTTCAATTAAGTGATGTGATGTCACTTGATCAGATGATAAAATCAAATCAAATAAAAGCAATAAAAACAACACTTGTGGTTGTTGTTGTTGTACTCACTTCACTAGGAGGGGTAGTGTAAGATAAACTGAAGACACTTACACTTTGAATCCCCTCGCCGAGGTTGCCTGTAGGGTAGTGCATCCACCGGATGGTCCCAAATGATGAACGGGGCCTCTGTAATCAGTCAGGTGGTCTTTATTGGAATAAAAATCTTGACGTGTTTTGGGGTTAATTACAATCCCCTTCTTCAGGAGCCCTGCTTGTACTTAACCCCCAAAACGCGTCGAGCTTTTTATTCCAATAAAGACCACCTGACTGATTACAGAGGCCCCTGGTTCATCATTTGGGACCATCCGGTGGATCCACTACCTACAGGCGACCTCTGCGAGGGGGTTCAAAGTGTAAGTGTCTTGAGTTTATCTTACACTACCCCTCCTGATGAAGTTAATACAACAACAACAACCACAAGTGTTGTATTTATTGCTTTTATTTAATTTGATTTTATTATCTGATCAAGTGACATCACATCACTTAATTGAAGTAAGACCTTCTACCCAATACTATGTGTTCTCAGATACTTCCACTCAGTTGAATACCCACCTATTTGGGAACTTTCTTCAGCCATCTTAATACTTTCACTCTTGTCCTCATTGTTTCTGGCGCTCCACGGGTCTCTGCATCCTGATCTGCCTTTTATAAATCTTGATACTCGGGCAGCCTCGACACTTGAGGCTAGCTTCTTCTGCGATGTGAGCCGCCTAAAACCTGTTGGACCTTCTATCTGAAACCTCTCTTTCTCCCGTTAGTAATGTGTCCCCTGGTGCTCATTCTCTTTAGGAATCAGGGCCGATTATGTTATCCCTCCATTCCTTTTAGAGTGTGCCGACCCTAACGTTCCCTTTTTTCTCTTTTTCTCACATATATTACTGGGAGTGGTATGCTCACATAAGAATGGTCTGAAACTAAGAGCAGGTTCTAACCTGAATATCAAGGGTCTCAAAACATTAACATTAGCAGACAGCAAATGACTGCAGCAGCCCAGTAGAGCAATGCCTTGCTCTGCAGCATTCCTCCTCAGTTCACATGGTACCATGTGCTCATGATTTGCTCCCTTACATGGAGCAAATCATATAATAATTTCATAACATTAATTTGCTACCTATTAAAGTGAACAATACAAGTGAAAAAGGAGAATTATATGGGTCTATTAGCCTTGGTTCAACTGTGATCAAGTAGACCTCTCCAGAGTACTTAAATGGATTGTCAAATGACAAACTGTATTATCGTGTAATTTGGGAAAAATACACTATACTATGATATATATATATATATATATATATATATATATATATATATTTTTTTTTTTATATTTTTTTTTTTTTAAGATAAAATAAAGAGTAAAGTAAGTAACAGTCACCCAAACCCGTCAACATATGACCCAGCTTCTATCGACCAGTGCCCAACATGGTACTCGACCAATGCCCATATGATACAAAGAGAGGTGATGGTAGCAAGACACATCTTACCCTGATGGTGTGTGCTGCGGCCTCTTCCTAGGCCTGTGATGCCATGTTCATCAGTCACATGAAGTATGTGCATCTCAGTCCCATTCAAATGAATAGGCTTAGATTGCAATACCAAGAACATCCAGTATACAACGTATGGCGCTGTGCTTGGTATGGTGTGAGGAGGCCACGATACCTCATCCCTTTCAAACGGCTGATAGACAGGGATTCCGGAAGTCAGACCCCAAAAATCAAATATTGATAGCCTATCTGGAGTTTGGGTCATCAGTATTATACTCCTGGAAAACCCCTTTAATGAGGCATAATTAGCAGCCACCTGAAGATGCAGCAGTCTAATGAGGAGGTGGAGAGGATGAGAATAGTAGTAGTGGCATAGATGGGGTTATAGTAGTTGGGGAGGTTGTCCTCCCCAGCCCTTCCTTAGTCAGTGCAGTGAAAATGATGGTGCAAATTGTAGTGCAGTGCGGTACAAGGACTAGACCACGTTTTAGTGCAACAAATCCATTGTACTTTGCCAAAAGGGGTTAACAGATGATACATAAGCACTGTATACATGAAATGCAGTCTTTACCGCTGACATAAGTAGTTCCCAAGGTTGTATAACGAGGCCAGTTTTTCTCTTTTATTAATCAGGCTGTACCCCTTGTAATCCGGAGAGTCTCCTGGGTCTCTGCTCCACACCGCTCCTAGTTGTTCATTCTACTAGAGCTAACTGTAGACTGGCTAGCAACTTCCTCCTTGAGAGAAAGAGAACGTGTCGGCTCCCCCAACTACAAAACTCACACCCCATATACAGCGTATGGGACATGGTACAGGAAATATAGTGTCAATATGGGCTGAGCTCTTGCAACAGGACTCTCAGTCTGGGAAACAGCAGGATGTGCAAAGGCCTATGGGACGCAGGACAATATGTATGGTATGGCCTCTGTTGACCTTTGTATGTGGTGGCAGGTGGTAGGAGTGAACTATGGTAGTGAGGGAAAAACTGTGTAGTTAGTTGCCAGACGGTCAAGGTTTTTATTTTGTACCATGTGATTTGTCTGCCGTGTGGCCATGTTTGCTCTGGATGAAGAGTAATAAAACTGGTTGCAGCCAAATCTTCTGTATTGGAGTGGCTTCTTGGATGTGCCAACCATTTTATCCAGAAGATGGTGATCTCAGAGAGACAAGTGACCCTCAAGTTACATGTCTGTTTCTTTCCAATAGAATACATTTTTGAAAGTGGCTACAGAGGGTTATAGAATATTACAGTGGTAGCTAAAGGACTCGCACTAGGAGAATTCCTGATGTTGTTACTTAAAGGGGTTGCTCTGAACCCAGACATATCCGCTTCTTCCCCACTCAGCTCCTCTGAGATGAGATTCGAGTATTTCATACCCTGCGCTGCAGCTCTGAACCTGGACAATCAATTATGGAATACAGTATATCAGACCAGTTTGGCAACATTTTTTTACCACAAGGAAAAACTCATATTTGCATCTACAGTACAATCATGAGAAGATATATGATAGGCATCAGTCTAACTGGAGCTTTACTGGTGTCTGCTCCCAAGGGGCAGTGAAAGCTATTGCTTCCATTTTATGTAAGTGGGCTGTTTATCAAGCCTCATTTTCAGACTGTTGATGATGTTGAGGGTATGACCTCAGGATGCACATGAAGGTAATATCTAATTTAGTAGAAGAGCCCTGTGTAAGCGATTAATTCTGTTCCTTTCCACTCACTGCAGCACAATAATAATTCATTTGGGAAATTAGTATTTTACTGAGTATCGATGATTCAAACAATTAGGCTGTATGACATGTGTTATCCTTTTAATTTGGAGAGGGCGAGCAGCTGTTCCTCTGCCACAATGAAAGAAAGATTGTATGTATATGGCAAAGAATCCATCAGTTTTGTTTTTATAGCCATAGCGCATATTGCTGCAAGAAATCTGCAGCAGGTGCAGTATCTAAAGACGAGGCTCATTTCTGTCCTTAACAACTCTCCAGCACTCTGCTGCCTTCTTCTTGTTATCTCTGCCTCATTATTCAAAAGATCTTTCCATAAATCACAAACAACAGTGTTTCTCAGCGAACAGAAGCAAAAGTGAAGCAAGGGACAAGTCAACAAAACCATTATGAGCCTCACAAACAATTTGTAAGAAAAAATGAAAGTATGATGTATAGCCACTTCTGTGGATCTGAAAAACAGCTCTCAGGTCTAACACTGTTTGTGATTGAGAGTTTTGTCATTTGGTGGCTAAGGAGGAAGGAGGGGGAACACAGATATGCTTTAAGATGAGGTAGTCTGTCTCAGTTGCTGCTCTTAAGGACAGATGGCAGCTATCATATTCCATTCATTAATATATTTTTCTTCTAGACATCGAAATAACCTCTACTAAGTCATAGCTACAGGGAGAAAAACCTTTCTGAAGCAACTAAAACTGCAAACACAACTATAAAGGCAGCAAGAAGATATAGATTTGGCTTTTTTGAAGTGATTTGGAATCTTTAATCATGTTTTTGTTATTTTATTATATTTAGCTTTTGGGTATGGCCACATGTTCATGTTTATTGAAGCGGTTTTGGAAACCAAAATCAGGAGTGGATCAAAAAGGAGAGAAAGTATTAATTCACTAAGGAATTCTTAAAATCTGTCAGAGACATAACAAATGCACAAATGGGTGCACCACAAAGGGTCAGAAGGGAAGGAGCACCAAATGGCTGTTGGAGGGCAGATTTCACTGGAATAATTTGAAGACCACTTGATGCACCCCTAAAGTGGAAACTCCCAAAACATGACCCCATTTTGGAAACTGCTCCCCCAAGGAATATTTCAAGGGATAAAGTGAGCACTTTAACTCAATAGGCGTTTCATAGAATTTAGAAACACTTTTTGAAACTGAAAAATTACATATTTTACAAAACCTACAAAGAAACTACCAGACGGGAGGAAAATACAATAATATTTTATTAAACATGATCCATAGGACAATACATTATAAAACAAAACAAGTGCAGGGACAAGGTGACATCACCAGAGGAAAGCACACTGGTAACAACTCATGCGGCTCCATATAATAATGAAGAAATAAAGTGCAGGTGCGATATCAATGCCATAAATTATCAAGGCAGAATATATTACCCATGCTGTGCTTCCTCAGGGATGGCACCAACCCCGACTCACGTTTTGGCGAACCTTCGTCTGGGGGTGGCATCATCACCGCAGAACTCAAAATAAATACCCCCACCAACCGATCCTAACATTAATCGCATCAGCGTGCACACCTGAACCGTATATCAGAATAATATCGTGGGCTGCAGCTTTGTGACGCGGGGCATCACATGACAGATAAGTCACGTGATCTACATCGGGTCACATGATGGCGCCCGCACATCCCCCAAAGTTAGAGAGATTATATCAGCGGCACCAAAAGCCAGATAGAGCATGCGCAGGCCTTCATAACAGCGCAAATTGAAAAAAGGGGAACAAACAAAGGGGACGTGCATACACTATAGTATTAATCCCATAGACATACATATCATATGGAAATTTGTGGGACTTACATTTAATTGATGGTGGAATCTCATCATTTCTGGTTTGTTCATTTTCATCCAGTAATTCTTCCAACGTACGCACAGCTTCTTGTTCTTCTTTCGTGGTAAAAATATCAGTATCTTCCTCTTTGTGTTGCCACCTCTTGAGAAGTAACGAGCGAGCGAAGATGTGCAAATCCTTCACCGCTGTAAAATGATCAAAAGAGGCACAAGGGAAGAAGGTAAGGCCCTTTGCCAACACTGATATTTCCACTGAAGACGACACATGGTGGGAAAGATTAATTACCTTCAAGGTGTCATATTGCATACCACCCTTCTTCTCTAGGAAACTCCTCCTATTCCCATTTAAAACATGGGCCTCCTCAAGTGTCTCGACTACATTTCTGTCTCAGGGTCATTTGTATCTTCTCAATCTCAATGTCTAATGTATCCAGGGTTGTTGTATTATAATCAATCAAAATCCCTATAAACCTATTAGCGGCCTCATTGCAGATCTCCTCTCATCTTTCCAAAAATGCTTTGTCTTCCATATCAAATGAAGGAAATACTTGTATCCTCAGGCCTCTTGGAATTAGAATTTTTTTCTTTTTTAAATTAATTGTTTATATACAATCATACAATCATGGCTAATTTCACATCACATATCACATTATTATGTTTACACATTCACAGAATCAATTGATGTTCACATAATTATAATAATTTTTACTCTACATATCACATCATCATGTCCACATGTTCATTAATTTATCTTCATAATTATGCATATTAATTATATTTATTATTTTTATTCACATAATTAGGTTTACATATATTTTCTCACACTATCTCACTTATATTAATTCAGAATTATTTTTCATTTTTATACATATGATTTTTTATATTCATGACTTTCACACAATTATGTTCACATTACTCACGGTTTTAATACGTTTTTTTAATATAAATTGATCATGGTTGTTGATTTTCATCATATCCCATATTCTATTAAGTTTCAGTAATTGTTGCTGCTTTGGATGTGATATGTATGTCTATGGGATTAATACTATAATATGTGCACGTCCCTTTTGTTTGTCCCCTTTTATTCAATTTGCGCTGTTATGCAGGCTTTATCTGGCTTTTGGTGCCACTGATATCATCTCCGTACTTTGCGGGATGAGCCGACATCATCATGTGACCTGATGTAGATTACGTGACTTATCTGTCACGTGATGACTCGCGTCACAAAGCTGCGGCCCGCGATATTATTCTGATATACGGTTCAGGTGTGCACGCTGATGCGATAAATGTTGGGATTGGTTGGTGGGGGTATTTATTTTTAGTTCTGCAGCGATGACGCCACCCCCAGACGAAGGTTTGCCGAAACGCATTATTATATGAAGTAGCATGAGTTGTTACCAGTGTGCTTTCCTCTGGCAATGTCACCTTGTTTTATAATGTATTGTCCTATGAATCATGTTTAATAACACATTATTGTATTTTCATGCTGTCTGGTAGTTTTTTTGTAGGTTTTATAATAGATTTATACTCTAGGCATGTGTCTAATTAGACATAAGTATTGATTTTGTTGCGGTATTGGGCCAAGTGTTATCGGTATACTCTTACATATTTTACAAGAAAATTATGCTCTAGGTCCAAATTTTTCATTTTCACTATGGGTACCATAAGACAATTCACCCCATAATGTGTTACACATTTCTTCCTGAATACAGAAACACCTGATATGTGCTTGTATACTGATATACATGCACACTGAAGGGGTGAGAAGGGAAGGGGCACCATAATGGAAGGCAGATTTCACTGGAATAATTTTTAGGTGCCATGTCGCATTTGAAGACTGCCGGATGCACCCCTAAAATGGCCCCATTTTGGAATCTACACCCCAATGAATATTTCAAGTGCAGCAGTGAGCACTTTGGCCAAAACGCGTTTCATAGAATGTAGAAACATTTGGCTGTGAAAGTGCACCTCATCATTTGTTACCCATTTTCTCCTGAATATGGCAACCCCCCCCTGCAGGGTTGCACGCCAAAGGCCAGGTAAAGCGATTGCCTCAGGCAGCACCAGGTAGCGGCAAGACGGGGGCGGCACATTGCCCTTGTAACAAGGATCCAGCAGGGTGGCCACCCAGTAATCAGCACATGTGAGCAACTCGGCGGTCATTGCGCAGGCACTGCAGCATATAGTCGCTCATGTGTGCCAGGCTGCCCAGAGGCAATGAGAAGCTGTTCTCTGTGTGAGGTGTATCATCTGTGTCCTCGGTATCCCCCAGCCACACTGCAGTGATGGCCCCAAGCTGTTTTGGGTGCCACCCTGCTGTGAACACGGTTCCACCTCATCCTCCCCTCCTCCTCATCCTCCAGAACGGTGCCCAGGCTGGACAATTGTGTACCTGGCCTATGTTGGTGCAGGAACCCACCCTCTGAGCCACTTGTGAACTACTGGCCTAATAACCGTGGAAATGATCCCTCTTCCTCCTCCTCTTACTCCTTTGCCACATCCTCTTCCATCATCGCCCGAAGCGTTTTTTCCAGGAGACATAGAAGTTGGATAGTAACGCTGAGGACGGCGTCAACGGCACTGGCCATGTTGGTGGAGTAGTCGAAACAGCGCAACAAAGCACACAGGTCTCGCATGTAGGCCCACTCAGTGGTGGTGAAGTGGTGCTGTTCTGCAGAGCGACTCACCCGTGCGCGCTGCAGCGGTAACCCGTGCGTGCTGCACCCGTGCGCGCTGCTGCTTGCACAGTCTCTCCAGCATGTACAAGGTAGAGTTCCACCTTGTGGGCACTTCGCATATCAGACGGTGGTATGCATTCACTCAAATGTTTATTATTATGAATCAAAAAATCTTTACAAAAATAAACATAATTTACAACAATATAGCATATATGGACAATATATGTACAGAGGGTATTAACTGTAAAGAGGCCAGTACTGGGGGGCATTATATATGAAAATGGTACTATTGAGGTGCATTAAATATATAAATAGGCCACTACTGGGGAATAGTATATGCAAAAAGGATACTACTGGGTGACATCATATGTTAATACAGCACTACTGGGTAGCATTATATGTACATAGGGTACCATGGAGGGGTGGGGCATTATATCTACTTGGGCCTAAATAGAAATGACTACTGAGCTGGTCTGGCCCTAAATGGGGATGATTAATAAGTGGGGGCATAAAAGAAGTCATTATTACTAAATAAGTCTTTTCTATGTGTCCACTTATGCAAAAACAAGTTGTAGTCAGGAGACTTCATGAGATGATGTCATAGGCACCAATTGAACAATAATTAGAGACCAACACATATAAATAGAATAAACTAAGTAATCTTAATTTATCGTATGGTACTTAAATGGTCGCGATGCTTATTACTATTTAGAATGATTAACTTTTGGTATTGCACCAAACTACTAACCATAAACCATTAACCGACCAATTTAACTAATGCATAAACGTCAGTCCACTCAGAGAGTGACTTAACCCCCGTCAATAAGCAAAGCAAATAAGAAATAAATTAAAGGGGAGGGATCAGAATTTTATACTTACGTGAATGCGCCAGTGACGATGTTCACTCTCTTTTATAGGTCCTTGGATAGCCGTTAGACTGTTCTCCAATCAGCTGTCTTGAAGATCCCCGAGGACAGGCAGGTGCCAGGGGATCAAACCAAATACCTTCAATCAGGTAAGTAATATAATCATTATTAGTACCATACCGTGATGGTTGCCATGACATCATGGCTCCCCTCATGGTATGCACATGTGGTTCACTCCATTCGTGCAGGACTGACAAAAAAAGGAAAGAGAACGACTCCAGTCAAAGACATCACCTGTAAGTGACTGAGTGGGGGCCTAAACAGGATTAATAAACTCTGAGTTCACCCTTCAGTTATTTGGTCAGTTATTTTGATCAGTTACTGTGAGCCGAAACCAGGTACGGGTCAAAAGCATAGAATTGGCGCAAATCTTTACATTACTACTGATCTCTGGGACCGTTGCCTGTTTGAGGTCCGAATTTTTTTTCCTACACTAAGCCACTCCTCTAACCCCGTTCAATGCATAACTATACTCTCCCAGTCCCAACTAATAAAATCTATTATAGGGTACTCAACGGTACCAATACACCTTGCAATAAATTAAGGAACCAACTGGTTCTACCTCATCCAGGGTGTCGCTGGCGTGTAGGTGTTATGTCCACTGGCTATGAAAGAAGGTTGCTGTGGTGATAGAGCAAAAAGAATAATCACATAAGCAAGGGATGGTAACTGCCCCTGTGAAATCCCAGGTTTCCAAAATGGAGTCACTTCTTAGGGATTCCATTTGTTATTTTACCCTAGAGCCTCTACAGTTGTCAGTAGTGTTGAGCGCGAATATTCGAATAGCAAATTTTTATTGCGAATATCGCAACTTCGATAATTCGCAAATATTGCAAATATAGCGATATATATTCGCTATTTCAAATATTCGATTTTATTTTTATTTTAGTTGTTAATCCTTGTTGCTCTCTGGTTGTCTTCCCACTTCCCAAATGCTGTTCTTACCTGTCTGGAGGATTCCTGGCTCCCTGCTCGCTTCAGTCAATGCCCGTTGCCGCTTCTACCGAGTCAGACTTCCCGTGTGCATGGGAACGCCTCCATACTAAAATGTACTGTCGGATGTGAGAATCAAAATCTCACAAATTTGATTAAGTTGTAATCGCAATGCGATTAATATAACCTGAATTAATCGCATTGCGATATTCGTTATATTCTAGCAATACACCATTAGGAACTTAGCGCTAAGATCAATTCGCAATGCGATTATATGTTTGCTTCGCGAATGAAACTTAAAGCTGAGTTCCTAATGGTTGTATTGCTAGAATATAACGAAGATTTAGAATATAGTGCTATATTCGTGAATGCATGATATTCGTCATCTTCGTTATATTCTAGCAATACAACCATTAGGAACTTAGCTCTAAGATCAATTCGCAATGCGAGTAAATGTTCGCTTCGCGAATGAAACAGAGCTGAGTTGCTAATGGTTGTATTGTGCTAATGGTTGTATTGCTAGAATTTAATGAAGATTGAGAATATAGTGCTATATTCGTGATATTCGTTATCTTCGTCAATTCTAGCAATACAAGTTACAACCATTAGGAACTCAGCTTTAAGTTTAATTCGCGATGCGAATATAAATTTACGTAACATTCGCATTATATAGAATAATGACGAATATTCCATTTCGACGAATATTCAATTGAAATCGAATATGGCACCTCCCGCTCATCACTAGTTGTCAGCACAAGCTGTGTAAATCACCACTTTGGGCCTCAAATGCACATGGTGCTCTTTTACTCCTGAGCCCTATCATACATTCACAATACATGCTGAAGTGACACAATCCCTTTAAATTCCTGTGGAATACTTAAAGGGTTGAAAAAGTTTCTAAAATGTGGTCATTTAACCTCATCCCGACCGCCAAACGCAGGGCTGCGTCCTGCGGGCGGCTGGGATATTCCTCCTTGGCGCGTCATCTCGCGAGAGAGGAGATTCGCTGTAATCAATGATCAATCGCTGGAGGGCTGTAGATGTTAAATAAATCGCATCAAAGAGGTATATCAGACGCTGTTTTGTTAACAGCGTCTGATATACCTGCTACCTGGTCCTCTGGTGGTCCCATTTGCTGTGATTGACCAGTGACCACCAGAGGACTAGGTAGCTATGTAAAGTAGCACCAAGCACCCCACTACACTACCCCCCCCCGACACTTATTAACTCCTGATCACCCCATATAGACTCCCTGATCACCCCCTGCAAAAAAGTGTCGCACATGTGGTATCGCCGTACTCAGGAGAAGTAGGGCAATGTGTTTTGGTGTGTATTGTTACATATACCCATGCTGGGTGAGAAAAATGTCTCTGTAAATTGACAACTTTGTATAAAATTTTTAAAAAAGTTGTCATTTACAGACATATTTCTCACACACTGTATGGATATATGTAAAAATACACCCCAAAACACATTGCCCTTCTTCTCCTGAGTACGGCGATACCACATGTGTGACACTTTATTGCAGCCAAGATGCGCAAAGGGGCCCAAATTCCAATGAGTACCTTTAGGATTTCATAGGGCATTTTTACGCATTTGGATTCTCACGTTTTAGGGCCCCTAAAATGCCAGGGCAGTATAAATACCCCACAAGTGACCCCATTTTGGAAAGAAGACACCCCAAGGTATTACCTGAGGGGCATGGTGAGTTCACAGAAAATTTATTTTTTTTGGCACAAGTTAGCGGAAATTGTTTTTTGTTTTTTTTTACAAAGTCTCATATTCCACTAACTTGTGACAAAAAATATAATTTTACATGAATTCACCATACCCCTCACGGAATACCTTGGGGTGTCTTCTTTCTAAAATGGGGTCACTTTGTGGGGTATTTATACTGCCCTGGCATTTCAGGGATCTCTAAAGCGTGAGAAGAAGTCTGGAATCCAAATGTGTAAAAAAGCCCTGTGAAATCCTAAAGGTACTCATTGGAATTTGGGCCCCTTTGCGCACCATGGCTGCAAAAAAGTGTCACACATGTGGTATCGCCGTACTCAGGAGAAGTAGGGCAATGTGTTTTGGAGTGTATTTTTATATATACCCATACTTTGTGTGAGAAATATCTCTGTAAATGACAAAGTTGTCAATTTACAGAGATATTTCTCTCACCCAGCATGGGTATATGTAAAAATACACCCCAAAACACATTGCCCTACTTCTCCTGAATACGGCGATACCGTACAGCCTGGGTGCGCAAAGGGGCCCAAATTCCAACGAGTACCTTTAGGTTTTACAGGGCTGCTCACAATTTAGCCCCGCCCAAAATGCCAGAACAGTAAACACACCCCACAAATGACCCCATTTCGGAAAGTAGACACCCCAAGGTATTCACTGAAGGGCATAGTGAGTCCGTGGGAGTATTTTTTTTTTGCCAGAAGTTAGCAGAAATGAAAACTTTTTTATTTTATTATTTCCTCAGAAAGTGTAATTTTCCGCTAACTTGTGAAAAAAAATTTAACGATACATGAACTCACCATGCCCTTCCGTGAATACTTTGGGGTGTCTTCTTTCTAAAATTGTGTCATTTGGGGGGTATTTATACTATCCTGGCATTCTAGCACCTGAAGAAACATGACAGGTGCTCAGAAATTTAGAGCTGCTTCAAAATGCATAAATTCACTTTTTTGCACCATAGTTTGTAAATGCTATAACTTTTACCCAAACCAATAAATATACACTTATTGGATTTTTTTTTTATCAAAGACATGTAGAACAATACATTTAGAGAAAAATTTATATAGAAATGTAGTTTTTTTTTAAAACTTTTGCAACAGAAAGTGAAAAATGAAATTTTTTTGCAAAAATTTAAGTCATTTTTGATTAATAGCAAAAAAAGTTAAAATGTCAGCAGCAATTAAATACCACCAAATGAAAGCTCTATTAGTGAGAAGAAAAGGAGGCAAAATTAATTTGGGTGGTAAGTTGTATGATGGAGCAATAAACGGTGAAAGTAGTGTAGTGCAGAATTGTAAAAAGTGGCCTGGTCATTAAGAGTGTTTAAGCTAGGGGGGGCTGATGTGGTTAAGGGTGATTTCTCTTATGTAAGCCCCTCAAAGTGTAATAGTATTAACATGATTGCTCACTTCATACGTAGAATTATCAAATTCTAGAAAGCGAGGTAGGTGTCTTGTGGCTGTGACAATCCAAATAAAGTTTACCGAAGCATGGCCTAGTCTCATAACAGTCCAAGGTTGGTGACAGATAAATAGCAATAGATGTGGCATGATTCAGAGGCATTGTCATGTAATGGTCCTTCAGTACTGGCTGGTACTTCAGTACTGAAGCTTACTTCAGATTCCTGTTTTAAAATGTTTTTAAAGTCGTAGAATCGAAGGCCAAAGTTATTAATCAAAGTCTTGTGCAACTTTTTGTACTGGCGCACAATATAAAGGGGTATTGTTTCTGCAGTATAGTATTGGGGAGCACAGCAGGCACAGTACTGTGGGTGGCAAGATGTGGTGTTGAGAAGGTGGGAGGATGATCGAAAAGTAGGAAACTAAGGGCTCTTTCACACGAACGGATTCCGTTCCGGAAAGCAGAGACATGGAGCATTAACATGATTAATAATAATGCTCCATGCCTCTCTATGACCTTTTTACTACAAAATCACAGTGAGATAAAGTTGTCACTGTGATTTTGTAGTAAAAAGGTCACAGAGAGGCATGAAGTTCACGCAATGGATTACCCGCACGGAATCCCCTTGTGTGAAAGAGCCCTAAGATGTCTGTTTGTCAAACTCTGCAGAGAGAAGAGATGGCTGAAAAAAATCATCATGGTGGTCTGGTGTGAATGGAGAAGATAAGGAAAGAGAACATCTACACCAGAGGAGAAGTCACTGGATATAAGAGGTACATATGTGTCGCTGTATGACCCTGTATGTTCTGTAGCGCTTTATGTAATGTTTTCCAAGTATGTCTTTAAAGTGGTTGTTTGCTTTTTTTTCATACGAGCGCTGCCTTCTCTGCTCTGTTTACCTGCTCACCGGAGCAGATGAACAGAGCAGAGAAAACAGCTCTCATATGTGCGCTGCCCTCTCTTCAAACAGCTGATTGGCGAGGGTGCTGGGTGTCGGACCCCCGTCGATCTGGAGGGAATGGGTTAGATTGAGAATTTGGCATGTGGGTGATGTTTAAATTTTTACTTCAGTCAGCAGAAAGGCTAGGGGTTCCCATGCCTCTGGCCACAAAGCACTAAGGGAGGGTGTAAGGGGGGGTGGGCGCCATTTCATTTTTCGCCTCAGGCAGCAGAAAAGCTCAAGCTTGATTCGCACACCCTAGCTGTAGTGTGAGGCAGAGGCATAGTCATACAGGGTAGATCACGAAAAAGTAGCCTGCCTCCAACGATAGTATGACAAGATGAATGAGCAAGTGGATTGTTTTATTTTAATTACCCACAAGTCACAAGGTGCTGAAAGTGTCCCCGTCCAGGTCTATGCATCTTTGGGCAGGTCAGATTATGTTGGCTGATACTGCTTGTGATAGGGTGACGACCACATTTCCTAACTGCCATTCAGGGACACTTACTTTCACAAGATCATCATGCGGTCACGGTCACCTACTCGGCCGCGCAGCAAGGCAGGGGAGGAGCCACACACACACAGGACAGTACTATGCGATGCCGATCTGATTCGGCGATCGCATAGTATAAAGAATTGACTGTCACCAGGGGCTGTCTATGTGAAATGGGGCCCTGGTGCGAAAAACAATAAGGGCTCCCCCCTATGACACTTGATGACTTTAGCAGAAGAAACTGTATATTGTGAGGCATGGTGTGAGCTATATGTGTATAACATAAACATATTTCATATGAAAATTACTTGGCTTGACCCTTGGGGATCTCGGACACCATTTCCACACTTTGGCCGGGGGAGGTCGGCGGAGCTGATGTGTTTTATCCTAATGAGAAAGATTTCATAATAAGGATTTGGAGAAGGGGCAGAGGGATAGCAGGGCAGGGAGAGGCTGGTGCTGCTACTAGGGGGCTCATACCATGGGGGAGTAATAAAGCCCACATAATACCCTCCTACCCCAGTAGAAATAATTTTCCTTATAATGTGACAGTGCAAAAAATACCCCCTTGTAATGCCCCCAGTTTAGCTAATGTCCCCATAGTGCCCGCATAATGTGCCAGTATAAAATACCCCTATATAGTGCCCCCAGTAAATGCCCCCATAGTGCTCCTCTTCCCCCTCCCTTCTAGTGCCCCTCATAATGTACCAGTATAAAATGCCCCATATATAGTGCCCCAGTAGATGCCCTCAGTGTCCCACATAATTTGTAAGTATAAAATACCCCTTCTTAGTGCCCTCGTAGATGACACCATAGTACTCCTCTCCCACCTTCCCCATTGTACCCACCATAATGTGTTCCAGTATAAAATGCCCCTATACAGAGCCCCCATATAAAATTACTGTTCTTTGTGGCCTCAGTAGATGCTCCTATGGTGCCCACCAATAATGTGCCAGTAATGAAGAGACAGTGTCCCAGTTGATGACAGGATGGCATTCCCAATCCTATCATTCCACTTTTAGTAGTGCCTCTAGGGGTGTATCGGTTCTGATTTATAATTCTATAGATTTTTCCCTAATTGAATCTCACACAGATAACCAAGGCAGATTTATTTTTCTGTATGGGAGGTTATATAGATATAGTTACATTCTCGCCTTTTTCTATATACCCCCTCCATTCTCTATGTATCCACTCATCCAATTACTGCGTTTTTTGGAAAAAAAGCCAGAATGCCGGCTCGTTCTGATGGGAGACTTTAACGCTGTTATGGATCCCAAAAAGGACAGACTGACTTTAGACGCAGATCGGGGAAGGAGCATGTGTAATTCTCCATTGCCTCAGTTCTGCTTGGAGACTGGATTGGTGGATATATGGGAATATGTTGGCGGAGGAAAGAGAGTGTACTCTTGTGTTAGCAGAGGTGGTAGAGCAATGTCTAGGATTGATTTGGCGCTTACTAATGAGAATAACTTGAACAATATTAAAAGGATACGATATGGAGTAAGAACAGTTTCAGACCATTCACCGGTCCTAATTGAGGTTCGCATTGGGGAGAATAAAGACAATAGGGATTTGGGTTTAAACTGAACCCGTATTGGCTTACTATTATGGATAATTATCAGTCTATTAAAACACATGTATCTTCCTTTTGGGAGGTGAATCTTCCCTCTGCTAACATCAACTCAGTTTGGGATGCTCTGAAAGCATATCTGAGGGGGTTCTTATTAGTGATATCACTGCTGTGAGAAGATCATTTAAGAAGAGGGAGGAGGACTTGACTGATACTGTGGCTTCTACAACCGAACGATTTATTGATCAACCTACTGAATGTGGTAAAGAAGAGATGCAGAAGGCTAGCTGTTCCTTGAAGGAATATGTAATTGAGAAAGCAAATCATAGGTTACTTTTAAGGGACAGAAGTATTTTTCAGAATCTGGACGTCCTGGTAAGCTTCTAGCTAATATAATATCACAACAGGACAAAAAAAGAAAGCTATTACTTTAGTTCGTAATTCAGATGGGGTAGTAATATCAGACCCAGAGGGTATTAGAGACACCTTTCTGCAATACTTCTCCCAGATATATAGAGCTTCTCCTGGTCTGCCAACTGACCCGGCGAGACAGTTCCTGGAGAGAATTTCTCTTCCGATGCTAACAGAAGCCCAAAAAGAATCCCTGGAAGGAGAGTTGTCTCTTGTGGAGATTCAAGAGGCTTTGAGGTCTATCTCCGGGAACTCATCGCCAGGGTCAGATGGTTTTCCATATGAATTCTACCGTAAGTACAGTGATGTCATCCTCCCTCACTTACTGGAAGTGTTTGCTCAAGCATCGCAGGGAGGGGCTTTGCCACAGTCTATGATGGAAGCTGTGATAGTTCTAATTCCTAAAAAGATAAAGACCCGGCGGATTTGAGCTCATATAGACCAATTTCCCTATTAAATACGGACGTTAAGTTGTTATCAAAGGTTTTGGCTAAGAGGCTTTCTCAGGTAATGTCCTCTCTGATTCATCCAGATCAAAATGGCTTTATGTTAAAAGGGGTACCCATCATAATCTCCATAGGTTCTTTGCTAATATTCAGTCTCCCGGTGGGAGCGCCCGCTCGGTCCTGTCATTGGATGCTACTAAGGCGTTCGACAGGGTCGAGTGGCCGTTTCTCTGGGAGGTGATGAAAAGAATGGGTTTTGGCCCTAAATTTATAGGGATGGTTCAGTTGTTATATAAATGTCCAGTGGCCAGAATTAGGATTAATGACATGCTGACAGAGAGTTTTGTGTTGGGCAGAGGTACTCGTCAAGGATGTCCTCTTTCCCCTCTCTTATTTAATATCTATATTGAACCTCTTGCAGCTAGTATAAGGCAAGATTCGAGAGTGGCTGGCTTTGGTGTAATGGAGAAGCAGGATCGTATATCTCTCTATGCAGATGATATCTTGTTTTTATTCATCAAACAGAAAGAACACTCCCTCGAATAATGGAATTGGTCAGCCTATTTTCCTATTCCTCCGGCTTGGAGGTTAATTGGGGGAAGACTGTTCTTCTCCCTATAGATAAATTGCGAGGATCTGTGGAAAATCTCCCTAATCAGGTATCGATCTCCGATTCAATAAAATATCTGGGGATAACAGCCTCTGCTAAAACTCAAGATTATCTCCAACTTAATTTGATCCCTCTATTGTCAAAACTGAGATCAAAAATTAAGATATGGCAAAAAGTTCTGCCTGCAAGAGGGGATAGAATTTCATTAATAAAAATGGTGGTGTTGCCCCAGGTTCTTCATGTTCTTCGCAATTCGCCCGTTTGGATTGAAGATAAGTACTTTAGGCTGATAGAACGGATGATTAATGACTTATTATGGGGGAGGAAGCGGGTGAGACTAAAGTCGCTTTATTTCTCTATGCCCTACAACAGGGAGGCCTTAACCTCCCTATTTTAGGGATATTTTATGGCCTCTCAACTTTGCTTCTTTAATGACTGGGAAAATAGCCAACTCTGTAGAAAACTGGTGAAAGACTCAGGTTTCTCAGATCTATTTACAGTATTGGAGTCCGATTATTTACTTAATATACAGATTGGATATAAACCTTTCTGCAGAATGGCTACAAAGGCATGGCTGGTGATAAAGAGCTGGTTTAAAGTTAAGGCAGCACTTATCTGTACCCCATTATGGCATAACTTAAAGCTTTTGAAATTAGATGACTCAAATTGTCGGCAATATTGGAGGACGAGAAATATTCAATATCTGAATCAGGTGGTTAAAAATGGGCAAGTCCTGTCTCTCATGGAGTTAAAACAGAATTTAAATTTAGGTGAGGTGGCTTGGTATGCATATTTTCAATTGAGGTCAGCACTTAATACTGTTGATAGTTATTCACTTGAGGTAGACACTCCTGAATTTTTGCACAATCTGATTTGTAAGAAAGGTGGTATGAAAGTTAAATTATCAAATTGTTATAGGCACTTGATGAAAAGTTTTTTTTTGGAATGTTTTTCTCCAGGACAGAGATCCTGGTCTGCTTTATTGTCAGAGGTGGGTTCTCTGGATTGGGAAAATATAGGGGAGAATTTTAGTCAGGTTTCGCACAATTTTAATCACACTGTTGTACAGTTCAATATAATACACAAAATATATGTGACACCTCTATGGCTACATAAAAGGGGATTTAGAGCCGCCTCTGACTGCCTTCGCTGTGGGGACCCCAGGGCAGATCATATGCATCTGTTCTGGGATTGCCCGATAGTGAGTAAATATTGGAGAACGATTCAAACAACCTTGATTCGGAGACTTAAAATAGATATTCCTCTATCTCCTAAGGTATGGGTTTTAGGGGATTTATCAGAGGTTAATTGCCAGCCCATGAAGAGCCGTCTGTTGACTAAAGTGATTTTTTTGGCCAGACTTCTTGTAGCCAGAGAATGGTTTTCCCCCTCTGCTCCAGACTGCAATAACTGGCTATGTTTAGTGGATAAGGTGAAAATCTATGAGAGAATTATGTACAGACAAAGAGGGTCCTATGTGAAATGGGCCAATGTTTGGAGAGACTGGGATGGTCGAGGATATTATTATTTTTTTTTCTTTTTCTCTTCCCTGCAGGATTGGGGGGTGGGTTAAGGGGGGGGTGGGAGGAATGGGGAGGTTTTTTTTTTGTAATTTGTTTGATGAATTGTGTTCTTTGAGATGATTGAAATAAAAACTTATTAAAAAAATAATAATAATAATGTGCCAGTAATAAGTGCCCCCATAGATGTCCCCCAATAATGTGCCAGTAGCCAGAGCTCCCCATCATGTGCCAGTAGCCATAGGCCCCCATCATCAACATGTGCCAGTAGCATAGCCCCCTATAAGTGCCAGACTGCCAGTAGCCAATAGGACCCCCCTATAATGTGCCAGTAGCCATTGGCCCCCCCTTAAGTGCCAGACTGACACTGACTGCCAGTAGTAGCCATAGCATAGGTCCCCCCCTGTAATGTGCCACACACAGTGCCAGTAGCCACTAGCCATATGTCCACAGTCCATTGTCCAAGTAGCCATACCATAATTAGCCCCCAGGCTGAATAAGTGCCAGAGCCCACTCCATTCCATTGTCCACAGTCCAAGTAGCCAATGACATACCATAATTGGCCCTTCCCATCATGTGCCCCAGGCCCAATAAGTGCCAGTCCACTCCATTCCATTGTCCACAGTCCAAGTAGCCGATGCCATACCATAATTAGCCCCCATCATGTGCCCCAGCCCCCAGTCCCAGTAGCCAGCCACCAGGCACAGCTATTGACAAGTGACAAAAAAAAAAAAAAAAAGACTATTGACTTATACTTACCTCCTGTCCTGAGTCCTTGGCTGCAGTGAATCGCGATCAGGCTGTGTCCCGTCCCACCTCCAGCGCTGCTGACTGTACGGCAGTGCAGCGGCTAAGTCAGGGCTCGAGTCAGGCGGTGCGATGATGTCATCGCGCCGGCTGCGCTGGTCCAATGGCCTCTGATAGGCTGCTGGCCGGCCCTGCACAGCCTATCAGAGGAAGGGAAGGACACACCTCTCCTCCCCTGCCCTGCGCGGCTGTGCGCAGGCCATAACATTGGCTCAGTGATCATTCCGGGACACTGCATTGTCCCGGAATGAGGGTGACCAGGACCCGGGACAGGTTCTCTAAATGCGGGACTGTCCTGGCTGATCCGGGACACGTGGTCACCCTAGCATGTGGTGCTGCAGATAGTGCTTGTGAAGTTTTCCTTGCTTTCATCCAGGCGATGTGGATTGGTAGCATAAACTTTCTGTTTTAAATTTCCCCACAGATAAATATTCCATGTGAACGATTCTGAGGAATGTGGTGGCCATAGCCCCTTGCTCACAGTTTGCTCCTCCGTAAACAGTTCATGAACCCGTACCAGTGAGTTCCGTGAGTTGCGGCATGTTGCCCCAGCTTTCTTCTGGTGTGAGTTAGTAAAAATGTTTAAAGATGTCCAGGTGAACTGCGGTATTCGTGTCCCTGACACTGCGAACAATTATGCCAATTTTCTGGTCGTGAAGTGGTGTTTCGTGAGTCAAATGGGGATTTTCAGTGGACCAGTACCTCGTATTCTTGGAATTTACGTGACCTGATAAATGAAACCAAGCTTTGTCCGTTATGAAGTACAGCAATGGTTCCAAATGTCTGTCAGCAATTACAGTCAGCACTAAGTCCAGTAGTTTACGCATTTAGCTTTGTCAGACTCTTTCAGTTCCTGCACACACATTATTGGGTGTCGTTTCAGGACTCGCTGACACATCATTCATGATACACCAACTTGCTGAGACAGTCTTCAAGTTGATTTTTGGGGCTATTTGCAATCCGCTGCTAAATTTTATGCACAACTTCAGCCGCCCTAATCGATGGAGGCCTCAGTTTCTTCATGTCTGCAACAAAGCCAGTTTGATGCCATTTCTGTACCAGACCCTGAATATAATATTTAGCTGGTGGTTTTGTTCCTGGCTACTTGTGTTTCCTTAATTGATCTGTTTTGCACATAGCCTTGCACAATCCCTATTCGCTGCTCTAGGGAGAACACCATCTTTCTGACACAATAAGCCACTTGAATAATAAATCAGTCTTAGTTGCCCATAACAACCAATCAGAGCTCAGCTTTCAGTTCCTACAGGTCTCTGAAAAAATGAAAGCTAAGCTCTGATTGGTTGCTACAGAAAACTAAGACAGATTTACTGTTAGGCAAATGAAATATAAAATAAAAATTTACAAAATGATGCCAACATAAAGTAGAAATATGGTGAATATTAACCAATAACTATTTTCTGAGGCATGGCTATCTGTCTTAAAAGCAGAGAAAATTGCTAATTTTTAATTACAAAATTAGACTTTCAGGAAAGTAAAAACTGGCTGCGTCTTTGAAGGGGTTAACAATTATACATGAATCATTCTAGTTTTAGTGGCTTGTGTAATAGCTAGTGATGGTTATGATTCAGTTGTCTATGGTTTGTCTAGTTCTTAAAGAAAACCAGAAGATATTCCCTTGCATAGTGATTTCATAAAACATCAGTCTACTATAAAGCTTGCATATTAAGCTTGATTGCTGTGACTGAAGTATAATTTGTAGGCCATTACATGGACAAAGACCCCATGCATTGATTAAAATCACTTAGCACTGAAGACAAACACAGTTTGGGCATGCCAGCTTAGTAGCTAGCAAACGGCATTATTTTAGTAACTGTGTCTGACGGCATGGTAGGCATGTGATGGCCATCAGCTTGGTATCATGGCTTTCGATGCTGTGTTCCCACAGCTGCGCAGTCATGAATTGGATTGGATATATCTACAAACTTAATGTTATATTTGTATTTGAAGTTGTATGAATCTTACAACTGGTGGATTTTAATTACCGGTACATTTCATAGTCAATCTTCATACTCAGGTCATAGTTGCCATTGGCATTATATGTATCATCTGAGGTTTTTTTTCTTCTTCACACAGCTGTCTGTTTCCTACCTCATTACATTTATTCAGGCAGCACTGAAAAGTGGCAGCTACTACGGACAAAATGAATGTATTCTTAAACTCATGAACTTTTGCCATAATGCTAAAGATGTAATTAGTGCACTGTACACTTTCGAATTAACTAGGGATAAAACTGGTCACATTGGGTGGTGGACCTAAACATAGTGGAGGAGAGCCAAGGGGTAACTGTAGTGAAGAAAGACTCGCCTAGGATCCTGTCGATTCTAGCAACACAGTTTTATATTTTAGTATATCGCATTAAATTCTCCTTGGAACATATTCTTTGTTAATATTAATCAAAATGAAGATGGTAATATTTAACAAAATTTGTAAGATCAAAAATGATATATTATATTATACATGTTTTACAGGAAAACTATAAACACATTTTTTATAAATTCGGGTCAAATGAATATTTTCATTGGTCACTGATTAGGGATGAGCGAATTGACTTTGGCTGCTTCATCTGAAGTCAATTCGCATAAAACTCTGTACAGTATTAGAATGTATTGGCTCTGATGAGCCCAAGTTAAAACTTTGCGAAGTCTCACGAGACTTTGTGTAATAACTTTGTGAATTACTGTAAAATACCTCGATGCCAAGCTCGGGTTTGGTTCCAAGGTACCAACCTCCCGTTCCATACAGTATTACAACGAAGTTTTATGATAACAGACTTCGGATACAGCAGCTGAAGTCGATTTGCTCATCCCCATCACTGATCATTGATAGAGTAGACTTCGCTGAATGAAAGTAATAGCTGGAGAAAAGAAAAAATTACAATACCAGTTACAATGCATATACTGAAATACAGTAGATATCATGTGATAGTTACCAGCAATGGAAATAAGTCACAACTTTAGCAGGCTGGTCCTCCTGATCTCTAATGATTAAAGCGGTTGTTTAATAGTAAAAAAACATGGCTGCTTCTTTCCAGAAACAGCACTTCTCTAGTCCGTTAGCTATATCTGATATTGCAGTTCAGCTTTAAATGAATGTCACCAGCAACCTCCCTTGTTTGCATAGGCAGGTAGCTGTGGTTCATCTGATTAACCCCTTAGTGACCAGTCTGTTTTGGGTCTTCCTGACTAAGCGTTTTTGCTCTTTTCATTGCCGCATTCCAAGAGCTATCCATTTTTTATTTTTCTGTCTATATAGCTTTATAAGGGCTTGTTTTTTGCGGGACACGTTGTAGTTTTTAATGGTGCCATTTTGGGGTACATGTAACTTTCTGATTAACTTTTATTAACTCTTTCTGGAAGGGAGATGGCAAAAACAGCAATACTGCCAGTCAGGGCTGTTAGAGCAGGACTGCGGCTCTCGTGCAGTGCTTAGACTCAGTGGCTGCCGTAAAAACACGTATGGGTGGTCACTAAGGGGTTAAAACACTGTTTTTCTTTTGTTGATCTGAGGCTCCGTGAAATTGATCTGAGCCTTTGGTGAAATTGCTGAAGAAGTGGTAGTGGTGGCGAGGATATTAGTGGTAGTAGTCATGATGGCAGTCTTCACGTTGGCGCTCCCTAAGCCATGCAGTTGTGGGAGGGGCACACCTTTTCCTCCCCTCAGGCGACATCTGAGTTTGGGTTCTCTTGCCTGGTGGTAGGTGGGATGTCCTTGGTGTTAATGGGTTTTGGTGTGCAAGACAGCGCTCCTTTGCTATACTGGGGAAAAGAGACAACATGACTGAGCAGTGTGATGGTGCAAAGTAATGATGAGGCTGTGTACTTGCAGCGTAAGTTCGCTCTCTCCCGCCCGGGCCCGCAATTGCGGATCCGCACTTCGGTACTGTAGTCCCCCATTGAACCCTCTCCAGCTTTTCTATGTCTGTCTTATTCACAGGAGCTCAGAACTGTAAACTATACTCCATGTATGTGCAGTGGTCGGCCCAACGCTACGCTGGGTCCCCTGGACACTGTTGTGTGTTTCTGCTCTCTGGAAGGGATGGATGGTAAGTTGTGGTGCACCCCATTGTAAAATAAGTCCAGAGAGTCAGAGTCTGCAGTAAACCAGTGTGCTTCTTTACTGGGGAACTCAAGTGCAAAACAATACAGGTAAGGAAATGGGCTGGCTTCTCCAGTCTCTTCCCAGTCAGAGGAAGGGTTTGATGCTGAGGAAAGGCTTGAGCTAGCTGACCCTCTCTATTAGAAGGCTGATACCTTGGAAAAGGCTGGTGATCCAGGGTCTGTGGCAGAGTTTCCCCATATCAGCGTCTGCTTCTGGTCACTCAAGTACTCTGACAGAGTCTCTTCTTCTATGCACTGATCACTAACTGCAGAACCAGGGGCAGATACAGGCAGCAGAGGGCCCCTGTGCAAAGAATATGCCTGGGCCCCCTTTCCTCAGTGCTTCATGGCAAGGGGCAGGGGTGCTCAAGCCTTTCTGCTGCCAGGAGGCAAAATTGAAATAGCGCACCCCTGTCCAAGCCAAATTCTCAACCTAACCCCTTCCCTCCAGCCCTACTGTTAAAGACATACTTGGGAACCATTACATAAAGCGCTACAAAACATACAGGAGAATACAGGTCCACATACCTCTTACATCCAGTGACGTCTTCTCTGATGTAGACATTTTCTTTCCTCATCTTCTCCATTCAGTCTGGACCACCATGATGACTTCTTTCAGCCATCTCTTCTCTCTGTAAGAAAACTTGTAATGTCCAGCTCACCTTGACAGCTTGATTTCCCCGTGTGCCTTTGAGCCTGGGTGGAGACCCTCAAGTAGAAATCCAAAACAAAGGAAAAAGTGGTTCTGGCACCAAGCATGGGATAAAATCAGGTTCCTTCTTTATTGGTGCATATTCACATACAGACAGATTCCATGGCAATTGCGACAAACGTTGACGCGCTTCGGACTAAATGTCCTGAATCGTAACCGGTTGTTACGATAAGGTGCACCCCAGGTTTAGACAACTGAAAATCAGAAAAATACTTTCTAGGTCCTTTTTGAAGGTAATATGGTTTAATGGTGTTTTACGGAAGGAGAGGGGTTGAGGTCAGTAATACTATACTATAGGGTATAGCGTGGAGGGGGTAGATAGTTTTGGTCAGTTCCTGTAACCCTTACTGTGTCCTCTGCTGACCATTGTAACAACCAGCAATGGTGCAAGTGGTCATATCATTAAATGTACCTATCCAAATATCTGTGTCTCCATTGCTCTGTTGTGTCTGGCCATGCTTCTTGTCTCGACTCATCTCCGGGACAGGGCTCGACTCGACTCATCTCCGGGACAGGGCTCGACTCGACTCATCTCCGGGACAGGGCTCGACTCGACTCATCTCCGGGACAGGGCTCGACTCGACTCATCTCCGGGACAGGGCTCGACTCGACTCATCTCCGGGACAGGGCCTCGACTCATCTCCGGGACAGGGCCGACTCGACTCATCTCCGGGACAGGGCTCATCTCCGGTTCATTTGCATATGTATCAAATTGTTTTTACACAATAAAAGCACACAGAGCTATGGGGACTGGAGATTGCGGATGTGCTAGCGGCCATCTAGCAACCCATGTCCTCAGCTCTGTACAAAAATCCCGGTGACAGGTTCCCTTTAAGCATTTTTCTTGGCCACTGTTTCCATCAATTTTTATTTGTGGCTTTTTCACAAATCTTTTGATTTTTATTATAGTTGTCAGTTTTGCTTATTAATTATTTCACAACACAGGTCTCTGAAAAAATGAAAGCTAAGCTCTTGATTGGCTGCTACAGGAAAAACTAAGACAGACTTGCTGTTAGGCAAATGAAATATAAAAAATAAAAATTTACAAAATGATGCCAACATAAAAGCAGAAATATTGTGTGAATATTAGCCAATAACTATTTTCTGAGGCATGGCTATCTGTCTTAAAAGCGCAGTACTGTTGCTAATTTTTAGTTGCAAAATTAGACTTTCAGGAAAAGTAAAAACTGTGCGCTAAGATGGCCCCAGAGGAAGGGGTTAGCTGTTATACATGAATCATTCATTAGTTTTTAGTGGCTTTGTAGTAATAGCTAGTGATGGTTATGATTCAGTTGTCTATGGTTTGTCTAGTTCTTAAAGAAAACCAGAAGATATTCCCTTGCATAGTGATTTTACAAAACATCAGTCTACTATAAAGCTTGCATATTAAGCTTGATTGCTGTGACTGAAGTATAGACTTGTAGGCCATTACATGGTCAAAGATCCGTGCATTGATTAAAATCACTTAGCACTGAGCACAAACACAGTTTAAGGGCATGCCAGCTTAGTAGCTAGCAGACGGCATTATTTTAGTGAGCCGTGTCTGGCGGCATGGTAGGCATGTGATGGCCATCAGCTTGGTATCATGGCTGATGTTGTGTTCCCCAATAGCTAAGCAGTCATGAATTGGATTGGATATATCTACAAACTTAATGTTATATTTGTATTTGAAGTTGTATGAATCTTACAACTGGTGGATTTTTACTCATCGGCAACATTTCATAGTCACCCACATACCTCAGGTCATAGTTGCCATTGGCATTATATGTATCATCTGAGGTTTTTTCTTCTTCACACAAAGCTGTCTGTTTCCTACCTCATTACATTTATTCAGGCAGCACCTGAAAAGTGGCAGCTACTACGGACAAAATGAATGTATTCTTAAACTCATGAACTTTTGCCATAATGCTAAAGATGTAATTAGTGCACTGTACACCCTCGAATTAACTAGGGATAAAACTGGTCACTATTGGGTGGTGGACCCAAACATAGTGGAGGAGAGCCAAGGGTAACTGTAGTGAAGAAAGACCGCCTAGGATCCTGTCTGCATTCTAGCAACACAGTTTTATATTTTAGTATATCGCATTAAATTCTCCTTGGAACATAGTTCTTTGTTAATATTAATCAAAATGAAGATGGTAATATTTAACGAAAATTTGTAAGATCAAAAATGATATATTATATTATACATGTTCTTTTACAGGAAAACTATAAACACATTTTTATAAATTCGGGTCAAATGAATATTTTCATTGGTCACTGATTAGGATGAGCGAATTGACTTCGGCTGCTTCATCATAGTCAATTCGCATAAAACTCTGTACAGTATTAGAATGTATTGGCTCTGATGAGCCCAAGTTAAAACTTTGCGAAGTCTCACGAGACTTTGTGTAATAACTTTGTGAATTACTGTAAAATACCTCAATGCCAAGCTCGGGTTTGGTTCCAAGGTACCAACCTCCCGCTCCATACAGTATTACAACGAAGTTTTATGATAACAGACTTCGGATACAGACTTCGGATACAGCATCCCCATCACTGATCATTGATAGAGTAGACTTCGCTGAATGAAAGTAATAGCTGGAGAAAAGAAAAAATTACAATACCAGTTACAATGCATATACTGAAATACAGTAGATATCATGTGATAGTTACCAGCAATGGAAATAAGTCACAACTTTAGCAGGCTGGTCCTCCTGATCTCTAATGATTAAAGCGGTTGTTTAATAGTAAAAAAACATGGCTGCTTCTTTCCAGAAACAGCACTTCTCTACAGGGCTCGACTCGACTCATCTCCGGGACAGGGCTCGACTCGACTCATCTCCGGGACAGGGCTCATCTCCGGTTCATTTGCATATGTATCAAATAGTTTTTTTTACACAATAAAAGCACACAGAGCTATGGGGACTGGAGATTGCGGATGTGCTAGCGGCCATCTAGCAACCCATGTCCTCAGCTCTGTACAAAAAATCCCGGTGACAGGTTCCCTTTAAGCATTTTTCTTGGCCATTGTTTCCATCAATTTTTATTTGTGGCTTTTTCACATATCTTTTGATTTTTATTATAGTTGTCAGTTTTGCTTATTAATTATTTCACAACTGGCTTCAAATATATAAGCCTTTCACATTGAGTTTGGACCCATTCAGATTAAAAATCTGTTTTGCGCACATTCCGCCCACAAAACGGACAAGAATAGGGCATGTTCTATGTTTTTTGCAGGGCCGCAGAATGGACATGCGTATGTGGACAGCACACAGTGCAGTCCAATAAAATGAATAGATCTGCATCCAATCTGCAAATTATGCAGATCGGATGCGGACCAAATATACAGTCATGTGAATAGGGTCTTATACATTTTTTTTCTTATAATACCATCTTTTTTCACTTTAATAAAACTGTTATTTTATTCTTACTTTTATCCCCCCCTTCCCATCTATCTGTCTCATGGCAATGCAAGCTGAGGGCCCTAAACTAGTCTGTCAGTGTCATGATAAGAATGGGTTTACAGGCAGTGTGTACAGGGTCACATCACAAGCAGTATGCCCTGCTGTGCTATTATTATGATAATCAGAGAGCACGGCAGGGATGCCAGGGCTGGAGCTTGCGATGTCTGTGTAGTTTAGCTGACATTAGCCAGCCTCAGTGAGGAACGTCACATGCAAGTGTCAAACTCACCGAGGCAGCCTAGGGGAGGAGCGGCAGTGATGTGACAGATCTTGAGCGGCCCAGCCTCATCTGTAGTAAAAGTCCAGACTGTCCAGTCAGTGGAGCGCAGCAGGGCTGGCTGACAGGCAGTGGCAAGTGCTCACTACTCCCTCCGTACTCCAGTGCGGCCGGCAGCCCGGCAGGCGCGCCAGCAGCAGCGACGTGGTCCAGTGGCGTTGCTAGGGCTGGTGTCACCTGGTGCGGTAGAAAATGGTGTCAGAACGATTGCCGACCGGGGGACGGGGGACGGGGGCGTGGCCTATTGCATTAGGGTGTGCACACTGAAGCACAAACACACAAGACGCGCACGTGTGCATGTATGGAGTCTGCAAGAAGCATAAGCCTCTAGGGAAATCAACTGTAATTGGTTTGCTGTAATGCTCTGCAGGGGGGTGCTGTAATGCTCTGCAAGGAGGGTGGGGGTTGCTGTAATGCTCTGCAAGGGAGTGCTGTAATGCTCTGTAAGACCCCCAATATACTGCATAGATAGCCCCCATATACTGCGCAGACTGCCCCAATTTACTGCGCAGACCCCCAATATACTGCATAGATAGCCCCCTATATACTGCGTAGACAGCACCCCATATACTGCGCAGACCTCCCTAAATAATGCGCAGACATCCCCCCATATACTGGGCAGACCACCCTATATAATTACAGCAACCCCTCCCCCTTGCAGAGCATTAGAGCAACCTCCAACCTCTCTTGCAGAGCATTAGAGCAACCCCCAACCCCCCTTGCAGAGCATTAGAGCAACCCCCAACCCCCCTTGCAGAGCATTAGAGCAACCCCCAACCCCTCTTGCAGAGCATTAGAGCAACCCCCAACCCCCTTTGCAGAGCATTACAGCAACCCCCAACCCCCTTGCAGAGCATTAGAGCAACCCCCAACCCCCCTTGCAGAGCATTAGAGCAACCCCCAACCCCTTTGCAGAGCATTAGAGCAACCCTCAACCCCCTTGCAGAGCATTAGAGCAACCCCAACCCCTTTGCAGAGCATTACAGCAACACCCAACACCCTTGCAGAGCATTAGAGCAACCCCCAACCCCCTTTGCAGAGCATTACAGCAACACCTAACACCTCTTGCAGAGCATTAGAGCAACCCCAACCCCTTTGCAGAGCATTAGAGCAACCCCACCCCCCTTGCAGAGCATTACAGCAACCCCCAACCCCCCTTGCAGAGCAATACAGCAAACCCCCCCTTGCAGAGCATTACAGGAACCGCCACCACCCCCTTGCAAAGCATTAAAGAAACCCCACCCCCTGCAGAGCATTACAGCACCCCCACCCCGCTGCAGAGCATTACAGCAAACCAATTACAGTTGATTTCCCCAGAGGCTTATGATTCTTGCAGACTCCAAACTATCTCTATAGGCCCCCTGCAGAGTATTGCTCAGCCATACACCCACCAAGAGAAAACCTCACCTGCTACTGGCTCCACTCATAAACCCGGGAAATCAACTGTGCTTCTTGCAGACTCCAGACTGGCTCCGCCTACTGGAGTCTTGTCACATGAGCATGACATCATCGAAGGTCCTTTAGCTGGCTAGGACATAGCATCTACCGTCAGTGCAGCGTCGGGGGGTGAGTGGGGATGCTAGTGCTGTTGGGTCAGGGCGTCAGTGGCCTGCCTGCCTGCCGCCCAGAGGCTGGGAAGCTGGCCTGCGCCCTGAGGCTGGAGCTTCCCCAGCCTCTGTGTCGGCCCGGCCCTGCTCACAGTAAGGCTCCATTCACACGTCCGCAATTCTGTTCCATTCATTTCAATGGGGACAGACGATGTACCGCCTGGGTCCGCAATTGTGGATCCACACTTCCGGGTCCACAATCGCGTTCCCGAAAAGGTATTTTCTATGAGAGTGCCGGCGATGTGCGGTCCGCAAAATGCGGAATGCACATTGCCGATGTCCGTGTTTTGCGGATCCGTGGATCTGCAAAACACACACGGACGTGTGAATGTAGCCTAAGTCCCTGACACTGTGCACACCACATGGCCTCAACCACCCTCCCACAGCCCCAGAGTACTGTATCAGGCAGTCGGGACTGAGCAGCGCAGCAGGTGGTATGTGTACTGGTACTGGCTGCAAGTGTTTAAACAATAGCTGAGCTCCACCGGCCCACTGCACATGAAAAGACATGCGGCCCACCAGGAAGCTTCCCGGTACAATACATTGCCAATCCGCCCCTGCATAGGAAGCAGAGACAGTTTCCTGTATTATGATGAAGCAGAGAGCCGGTATTCTGTCAGAAAACTTTACCTCGTCAGAATCCATTACCCCACGTGACTTCCGGGTGTGTGCGCCTCCGCGCAAGTGCAGTACCATGGCATGGCGCGTCTGCGCAAGCGCAGTACCAGGGCATGGGTAAGGTAAAATTACAGTGAGCGTTGACTCATGGATGCGCTCGTGCACTCTCAGGGGTTAGGAGATCTGACAGTCTTTTGTCTTGTTAAATCTCCTTACCCTCACACTGCGCACGCGCGGATTGTAAAATCTCCTTACCCTCACTACACAGTGCGCTTCAGATTCATTGCTGGCATGAGGGTAAGTAGATTTAACAAGACAAAAGACTGTCAGATCTCCTTACCCCTGAGAGCGCACGCGTAGTGTCCAGGAAGTCAGGTGGGGTAAGGGAATCTGATGGGGAAAGGTTTTCTGACAGAACACCGGCATCGGCTCCCTGCTTCATCATCTCTCCCACCCTAACGACTCTCTACACCTCTGGTCTGTACGGGGGGCGGGGCGGGCCAGCCAGCAGTCAGCCTCAGCTCCGCCTCCTTCACAGACTAGAGTCCTGCTGCTGCTGCTGCTAGAAAGAAGGCAGGTATGTGGTGTTTTTTTTTTTTTTACTTTCTGTGAGGGGCACAATGTGAGCATTTTAGGGGCACAATGTGAGCATTTTACTGGGGGCACAATGTGAGCATTTTACTGGGGGCACAAAGTGGGCATATTACTGGGAGCACAATGTGGGCATATTACTGTCGGCACAGCTGGGCATATTACTGGGGGCACATAACTGGGCATATTACTGGCGGCACAGTTGGGCATAATTCTGTAAAGACACAATGTGGGCATAAATACTGTGCGGTACCATCAAGGGAGAATAATTACTATGTGGGGACATTAAGGGGACTGGGTGGGATTAGGTGTATAGTTATGTTATGGGCGAAGTTAGAAGTGTGTTCTGGTGCACAAAAAATTTGCTGCGGCGCACAATGTGTTCCTCCTTATTCGTTTGCAAAGTTGGAAGGTATGCATACAGCTCTGCTGCACACATACAGTTCAGTTACACAAATACAGTTCTGCTGCACTCATAGTTCAGTTACACACATACAGCTCTGCTACACACATGCAGTTCAGTTACATACATAAGTTACACACATACAGTTCAATTACATACATAAGTTACACACAAACAGTTCAGTTACACACATATAGTTCTGCTGCAGACATACAGTTCAAGGACAAACATTTATATATGCTTTAATTACGCATAGGATTAACATTAGAGCATTTATTATGACGGTTAGTACTTTGTTTCGTCTGCAGAGGGCTGTTGCATTGTATATGTTTTTTGTGTATTTAGCCATAACAACATGCACCTGCACTTTGGGACGTGCTTACTAACCCCCTTTTCCTTGCAGTTTGTATTGGAGTTGTGGCTGACTACTGTTGGTCTTGCACTCCTGATTAGCTTGTCTGTCACATGGGCTGTTTTTAATTAACGTAAGTATAAAGCTGTAGTATGCACTCACTGGAAACCTTTTGGCATCTGGAGAGGTATAGAGTGGACTCTTATTGCATTTATTGGAAGCCATCTGGCACCAGGTAAGGTATAGTGTAAGCATTGCATGCATGTTGGCACCTGCATTCCCTGTAGGAGAATGGACCCAGCATGCATGTGGAACCGGCATGCCATGAATCTTGTGGAGGCCGTGAGGGCACATAACAGGTGGCGTTTAGTGTTAGATTCCCGTCTTTACAGAGATCGCCTTGACGTGTGGCAGACGGGCCCAAATAATTTTGTCCAAAATTTATTTGCTAAGCATCTCTACTTTAATAAGCGTAGGATTAATATTAAAGCATTTATTAAGACACTTTATTTTGTCTGCAGAGTGCTGTTGCATCATATCTATATATGTATATATCCAGAAGTATCAAAAAACATCCAGCTCCTTTTTCTTAAAAACCAATGTTTTATTCTTTAACATTTTCATTTAAAATCCATGTGTACAAATGGAGAAACTGTAGTAGAATGTGACGCGTTTCGGGCCACTTACATATGGGCCCTAATTCTACTACAGTTTCTCAGTTTGTACACATGGATTTTAAATGAAAATGTGAAAGAATAAAACATTGGTTTTTAAAGAAAAGTAGCTGGACGTTTTTTGCTACCTCTGGATTGTTTACCTGGTCACGTCTGGACCAGTATAGCCCGTGTCTACTTTAAAAAACTGGAGGTGAGTGCTGCAGTAAATGAACTGCTTCTTTGTGTATATATATATATATATATATATATATATATTTATACACACACACACACAAACATGCAGTTTTATTACACACACGCACTTAGCATCTTTAGTAAAAATTCATCTCCCTTCACTAGTGGCTGTACAGACTTCCTGTTCTGGCTCCTCCCATTGATGACATCATCAAAGGTCCTTAAGCTGTACTGGAGTTCTCATGTCTAGTACAGCAGCAGGACCTTCATCCATAAGCACAGAACAATCCTCCTCTGCTCCATGTCTGCTGGAAGATAGATGCAAGTGCATGTCCCCCTTCCATGCTGGCCCCCTGTGCAGCTGAACCAGCTGCACAGGCGGTATGACCGCCCCTGAGTAGAACAATAGGGGCATTGACTGCTCTCCTTATATAAGGTTTCAAGCTTAACTGGAACCTTCTAGTGGGAGGGGTGGAGAAACGCAACCCAAACAAATACAATGTTACAACTTTCTGTCTGTCATAAACCTACATTGGAACTTCAATAATACCCAGTCTGTCTGGTTTTGGTAGTAAACAAGCCTTTTCCCTCCAAAACATAGTCTTCTGTAAACCTTATGGTAACTGAGGAAAATTGCTAGCTTCTCATTATTAGCTAGAAAGTCCCGAAAAGTTTCTCAGTATTCATTAACCCGCTCCACATTCCCATGCAAACACAGTTCAAATGAACAGGATATATATCACAACAAACGTATATATAATGTGTAGTTACACAGTATTAAACGATAAAAAGGGCTGAACACAGATGTCATTCATGTGCTTGCAGCATCCATGTAGTTGGGTTGCAAATTATAGAACCTGTCCTATTCTTGTCCATTTTGCAGACAAGAATAGGCTTTTTTACAGCGGGGTCCCACGCAAATGATGTCATGCACATGGGTCGCATACAGTTGTTTGCAGGAGGTTTTAAACCTAACACTTTTGTCTAGAAATGCTACTCCTGTTTTCCTATTCCATCCTCATACTGGAGAGAGATTGCGACTTTTTAAAAAAAAAAGTCTCAGCAGTACACTGGAGTGAAATTCATCAACATTGCTACCCATGCCCACTTTCGCATCAATGTTTCAAAACTGGAGTGGTGTACAAAGCCACAAAAGTTTTGTGCAAGTAAGTCCAAAAAGTCACAAAAAGCCCCATTTTGCAACTTTTTAAAGCCAGAATTTGTGTTGGGCTCGAATATTCGCATCTCGAATATTCATCGCTAATATCGGCACTTCGAGGATTCAGGAAGGGAATATTTAGAATATAGTGATATATATTCGTAATTTAGAATATTGTAGATTTTTTTAAATCAGTAACCTCCCTTCTTGCTTGTGGGCCAATGAGAAGGCTGCAATGTTTTTGAGCTTAGCAACATCCCTAGCAACCAATAGGAAAGTTGCCTACCCCTTACTATATAAGAACCTCCCCAGCAGCCACTGTATGCAGTATTTTGCAGATCTGAGGGAAAGCAGTGTTATTGCTGTGCTCTCTGCTTTCCTGTGTCAATACATTAGATAGTTAGTTAGCTTATATATATGATATAGATAGTTAGTGGGAGATAGTAGGTGTAGGTTAGATAGTGATTAGAGATGAGCGAACTTTAAAAAAAAGTTCGGCATTCGGTGTTCGGGTTGTGGTAACTTGCGCATCCCCGCACGTCACCGTCATGTGATCAGTGCAGGGGGCGTGGCTCAGCACTGGATTTGATCCCGTGCTGAGCCACGCCCCTGCACTGATCACATGACGGTGATGTCACCCAGGTCCTTCGGCTGTTCAACAGTTCGGGTTGGTGGAAGCCGCCCCTTATGGATTCCATATGCCGCGATAGTCCGCGGTAGTGGAATCCATAGCGAGATCGCGAGTTACCACAACCCGAGCGCCGAACGCCGAACTTTTTAAAAGTTCGCTCATCTCTTATAGTGATCATAGTGTAGCTGATTGTCTATACATACATGCTACAGGCAAGTTCACAACAATACTTAGTGCACCAATCACTAATATGTAGTCAAACCTGTTAAAATTTGAAGTTGCACGTAATGCGCCACAATATTTGCATCATTAGTGCCCATTTCACAATCGCGAATATATTGGAGCACTCTATCTGCATATAAAGCTATTGTAATGTTCTGCCGTGCCAACCATTTTCTCCAGTCTCAGGAAACTTCTAGCAGCTTGAAAAATATGGCTATAGTCACCCACGCCTGTATTTTACGCACATTACGCGAATATTACATTGCCGATTTTTTGCAATCAAGAAAATAATTTCGAATTCGCAAATATATGAAGAATATTCGACAAAATATTTGCGAAATATCGCCAATTTAAATATTGCCCCTGCCTCTCATCACTAGCCAGAATTCTGGAGTGAAAGCATGATAAATCAGGGCCTAGGACAAGGTCATTTTTAATAATTTGTCATGTTGATGTCTTTTCCTTCCTAGAAATCCTCCTGGAACACAGACTGCTATGTTGTAAGTGCTCAGTCACATTCGTCACCCCTGTGTAATACACCAAGTTCAACTGCATTATTGATTTCTGTACCTAGGAAACGCTATAACTACTTAGAACAGTTTCTTGGCTACTTATTCCCATAAGTCCTCTGCGCTGAGCGTTAAAAGACGCATACGATTTATTTGTTTGATTAATGATTACAAGAAAATCCCTTTGGTTATGATTATATTACTTTGTGTGCTGGCTCCCATAATAATAAAATAACGTTTCTGTAATCAAAAGGATTTTATGCTTTTTCTGCTCTTGCCATATTTTCTCTGACAGTGAACTATTTTTGACTAGTATTCAGGTCATTTGATTTAGCCCAACTGTCAAACCATTCCCAAACATGTGAATTTTCCCTGCCTAGAGGCAACAGACTATGCGAGTGATGGGGTGAGAGAGCAGTGCTAAAAAGTGTTCATTCATGTGGTGGAGACAGGTGTATTTGTAAGATGAATGACAGGATGTTTTACTGCCACTAGAGCAAAATCACAGCGGCTGTAAATGGTAAAGGTCAATGAAGGTTGGAGAGGACAAGGACTTCAGGTTTTATTAGCGCATTCAAATGTCTTATTTCTTACTATATATATCAATATCAAATTACATTTTACATTAATCTCGACTTTCTTTATGTTGCTTTAAAAATCAAAGTTATGAATGTTTTTAATCTGATTTATTGATTTTGTAGTGTTTGTAAAAAAAAAAAACTGTCACGAAGAGCAAAATTGGGCCTCATTTATGTGCTTTCATAAAGTCAGTATTGGCCTCATCAGTACAAAAAACCTAATGATTGTGTTAAAGGGCTTAAATCTTCCTATGTAATTGTCCAACTACTTGTTCATAGCTTCTTGTGCTTATGGTTTTACCATTAAAGGGCATATCACACAAAAATATAATTACTAAGCAATGAATAGGGCAGTGTTATTGCAATATTTCTGTACATTACATTTTCCTCTTTGGTAGCACCCCTGCTCTCTTGTGGCAGAAATTCTGGCCCAACTTAGACCCACATGCTCAGTAGCTTCCCTGCTCTGTTACCTTCCCCCATTGTTGGCATAGTGATCTCATGGTGAAGACACCTTTCATAGAAAAGTATAGCTATATCTCTCTATAGACATTGAAGACGGAAATTAGGTTGGGGACATTACCATATCTACCATACTGCTCTTTGTTAGTGGAATCTCTGGTACTGTATGTAAGGGACTATGCAAAGAGGAACATAGGAGAACAGAGTGTCATCAGCTGTGGGGATGAGGTTAGCAAGAGCTGTCGGCAGTGCACTTCGGGAAGATGCAGGTGCTCTTTAATTATATGGGAAGTGCTGCTACCTGCTCATAGGAAGCAAAGAGACAAGAGCTGCAATGAGGTTAGTAAAGAAGAGCAAAAGAGGTAAATTACACTGAAGAGCAGAGTTTTTGCATTGATATAGTTAAAAAGACTATGAACACCTTCAGGAACAATTTTAGTTTATTTTTGCATTCTACTCATTTTGGGCTAAAAATCATTTTTGCATTTGGTCTTTATTGAAAATGTTCATCAGTTATTGTGATACAGGGCTAAATTTCAGTCTATTTGCAGACTCTCACTTTCTGTTTATTCTGAGTCCCATCAAATGGCGGCTAGGGTGTAACTCTTATCTCTGATCTCCTGACCCCATAAACACTCATTTAAGCCATATTCATATCAGTTTGATAACTTATCTATAATTGTTTATGACAGAGATAAGCTCTACATGAGCCATCATCTGATGGGACTCAAAGGAAAGACCATATGTAAAAATGATTTTATCCCAAAATTAATAAAATGCAATCGTAAAAATGTCCCAAAGGTGTCCATAGCTTTAAAATAAAGGGTTGTATTACTTCAGATATTTTTTTTTTTAATTTTGTGAGATAACCCTACAACACACTGGGATAGATTTACTACTGTTATTGAGCATATCTGTGAGACATTTTAGTGGGTACATGTCCAAATTCTTTATAAATTCTTATAAGAACTTGTTACGGTATATGTATAAAAATCTGTTCTCTGTACCAAAGTTTTACAGTTTTCATAACAAATCTTCAGGTATTAGCATTATAAATTGGCAATACTACAAACATCTCATTTGTATTAATAAAGAAGATGAATATATCAATGTATCTGATTTATAGAGAATGTCAAATACAATCTGACATGGCTAGCATGCACCGCAGTCGATAAGCACCCATTAAGGCCAGTATGCCTGACAGTATAACTGTCCAACTTTCCATCCTCTATTGGAGTATTACTATTGATGAAGGGTGCTGCTATGTTAATAAACATGCACTTATATAAAGGTTTTCTGGGTTTCAGGATTAGAGATAAGTGAGCTTCTTGAAATTTGTTTTATATCTGATTTGTCAAATACATATACTGAAGATGAAGAAAATTGGAGGCACTCACCCATGGTTCGATAAAATCCACTCTTTATTCCACACATTGCAGTGCACATCGAAGGTGGGGGTCAGATGTTTGAATCACACAGGTAATACAGCAATAGCTATTTGCGCTAAACGCTTCCTCAGGCAGGATCACAGCCTGAGGAAGCGCGTTGCGTGAAATAGCTATTGCTGTATTACCTGTGTGATTCAAACCAGAGCGGACTGACCATTAGGGCACTTGGACATGGACCGAGGGCCCGTGGCCAGTAGGGGCCCGTCCCCAGGGCAGGCAGCGGCGGCAGGGGACATCAGGAGATGAGCGCTTCATTGCGCTCATCTCCGTGCAGCGGTAGAGGAGGGAGAGGCGTGTCCTCTCCCTGTTCCTCCGATAGGCTGCCAGCAATAGGCCGGCAGCCTAACAGAGGCCGATGCAGGCGGCGAGATGGCGTCATCGCGCCGCCGGGCGGTACAGCTTGAGACACAGGCCGGAAGAGGCCAGCATCGCATCGCATCTCTGGAGGTAAGTATAAGTGTTCTTTTTTTTTTTTCTTGGGGCTACTGGCACTTAAGGGGACTAATGGCACTTAAGGGGCTGCTACTGGCACATAAGGTGGACAACTACTGGCACATAAGGGGACAGCTACTGGCACATAAGGGGGACGGCTACTGGCACATAAGGGGCTACTGACACATAAAGGGGATGGCTATTGGCACATAAGAGGGGCTACTGGCACATGAGGGAGACTAATAACACATGAGGGGGCCTAATGGAACATAAGGGGAACTACTGGCACATAAGGGGCTACTGGCACATAAGGGGAGGCTACTGGCACATAAGGGGAGGCTACTGGCACATAAGGGGAGATGGCTACTGGCACATAAGGGGATGGCTACTGGCACATAAAGGGGGCGGCTACTGGCACATAAGGGGACTAATGTCACATAAGGGGGCTACTGGCACATAGGTGGACTACTGGCACATAAGAGGGACTACTGGCACGTAAGGGGGCTACTGGCACATAAGGGGCGGCTAGTGGCACAAAGCGGGGACTACTGGCACATAAGGGGACTACTGGCACATAAGGGAAGCTACTGGCACATAAGGGGGGAGGCTACTGGCACATAAGGAGGTACGGCTACTGGCACATAAGGAGGGACGGCTACTGGCACATAAGGAGGGACGGCTACTGGCACATAAGGAAGGACGGCTACTGGCACATAAGGAGGGACGGCTACTGTCACATAAGGAGGGACGGCTACTGGCACATAAGGAGGGATGGCTACTGGCACATAAGGAGGGACGGCTACTGGCACATAAGGGGGGACGGCTACTGGCACATAAGGGGGGATGGCTACTGGCACATAAGGAGGGACGGCTACTGGCACATAAGAGGGGACTACTGGCACATATGGGGGGGGCTACTGGCACATAATAAGGGAGGGGCTACTGGCACATGGGGGGAAGCACAAGAGAGGCACTTATTACTGGCACATGGGGGAGAGGCACAAGAGAGGCATTTATTACTGGCACATGTGGTGGCATGGAGAGGCACATGTTACTGGCACATTATTATGGGGCACTATGGGGGCTTCTACTGAGGCCACAAAGAATGGGTATTTTATATGGGGGGCTCTGTGTGGTACTAGTATTACCAGGGGTATTATCTGTTTCTGCAGTGTAGTATTGAGGAGCACAGTGGCACAGTATTGGGGGTAGTGGGATGATTTGTCCAGAAGATGGGAGGATGATGGAAAAGTAGTAAACTAAGATGGAGATGGAGATGGAAAATGGCGACAACATGGCGGTCTGGTCTGAAGGTCTGAAAGGAGAAGGCGAGGACAGAAAACATCTACATCAAAGAAGACGTCACTGGACGTAACAGGTAAGTGCCCTGTATTTCTGTAGTGATGGGATCAGAGGCATAGCGATGGCAGTGTGACCAGGTAGTGGTGGCGGGATATAGGTGTGGCTGGAGGTATAACATGGGCGTGGCTGGAGGTAAGGAATGGGTGGGGCCTGGAAGGGGGCCCTTGATTTATTTTGTCCGGGGCCCTGAGGGTTCTCAGTCCGCCCCTGATTCAAACATCTGACCCCCGCCTTCGATGTGCACTGCAATGTGCGGAATAAAGAGTGGATTTTTATCGAACCATGGGTGAGTGCCTCCAATTTTCTTCATCTTCAGCATATGTACTATTCAGTATTGAACTTGTGGATTGAGCACCACTGGAAGTGTGGTTGAACAGAGGGGTGTGACGGAGGACGGAGTGTCCTGGTTTGCTTGCGGGAGTCGGAGTGCCGCTGATTCTCTGGATTTCATATATTGTCTGATTTGTCAAATTCTACCTGTATCAAAAATGCTATTAGTATAGGACACTATGAGGTCTCCGAGGATTCTAATTTTTTTTTATATCTTGTCATTCTTTTTAAAAACATTTTTACATTTTTTTTCTTTCTCCACCCTCCCCTCTTTAAGCTCTTTAAAGAGAACCTGACATGTTGAACATGGTGTCTGAGCTGCAGGCTGCATGTAATAGAGCATGATGAGCTGAGCAAATTGGTATATCATTTTATGGGAAAAGATTTAGTATAACTTATTTTACACATTTAAATTCCTGCTTCTTTGGTCTTTGCAGTCAAGGAGACGGTCCTACCAGTGACTGACAGCTCTCTCTGTATGCACATAGATAAGACCTCCTCCTTGACTTCAAAGCCCATTTGGATCAGGAATTTAAATGTATAAAATACAACCTCTTCTCTACATTCTCGCAAAACTATATATCAATCTGCTCTGCAAATTCTGCTCTATGACATGATGCCTGCAGTTTACTTAGCATTTTATGGTGACAAGTTGACTTTAATGCAATGACAGGAGTAATAGTCATAGTAGTGACAGCTATGTAGAGGTAATACTAGTGGCATTAGGGGTAATGGAAGTGGCAGTATGGGGATTAGCAGTGGAGACTAGCAGCTTCAGAAGTGGCAACAGAAGCAGCAGCCATATGGTACGGAACATAATGGTCAGCAGACAGATAGCAACAGTGGCTTGATGGGGAGGTGATGAAGAGCCACCGTCAGTAATGGTAGATCTATTCATTGTCCCCAGTTGGAGGTGTCTGAAAATCCTTATGGATGCATGCCACATTTTTGATAAAAGTAATGTTTTTACTAAAATAACTGGGCACATTCCTGGAGGCACAGCTGGGCATAATTCTGTGAAGACACAATGTGGGCATAAATACTGTGTGGTGGCATGAAGGGGAATAATTACTATGTGGCGGCATTAAGGGGACAGGGTGAGATTAGGTGTATAGTTATGTTTTAGGCTGAGTTAGGGTGTGGCCTAGTGCGGAAAAAATTTGCAATGTCTTCCTCTTTATTCGTTTACAAAGATGGGAGGTATGCATACAGCTCTGCTGCACACATATAGTTCAATGACACACAGTTCAGTTACACACATACAGCTCTGCTACACACATGCAGTTCAGTTACATACATACATATACACAGACATACAGTTCAGTTACACACATACAGCTCTGCTACACACATGCAGTTCAGTTACATACATACATATACACACACATACAGTTCAGTTACACACATATAGTTCTGCTGCACACATACAGTTCAAGGACATCTCTCTCTCTCTCTCTCTCTCTCTCTCTCTCTCTCTCCCTCTCTCTCTCTCTCTCATACAGTTTTATTACACTTCATCAGTGGCTGTACAGTCGTCCTGTTCTGACTCCTCCCATTGATGACGTCATCGAAGGTCCTTAAGCTGTACTGGAGTTCTCATCTCTAGTACAGCAGCATGACCTTTATCCATAAGCACAGAACAATCCTGCGGTGCTCCATGTCTGCTGCAAGATAGATGTGAGTGCAGGGCCTCCTTCCATGCTGTGCCCCTGTGCAGCTGATTCAGTATGTCTGCTCTGAGTGCTCTCCTTATACAAAGTTTCAAGCTGAACTGGAACCTGAGCTGGCAGCATCCGTGTAGCTGGGTCGCAAATTATAGAACCTGTCCTATTCTTGTCCATTTTGCAGACAAGAATAGGCTTTTTTACAGCGGGGTCCCGTACAAATTGCATGATGCACATGGGTCGCGTGTGTATTTTGAGGATCTGCAATTTGCAGATTGCAAAACGGATATAGTTTCCTATTCTATCCTCGTAGTGGAGGGAGATTGCGACTTTTAAAAAAAAAATCTCAGCAATAAACTGGAGTGAAATTCATCAACATCATTGCTACCCATGCCCACTTTCTCATGAATGTTTCAAAACTGGAGTGAGTGGTGTAAAAACGTCACAGAAGTTTTGTGCAAGTAAGTCCAAAGAGTCACAAAAAGCCCCATTTTGCAACTTTCTAAAGCCAAAATTCTGGAGTGAAAGCATGATAAATCAGGGCCTAGGACAAGGTCATTTTTAATAATTTGTCATGTTGATGTCTTTTCCTTCCTAGAAATCCTCCTGGAACACAGACTGCTATGTTGTAAGTGCTCAGTCACATTCGTCACCCCTGTGTAATACACCAAGTTCAACTGCATTATTGATTTCTGTACCTAGGAAACGCTATAACTACTTAGAACAGTTTCTTGGCTACTTATTCCCATAAGTCCTCTGCGCTGAGCGTTAAAAAGACGCATACGATTTATTTGTTTGATTAGTAATTACAAGAAAATCCCTTTGGTTAGGATTATATTACTTTGTGTGCTGGCTCCCATAATAATAAAATAACGTTTCTGTATTCAAAAGGATTTTATGCTTTTTCTGCTCTTGCCATATTTTCTCTGACGGTGAACTATTTTTGACTAGTATTCAGGTCATTTGATTTAGCCCAACTGTCAAACCATCCCCAAACATGTGAATTTTCCCTGCCTAGAGGCAACAGACTATGTGAGTGATGGGGTGAGAGAGCAGTGCTAAAAAGTGTTCATTCATGTGGTGGAGACAGGTGTATTTGTAAGATGAATGACAGGATGTTTTACTGCCACTAGAGCAAAATCACAGCGGCTGTAAATGGTAAAGGTCAATGAAGGTTGGAGAGGACAAGGACTTCAGGTTTTATTAACCCATTTAATAGTCCTATTTCTTACTATATATATCAATATCAATTTAAATTTTACATTAATCTGGACTTTCTATAGTTGCTTCAAATATCAAAGTTATGAATGTTTTCAATTTGATTTATTGATTTTGTAATGTTTGTGAAAAACTGGCACGAAGCGCAGAATTGGGCCTCATTTATGTGCTTTCATAAAGTCAGTTTTGGCCTCATCAGTACAAAAAAAAAAACATGATTGTGTTAAAAGGCTTAAATCTTCTTATGTGATTGTGTAATGACTTGTTCATAGCTTCTTGTGCTTATGGTTTTACCATTAAAGGGCCAATCTCACAAAAATAGTTACTAAGCAATAAATATGGCAGTGTTATTGCAATATTTCTGTACATTACATTTTCCTCTTTGGTAGCACCCCTGCTCTCTTGTGGCAGAAATTCTGGTCCAATTTAGACCAACATGCTCAGTAGCTTCCCTGCTCTGTTGGTCTTTATTAAAGATGTTCAGCAGTTTTTGTGATACACGGGCTAAATTTCAGTCTATTTGCAGACTCTCACTTTCTGTTTACTCATCAAATGGCGGCTAGGGTATAACTCTTGTCTCTGATCTCCTGACCCTATAAACACTCATTTAAGCCATATTCCTATCAGTTTGATAACAACTTATCTATAATTGTTTATGAGAGAGATAAGCTCTACATGAGCCATAATCTGCTGGGACTCAGAGGAAAGACCATATATAAAAATGATTTTATACCAAGATGAATATAATGCAATCATAAACACGTCCTAAAGGTGTCCATAGCTTTTAAAATAATGGGTTGTATTACTTCAGATATTTTATTTTTCATTTTGTGAGATAACCCTTTTACAACACACTGGGATAGAGTTACTACTGTTATTGAGCATATCTGTGAGACATTTTAGTGGGTACATGTCCAAATTCTTTATAAATTCTTATAAGAACTTGTTACGGTATATGTATAAAAATCTGTTCTCTATGCCAAAGTATTACAGTTTTTATAACATTTCTTCAGGTATTAGCATTACAAATTGTCAATACTACTAACATCTCATTTGTGTTATTAAAGAAGATGAATATATCAATGTATCTGATTTATAGAGAATATCAAGTACCATCTGACATGGCTAGCATGCACTGCAGTCTACAAATGATAAGCACCCATTAAAGTACGCCTGGCAGTATAAGGGTACTTTCACACTTGCGTTTGTGTGATCCGGCAGGCAGTTCCGTCGTCGGAGCTGCCTGCCGGATCCGCCGATCAGTGTAAAAACTGACAGCATTTGTAGACGGATCCGGGTGCGGATCCGTCTACAAATGCATTACAAGAACGGATCCGTCCCTCCGCTTGTCATTCGGATGGACGGATCCGTCCTGCATTCTTTTTCACAGTTTTCCCGGTCTACGCATGCGCAGGCCGGAAAGACGTATCCGTCCTTCAGTTGTTTCGCAATGCCGGATCCGGCATTAATACAAGTCAATGTAAATTAACGCTAAATCCGGCATTCCGGCGACTGATCAGGCATTTTGGACGGTATTATGGCTGCGGTATTATGTTCGGCCAAAACGCCTGACAGTGACTGAACGGAAGGCATACTGATGCAAACTGAACGGATTTCTATCCATTCAGATTGCATGGGGATATGCCTGATCAGTTGTTTTCCGGCATAGAGCCCTTTTGACGGAACTCTATGCCGGAAAAGAATAACGCAAGTGTGAAAGTACCCTAACTGTCCAACTTTCCATCCTCTATTGGAATTTTCCTATTGATGAAGGGTGATGCTTTGTTAATAAATATGCATTTATATAAAGATTTTCTGGGTTTCAGGATTAGAGATAAGTGAACTTCTGTGGATTTTTATCGAACCATGGGTGAGTGCCTCCAATTTTCTTCATCTTCAGCATATGTACTATTCAGTATTGAACTTGTGGATTGAGCACCACTGGAAGTGTGGTTCAACAGAGGGGTGTGACGGAGGACGGAGTGTCCTGGTTTGCTTGCGGGAGTCGGAGTGCCGCTGATTCTCTGGATTTCATATATTGTCTGATTTGTCAAATTCTACCTGTATCAAAAATGCTATTAGTATAGGACACTATGAGGTCTCCTAGGATTCTAATTTTTTATATCTTGTCATTCTTTTAAAAACAATTTTACAATTTTTTTCTTTCTCCACCCTCCCTCTTTAAGCTCTTTAAAGAGAACCTGACATGTTGAACATGGTGTCTGAGCTGCAGGCTGCATGTAATAGAGCATGATGAGCTGAGCAAATCGGTATATCATTTTATGGGAAAAGATTTTGTATAACTTATTTTACACATTTAAATTCCTGCTTCTCTGGTCTTTGCAGTCAAGGAGACGGTCCTACCAGTGACTGACAGCTCTCTCTGTATGCACATAGATAAGACCTCCTCCTTGACTTCAAAGCCCAGTTGGATCAGGAATTTAAATGTATAAAATACAACCTTTACAAAATCTTTTCCCACAATACTATATATCAATCTGCTCTGTGAATTCTGCTCTATGACATGATGCCTGCAGTTTACTTAGCATTTTTATGGTGACAGGTTGCCTTTAACCACCTCAGACCCCCTAGCTTAAACCCCCTTAATGACCAGGCCACTTTTTACAATCCTGCACTACACTACTTTCACTGTTTATTGCTCCGTCATGCAACTTACCACCCAAATGAATTTTACCTCCTTTTCTTCTCACTAATAGAGCTTTCATTTGGTGGTATTTCATTGCTGCTGACAGTTTAACTTTTTTTGATATTTTACTTTTTTTGACAAAATTTTTGCAAAAAAAATGACATTTTTCACTTTCGGTTGGAAAATTTGCCAAATAAAACTACATTTCTCTAAAACATTTTTTCTCTAAATTTATTGTTCTACATGTTTTTGATAAAAAAAAAAATGCAATAAGTGTATATGTATTGGTTTGGGTAAAAGTTATAGCGTTTACAAACTATGGTGCAAAAAAGTGAATTTCCGCACTTTGACTTTCTGAGCACCTGTCCTGTTCCTGAGGTACTACAATGCCCAGACAGTAGAAACACCCCATAAATGACCCCATTTCGGAAAGTATACACCCTAAGGTATTCACTGAGGGGCATAGTGAATTCATGGAAGTTTTTATTTTTGTCACAAGTTAGCGGAAGTTGATTTTTTTAAAAAATTTCATTTTCCGCTAACTTGTGACAAAAATAAAAACTTCCATGGACTCACTAAGCCCATCAGCGAATACCTTAGGGTGTCTACTTTCTGAAATGGGGTCACTTGTGGGGTATTTATACTGCACTGGCATTTTAGGGGCCCCTAAAGCGTGAGAAGAAGTCTGGAATCCAAATGCGTAAAAATGCCCTGTGAAATTCTAAAGGTACTCATTGATTTAGGTCCTTTGCATCTTGGCTGCAAAATAGTGGCACACATTTAGTATCGCCGTACTCAGGAGAGTAGGGCAATGTGTTTGGGTGTATTTTTACATATACCCATACTGTGTGTGAAAAATATCTTGTAAACGACAACTTTTCCATTTTTTATACAAAGTTGTCAATTTACAGAGATATTTCTCTCACCCAGCATGGGTATATGTAAAAATACACCCCAAAACACATTGCCCTACTTCTCCTGAGTACGGAAATACCACATGTGTGCCACTTTTTGCAGCCAAGATGCGCAAAGGGGCCCTAATTCCAATGAGTACCTTTAGGATGGCATTTTTACGCATTTTTCTTCTCACGCTTTAGGGCCCCTAAAGTGCCAGGGCACTAAAAATACCCCAAATGTGACCCCATTTCGGAAAGAAGACACCCCAAGGTATTCTGTGAGGGGCATGGCGAGTTCATAGAAGATTTTTTTTTGCCACAAGTTAGCGGAATTCGATTTTTTTGTTTTTCCTCACAAAGTCTCCCTTTCCGCTAACTTGTGACAAAAGTTCAATCTCGCTTGCAGCGTTTGGGCTCACGGGAAGATTTAATACATTCCTGGACTGTATATATCAATGTCCGAAGGCGCAGATACATATCCCAGGTTTTTTGTCGTTGCCTTTCCGCCTCCACAGAGGGACGAGGCAGGGTGCCCTTTGTCTCCCCTTCTGTTCAATCTGGCACTGGAACCATTGGCTCGTTACTTGATCCATTCTGATATATACAGGGGAATAAAGATAGGAAATACGGAAGTAAAACTTACCTGTTTTGCAGATGATATCTTACTGTTTATCCATTCCCCTGCAGATGATCTCAATTCTATATTGGACACTATCATATATTTTGGGGCTGTGACGGGCTATCGTATTAATGTAAGTAAAAGTCAATTATTATATCTGACAGGACATATACGTGAACATGACCCTCCCCTACCTTACAGCCAGTGGAAATAGTTCCCCAATACCTTAATTACCTTGGAATTAAGATAGGCAAAAGCCCGCTATCCCTATATAAACTTAATTTCAGTCCCATAATTAGCAAAATTATTGAAGGGTTGGAGAGATGGAAGTCCTTGCCCTTGTCACTGTTTGGTAGAGCTCATTTGATAAAAATGGTAAGCTTTGCCCGCCTGCTTTACCCGCTACAAACTATCCCGTTATTGTTAAAACATACAGATGTGAGGGCACTTCATAGTGCTTTTTCTAAATTTCTATGGAAACATAAAGACCGAGAATAGCTTATGCTAAATTATGTCTTTTGAAATGGGAGGGAGGTCTGCAGATGCCTAATGTACGGAGCTATAACCTTGCCTCGCTGTGCAGACACATTAGGGACTGGGTAATAAACTCTTCCCATTTCTCAAATGTGTCATTGGAAAGAGAGCTAGCTTCCCCATGGGATCTAGGAGCTCTGCTACATACCCGGTTGAGAGATGTTCCTCAGCTCCTACGCAGATATACCCTACTGAGGGACACACAGGCGGCGTGGAGAACTTTACGCAAGCTATATCGGCTTCCTATGTATCTCTCTCCGATCATGCCGCTATGGAAGCTCCCAGCTTTTCCAGCAGGTAGACAGTTCACTCTGTTTGCTAGATGGAAGGAGAAAGGAGTAGTATTTCTCCGGCAGGTGCTTAACCCGTCTGGAGACGACCTTAGGTCGTGGCAAGAACTCCAATGTCATTTGCAGCTACCCCTGTGCACTTTCTGGCATATACACAATTGCAATCTTACTGTAGGGCTCAAGCTACTACATTGGGAGACAGGGAACGTTTAACTTGGTTTGCAACCCTCATTGAAGGCCAAAATCTTTCCCTATCAGACCTCCATAAGAAAATACAAAATGTCACTGCACTGCCAATAGAAGCTACAGTTTTTCCGCTCTTGGGGAGAGGAGGTGGATGATGATCAGTTGATTACCAAGCTGAGGGAGGGGATGGAGAGGGTCAGAGAAGCCATAATGGACGAAACTTGGAGAGGAATGCATTTTAAAATCCTACACAAGGCAACTTATGCCTTTGATCTATCGTATAGAGACGCACCAGCACATTACTTACGTGAATGTCCTAAATGCAAATTGCAGAAGGCAAATTTACTACACTGTTTGTGGACATGCCCTACTATACAGTCTTTATGGGCAAAAGTTATTGCATTTATAAAGGAGACATGGGAGATAACTGTAATGTCTAACCCATTAAACTGTATCTTTCAGTATGTACCGTTTGATAGGAAAGGGAAATAGCACACTCGACTAAGGTTAAGGGCATACATGTCTTGTTATTGGCGACAAAAAGGTAATCTTGAGGCACTGGCTATATCCCACAACTCCGTTATTTGAGGAAGTCTTAGGTACCATGAAAAAAATATTATATCTAGAGAGGTTAGAAGCCGAGCATAATAAGAATAGAATGACTAGGCCCCTCTTTGTTAAATGGAAACGTTTTGTTACTCAAGTACTGACCTCAGCTGAAATAAAGGAGGTAGTTACGCCGCTTAAGTACACTAAATGGTACATGGAGGAACAATTGAAGGGTACTTTAGGTAAGCTAGGCCTAGGAACTACATGAGGCATTGAATTACAGTCACTGGCAAGTTAGGAATAATAGGTACAGGAACTGTAGAGGGAAAACACCCAGATCAACATGATGAGGTGGAGGTTTATACACTGTTTTTTATGACCGAGAGCTACTGTTGTAATGTTCTGAGGGTTACAAGGGGAGGAGGGAGGGAGGTATGGGAGAAAATGTGAAAAAGGAGACAGATACCAAAGCTCTGCCATTAATATATGCTCAGGGAACTGTGTACTATCCATATCTGTGTGCACACGACATATTGTATATAACTCATGAGCTTCCATTTTGTACTGTAATTGCAATGTATCTTGTCTCAATAAAAACTTTTATAAAAAAAAAAAAAAAAAGTTCAATCTTTCATGGACTCAATATGCCCCTCAGCAAATACCTTGGGGTGTCTTCTTTCCAAAATGGGGTCACATGTGATGTGTTTGTACTGCAATGGACTTTGCGTCTCCGCAATCATTACATGTATGGACAGCATTAGGAGTTTCTGCTATTCTCCTTATATGGAGCATACGGCTAATGAGATTTTTTTTCCGTTAAGCCTCTGGGCTGAAAGAAAAAATAAATGCCACAGATTTCTTCATTCGCATCAATCGATGTGGATGAAAAAATCTCTGCCAAAAAATATGCAAGAAAAAAAAAAGGGGCCTGGCGATTGCCAGGACATAGGGGTTCCGCACAAACATCCATATCCACTTCAGCTCCTATGTCCTGGCAAACGTGATTTCTCCATTCACATCGATCAATCGATCGGTGTGGAGGAAGACATCTTTGCCAGATTTTTGATACAAAGTGTTTGCCAAAGCATATGAACTCCAACACCTCTCCTCAGCTCATATGCCTGGGCAAACGTACCTGTCCTGCAGAGGAGAAATCTCGTCTTGCAGCGCCGCATACAACGACTTCACGTGTCTTCTGACAGGGCAATGCTTCTCTCAGAATGCACATCAGTGCTGCAGCGTTTTTGTCAGTTGGTCCGTTGGTCTACCTGGAAAATAAAGGGTGGTTAGGGGGGAAAAAAAAAAAATGAAGAAAAAACAGGCAGCAGGCTCATAAACTTGAACGTTACAAACTTTATAAAACCTGAACATAAAACGTTTTTTATAAAACCTGAACATCAAAACTTTTAAAACCTGAACTAACTCAAGATTTCTTTTTCTTGCTACCTGTTTAATTTTTTTTTTTTACCATTTCACTCTTTATTTTCCTAGCAGAAATCTCTCCTTTCCCATGGGACAATGTGTAAAGTGTAAATCACACAGAGATGGTGCGAAGTACATTTTGCACTTTATCCCAAGTGAAAGGAGAGGTTTCTACCGTTTCACATTTCTGCTGTAGCACCCCAGCACCCTTATGTGTTAGGGTCTCTTAAAACCTAGTAGCCTGAGAGACCTTAGAGCCTGATTGTAAAAACTATCTGTGTTGTGCTGTCCCTACGTCCCTAAGTGTACCTAAGTGTGGTACTTCCGGAAACACTACAGAAATAACGGGTGTCACGCCTTATTCCACTCCTGCTACAGACACGACATCTTTTTCGGGGTGGCGGTTGGGTTGAGGTACCAGCAACGACATTGGGGAAATGTCGCTCGTGTAGACGGCTCACTACACTGGGGTTTGGGGCCACGGAACCTCCTGGATACAGGAGGTTCTTGATGATCTCTTCCTGAAATTTGAGGAAGGATCCTGTTCTCCCAGCCTTACTGTAGAGAACATAACTGTTATACATAGCCAATTGAAATAAATATACAGACACCTTCTTATACCTGGTGCGGCGGGAAATCAAATACGGGGCCAACATCTGGTCATTGAAGTCCACCCCTCCCATGTGGAGGTTATAGTCGTGGACCGAGAGGGGCTTTTCAACTACACTGGTTGCCTGTTCAATTTGTTATGTCGTGTCTGCGTGAATGGAGGAGAGCATGTAAACGTCACGCTTGTCTCTCCATTTCACCGCGAGCAGTTCTTGGTTACACAAGACAGCCCTCTCCCCCTTGCAAGATGGGTGGTAACGAGCCGTTGGGGAAGCCCGGCGACTAGGTTGCACGGTGCCACAGCAGCCAACCTGTTCTAGGAACAAATGCCTGAAGAGGGCCATACTTCTGTAGAAATTGTCCACATAAAGATGGTACCCCTTGCCAAATAAGGGTGACACCAAGTCCCAGACTATCTTCCCGCTGCTCCCCAGGTAGTCAGGGCAACCGACCGGCTCCAGGGTCTGATCTTTTCCCTCATAGATCCGAAATTTGTGCGTATAGCCTGTGGCCCTTTCACAGAGCTTATACAATTTGACCCCATACCGGGTGTGCTTGCTTGGAATGTACTGTTTGAAGCCAAGCGTCCGGTAAAATGTATCAGGGACTCGTCTACGCAGATGTTTTGTGCAGGGGTGTACAAATCTGCAAATTTCAGGTTGAAGTGGTCTATGAGGGGCCAAATTTAGTGGAGCCGGTCAAAAGCTGGGTGGCCTCTGGGATGGGAGGTTGTGTTGTCGCTAAAGTGCAGGAAACGCAGGATGGTCTCAAATCGTGAAAGGCTGGGCATAGCAGCTTTCCGTGTTGGCGTTTATAAATTGAGTGGCATACCGATTTGTTTCTGCCACGACTAGGTCAAAGAGCTCCGCAGTGAAGAACAGCTCAAAAAACCCCAGTGCCGATCCGATCTGAGCTGTCTCCACCCGAACTCCTGACTGGGCGGTGAAAGGGGAACTAATGGTGCGGCTGAAGATGGGGGCTGCCAATCAGGGTTTGCCAGCACGTCAGGGATTCTAGGGGCTCTACGGGCCTGTCTGCGCGGTGGCTGCGATGGGGTAACTACTGCACGTGCCACCGTACCAGCTTCAACTGCCCTTCTGGTGCTCGCCACTTCACCATGTTGTACGGCAGTGCTTGTAGTAGGTCCAGGATGGGCTGCGCTGCTGGTGTATGCCTCACCATGTAATACGGCAACGCCAGCCCCACTCTGCTGCCCTTGAAACGGATCCTAGCGACACGGGGCCGGGTACGCCTGGTGGTATCAGGGACCTCAACCTCCTCGTCCGAACTTTGTGTCAGACTGCCACTGGTTTCTACAGGTTCATATTCTGACCCGCTAGATTCGTCAGATGAGGGTTCCCATTCCTCATCCGACTGGGTCAGAATCCTGTAGGCCTCTTCAGAGGAATACCCCTTATTTGACATTTGGACGACTAAATTTAGGGGGTATTCTCTGAGACTACCCAAGAAAAAATCAAGCCTGTCTTAATAATGGGAGGATAGCGAAGTACATAAGCCGCTGCGATTGATAAAAAATATCAAAACTGATTTTTTTATCGCCGCAGCGCTTGTGAAGTGATTGTGCAGTGATTACAAAAAAAAATTTTTTCGTCACTGCGGCAGGGCGGGCGTGGGTGAACGCACATGTGGGCGACCGATCAGGCCTGATCGGGCAAACACTGCATTTTGGGTGGGGGGCGAGCTAAAGTGACAGTAATACTATTATAGATCTGACTGTGATCAGTTCTGATCACTTACAGATACTATAAAAGTACAAATGCTGATTAGCACTACGCTAATCAGCGAATCAGTGACTGTGGTGTGGTGGGCTGGGCGCTAACGCTAACTACCTACCAAAGGGGCCTAAACTAAATCTAAACCTAGCAGTCAATACTGGTGAAAAAAAGTGACAGTTTACACTGATCACTTTTTTCCCTTTCACTAGTGATTGACAGGTGATTGAAAGGGGTGATCAAGGGGTTAATTGGGGCCTATGTGACGTGTGCTTGGTGTACTTACAGTAGAGGTTTGTTCTCTCCTGGGTCCAACCGACGAAAAGGACCCAGGAGAGGGCACAGAAGCCATTTAATGCACTATATTTATAAATATAATGCATTTCATGGCTTTTCATTCGTTTTTTTGAACATCACCAGCCTGCCAGCGCCGATCATTGGCTGGCAGGCTGGTGACGAAATTGTCCTGAGCAGCTCCCGACAGTCTGTGCGCCTGTTCAGGCGCACAGATCGCGTCATCTCGCCTCTCAGGCGCCCGTGCGTGAAGGAGGAACAGAAGGACCACCGAGATCACGCGATCCTGCGTGCGGCGGTCCTAAAGTGGTTAGTGCAATGACAGGAGTAGTAGTCATAGTAGTGACAGCTGTGTAGAGGTAATACTAGTGGCATTAGGGGTAATGGAAGTGGCAGTATGGGGATTAGCAGTGGAGACTAGCAGCTTCAGAAGTGGCAACAAAAGCAGCAGCCATATGGTACAGAACATGATGGTCAGCAGACAGATAGCAACAGTGGCTTGATGGGGAGGTGATGAGTAGCTACCATTATGGTAGATCTATTAATTGTCCCCAGTCAGAGGTGTCTGAAAATCCTTATGGATCCATGCCAGATTTTTGATAAAAGTAATGTTTTTACACCGGCAGAAGACAACTTTATCCGTTTGTGTGTCATGACGTCACCTACAGAGCTAAAAACCCTCTCTAAGGTGACACTGGAGGCTTGATAAGACAGTACAGTGAAAGCAAACTGGGCCAGTTCTGGCAATTGTTCCAATCTGCCTACCCAGAAGTTCATTTGGTCAGAGAACATGGTATATACTGGGTAATGCCACAGTCATTTAGACAATGAGACAATTTTTGTAAAAAAATGGACAGCTGGGCAGAAGTATGAATATCCTACAGCAGAATTACATTTTGGTGAAGGTGCAGAACTGTGCCGCATTTTCATAACGACGAGGCAATTTCTACAGATTCCTGCTTGGCAAAAAGTCCAACTGATGGCATAGAGAAGAATTCAATTTTTGTGGATGACGAGACAATATTTACAGATCCCTGTCTGGCAAAAAACCAACATATAGAAGACTTCAATTTTTGAAATGAATTAAATTTTGGAGAAGGTGTGGAACCTGCGTCACTATGGACACCTGGCCAGAAATCCAACAAGTGGGATATGGCAAAAACCACAGCTGATGGCATAGAGAAGACTTGAATTTTAGAGTATTACATTTTCGGTGCAGAACTGTGCCACTCCAGACAACTGGCCAAAAATCCAACAGTGAAGATATATTAAAAACTGTGGCTGATGGTGTAAAGAAGAATTTCATTTTGGGGATGACACAGAACTGTGCCACATTGGACACCGGGCCAGAATTTCAAGGGAGGGATATGGAAAAAATTGCAGCTGATGGCATAGAGAATAATTAAATTTTAGAGAAGAATTACATATTGGGGAAGGTGTGGAACTGTGCCACTACAGACATATGCCCAAAAAGTCCAACAGAGGAGATATGTCAAAAACTGTGGCTGATGGTATAAAGAAGAATTCCATTTTGCGGAAGGCGTGGAACTCGGACGGACACCTGGCTAAAAGTTAAGTGGAGGTGATATGGCAAAAACTGTGGCTGATGGCATTGAGAAGACATACTTTTTGTAGAAGAATTACATTTTGTTTAAGACATGGAACTGTGCCACTACAGACATTTGGCCAAAAGCCCACCAGAGGGGATATGGTAAAAACTGTGTATGTCTTCTCTATAACAAACTAGCAAAATTTCAAGTGTTTTTTCTGTAATTTAAAGACAGAGGCACAATTAAATGTCCCTCCCCTTCTACAAACACACTGCACACCAACATTGACAATTTACAATAGTAATTATATAGTTTCTGCAGTAAAATGCTTTTATTCAAACTACACAGTATCTCACTTTAACAGGTATACTAATGGTGCTATTGCAGTAAAATGCCTTTGCAACTTTGCTGTAACTAAACATTATCTTGCAGTATTTAAATCTATTTAATAACATGGGTATACAAATTGTGTTTTTGCCGTAAAATGCCTTTGCTGTAACTGAATGGTATCATGCCGTTATATAATCACACATTTATACGAACGGCGTTAATGCATTAAAATGCCTTTGTAACTTTGTTGTAATTTTAATTGAACAGTATCTTGCAATAATATAGTGCATTCACTAACACTGGTATATTGATACACTCGATGTGCTGAAATGGTACATTGAGGTTTTTAGAAAAAAGGGGCATAAGTCTATGAACTGTAAAAGTTTTTACTTTTACAAAAAAAGAAGCTGTCTGGCTGTCCATATGCAGAAAAATTAGATTTTGGCAGGAGAGAACTTGACAGGAAGCAGAATGAACTATGAAACAAAAGAGAACTCAGAGTCACTATTCCTTTGGATGCTAAACTTTTCCTAAAACTGACCCTATTGTATCACTCTATTCTCTCCATGTAGTGTATCCCTAGCACAGTGTGATTACTGGCATGTCTCTGCCCTGCAATTGCTTTTGGCAGACACATCCACAACACACTAAGTAGAAAGGAGGTCCCACTATGTTGCCCAATCTAGAAAATGGACATGGATGGCCTTAATGAGTTACCAAAGATAATATATATAATAAACAGTAACAACATTTCTCATTTCAATCTGCAAATGATTTGCTATGATTTTCTCCTAAAATGCAGGTTTACAGAATTGAACAGCCAGTGTATGACTTTCATTTAAAAGTTAAATTATGTGTCAGAACTAAGGCATCTAATCAGAAACTCATGATATTGTGAAATGCTCTAGATGTCTAGATTTCAAAGAAGGCTGTTGAAAGTAGGACATATCCTATTCCCTTTTATCTTAATTACAATGGGACACCAACTTAATAGTCTGACAGTGTAAGAGTGGAGCTTTGGGACAAGTGAATCTTTGGTAAATTATTACATTCATTAATGTTTTTCAGACTGACTTCAAGGCTCTGTAAACCATACTGAGTTCTTTAAATTAATAACCTACGCATAATGTAGCTGTGTAATTATTAGCCGCATGTTAATTCAGTCTTTACATTCTTAATTCTTTATTCTGTTTCCTGCATTGGGAAAATATTGAGACTTTATTCCTTAAAGTCTGATTTGTGTTCATTTAAGCCTGTCTTCTTTATTAAAGCTGTATCTACTAATTAATGGTATTAAACAGAAAAACCTGTATGTGGGCACTAATGTACTCCATAATGTAATTCCTATAATGTAAAGAAACACTATGCTGGTATGATTTATGTGACGCCTATAAACTGTTCATACACCTTTTCGTGTTAGTTTATTAGTTTTTTTTCTGTTACTGTTTTTTCTTTATTTTATTTTTTACAAATTTCAAGCTAATTACTATGTCAAGTGCCACAATATACATTAACTTGACACAAAGAAAACTGATGAAGGGTTTACACATGTCACTAGGAAGTATTTTCTGAGGTAGAATAAGGCCCCTTTCACACGGGCGAGTTTTCCACGCGGGTGCAATGCGTGAGGTGAATGCATTGCACCCGCACTGAATCCGGACCCATTCATTTCTATGGGGCTGTGCACATGAGCGGTGATTTTCACGCATCACATCTGTGTTGCGTGAAAATCGCAGCATGCTCTATATTATGCGTTTTTCACGCAACGCAGGCCCCATAGAAGTAAATGGGGCTGCGGTAAAATCGCAAGCATCCGCAAGCAAGTGCGGATGCGGTGCGATTTTCCCGCATGGTTGCTAGGAGATGATCGGGATGGGGACCCGATCTTTATTATTTTCCCTTATAACATAGTTATAAAGGAAAATAATAGCATTCTCAATAGAGAATGCAAAGTAAAAAGGGCACTAGAGGGTTAAAAATAATAAAAACATAAATTTACCCCCTCCATTTGATCGCGTAGCAGCCGGTTACCGGTCTCATGCTCTGTATTCAGCCGGGAAGGGGGTGAAGGACCTTCAGTGACGTCACTGGGTCACATGGTCCAATCAAGGTGATTAGACCATGTGACCCAGTGACGCCACTGAAGGTCCTAACCTTCCCGGCTGAATACAGAGCAGAGACCGGTAACCGGCTGCTACGCGATCAAATGGAAGGGTAAGTTTATGTTTTTATTATTTTAACCCTCTAGTGCCCTTACTTTGCATTCTCTATTGAGAATGCTATTATTTTCCTTTATAACTATGTTATAAGGAAAATATTAAAATCTACAGAATACTCCACCGAAACCGCACTTCAGTGATGAAGTCCGGCTTCGTGTCTGGGTACCAAACATGCCATTTTTTCGCACGCGTGCAAAACGCATTAAAACGCTTTGCACTCGTGTGGAAAAATCGTGCATATTCCCGCAATGCACCCGCATTCAATCCGGGCGTCAAACATGACGCCCATGTGAAAAAGGCCTAAGACATTCAAGAGCAATTGTCAGCATGATCAGGGCTGATCATGCTGATTAAAATAATATCTTTCTTTAGTTTTTTTATCTTGTAAGATTGTGAAGATATGTATGCAAATTAGTTGGAGCACTAAGGAGCTTGCTGTAGCACTAGGAGCACCACTACAGCTACTCCCTGGTGCTCAGTAAACTTCCCCCTCCATGTGTCTTCTCGTGCCTGTGCTGTGGCTCACAAACATTTCAGAGCAGAGCTTCACAGTGCGCTGGTGCCGACAACCTCAATCCACCTAGAAGCGCTCCTCCTCTGTCTCTGAAACTGAGAGCACCTCCACTTCCAAGTCATTTTCAAGTTTGTGAGCCACAGCAGAGGTGCCAGAAGACTGGGTGAGATAATATGTTTTCCCTATCAATCAAATGGGAGGGTGGAGTACACTGAGCACTGGGGTGTAGCTGAAGCCGTGGTCTACTTCTGCAGCTAGATCCTCAGTGCTCCAACTAATTACTTTGTATAAATAAAAAGTAATGATAGCTTCACAGCAGTATAAGCTACAAACAAAAGAAAGATCAACCTTACCAGATAGTACACTACTCTCAAAAGTTAGGGATATTTGACTTTCGGGTGAAATTTTTGGAAAAGTAAAAAGTTCATGCTACAGTGATATTATATCATGAAAGTAGGGCATTTCAGTAGAAACATGCAATGGTGATTTCCTCATATCAAATATTTTATTGAATAAAAAGCCAACAACAGTGGTGGTTATACCACAAGTCGACTATTTGTCTGCTGAGGCATCCCAATCTTCTTGAAGGGAGGCCCTCAGGTCATTGAGGTTCTGGGGTACAAAGTTACTAGCCTCTACACAGCAACTCAGCTTATCCCATGGGTTTTCAATGGGATTCGGGTCTGGAGAAAATGCGGGCCACTCCATTTGAAGTACCCCTGCCTGTATTGCTCATGTAGAGGCACAATGACTGGATTAATTATGTTATTTATGTAGTATGGGCTTGTCACTCTACCATTCACAAGTGTAGGGCAGTTCTGTATTGACTAAACACACCTGCCCACACTGTAACACCACCACCACCAAAGGCTCTTCTGATGACAACAGTGGCTGATGCATAGCGCACTCCTTAAAGTCTCCAACATCATTGGTAGCCATAATTTCTGCTCAGCATGAATCGACTTTCATAATTGAACAGCACTCGGGCCCACTAGTCCCTCGTCCAGCGTAGATGCTCCTTGGCCATTGCAAGAAAACTTGCAGGTTGTCTAGTACGCAGACCACAGTGATGTAAACAGTTTTGAATGGTCTGACGTGACACTTGGGTGCCTATCACCTCCCTTAAAGGGGTTTTCTCAGTTCAGCAAATGGCATTTATCATGTAGAGAAAGTTAATACAAACCACTTACTAATGTGTTGTTATTACCCATATTGCTTCCTTTGCTGGCTGGATTCATTTTTCTATCACATTATACACTGCTCATTTCCATGGTTACAACCACCCTGTGTAGTGTACGGGAGTTGTAATGCCCGTCACTACAGAAGGGTCACTTGAGTGCTGTCGTTCCTCTCATCTATGGGGAGGCTGGTATATGTCCTATTCATAAAATGCAATGTAATGTAATGCTATGTAATTCCCTGTTACTGTGAAATGTGCCATGTGCAGGCCGGCTAGGGATTTCTTTCCAGCTCTAGTCACTAGAGGGAGCTAGGGAGCCCTAGTCTATATAAGGCCCAGTCAGGGAAGGAGAGAGGAGATTAGGCTGTGTCTGAGTTAAGCACAGGCCATGAGCCTGTGAAGGCAGAGCAGGCCTGGAGCCTGCAGACTAGGAGAGGGCATTGCAGTCCCTGTAACCGGGTTCCAGATCCAAGGAGAAGGTTCCCTCCTACGTCCATGTCAAGCAGAAGCAAGAGTCAAGCTGAGGCAATCCCTAGAGCAAGAGGTACTGTAATGTCAGAGGAGGTACACTGCAAACTGGAGATTCAAGGATATAAGCCAGAAGTAGGGCATTGGGGCCTTGAAGAATAATTGCCAGTCAGGACAAGTCAGGAAGAAAGTAAGGTTCACCTGCAATTCAAAAGTCCTGTGATTTAACCCTCTGTTTACCTTGCTGGATATAAGCCTGCTGTAACTGCGACTGTACCAAAGCCTATTGTCTGCAACAAGAACTGTTTTAAGAGAGTGCCTTCTGTATTACCACTGTTTCAGTAAAGTTGGAATTCTGTTTCAAGCTACAAGTCTGCACCTCTATTATTCCTACTGTAAATACGGTGTGCCACCGTTTACTGGCACTGGCGTCACGAAACATCAGGGACTTAGCCATAGGCACGTTAAACTACAACACCAAGGGCACCTCACATAACACCTGGCTGTGTCCCTTCAGAACCCAGAGAGTGCCCCAGAGGAACAGCGTGCCGGCCTCTCCATCACTGGCATTCCCCAGGTTGGTCCCACACATTGCTCTAACTTGGGGGTGCTACATTTTGGCGTCACGAACAGGATACGCACGTTTTATGGACTGTGAGCAAAACGTGAACTTTGTGCCTTAACCAGTTTGCCAAGTGACAAAACGCCTGTTTATTTGAAGTGGACTTTGTGGACTGAAAAACATACAAAAAGTGTGCCTAAAACCCCCAGAAAGCGCTGTGCAGTGTTGCGCTATCAAAAGGAAGAAAATCGCCACTTCTAAGTGTGTTTTTGTGGACTTTTTATCATCCTGCTTGCTGTCATTGAATAGCTGCATCATGGCACCCAAGATGGCCGCCGGCGCCATTGGACTTCTTCCTGCGCCATCACTGTCCTCAGTGGCGCGAAGATTTGGCGCCAAAACCCTCCAAGAGGGAGGAGACAACCGTCCTGGGATGCCGCCCCTGTACGTGGATTACAATGTGGGCGGGCCTGAAGTTGGGCGAGAACTCCCGAGTCTGGGGAGTGGCCGCAGACTTGTGCAAGCAGAAAGGAAGTATTGGAGCCTGCTGCAAGTGTGCCGGAATCCAGCAGTGACATCGCCGCCCTGGAGGAGCGGATCGCTATATTGCAAGTTCATCTGGACGGCCTGCGTCAAGTGGCAAGTTCCCGTGCAGCATCGCAGCAGCCCAGCAGTGGTGAGTCACCTGTGCCCCCTGTGCATCCTGAACCTGTAGCCCGGGGTCCTACAATTAATAATGAGCAGCTCAAAGTTAGTGTGAAAACAGATAAACTAACAAACTCCAGGAGCCGAGTACGTCGTGACGGGACTTCCTTATCCCGGCCAGTGGAAGTGTCTGCCCCAGTGCGGGCCAGTGTCCCGATATCTGCAGCTCCTGTGAATTCTCAACCCGGCGGGCCAGTGAGATGGGTAGGCCCAATACCGGTGATGTTTCCAGCCCATTCTGTTTGGTGGGCACCCCCTCCAAGTGGCCCTGGTGCATGGCCCAGACTACCCGCAGCACAGGGCTGCACCACCTCTGATGAACAGGGTTCTTTTGATACATACCTGTGAGCAGGCCTGCTAGGCCATTTTTGCTCATCCTCACAGGGACATCATACTTGTTGCAGGAACTGTCCCTTTAAGTTTGTCAGGCTGGTGGAGCTTGCTGCCAGTTCCCCACGGCCGGTGGCATGTTTGACAAATAAGTTGCCACTGTGAACCACTGCTCCCAGCCTGCCTCTTTCTGTTCCGGGGACATCCTGCCTGCTGCTACATTTTGGCGTCAAGTACTTTAACAAATCCCAGTTGTGCTTTTATTTGCACTTTATCCCCTTTTAACCCCCATTTCAGGTTGAAAGGGCTTTTATGTCAGCACTTTAAATATACGCAGGACTTGCCAGGAAGGTGTTTCCCTGGTATTGTCAGAGTCCTGTATTGTCATTTTATGTATGTGCTGCTGACCGTATTTATTGCTCAAAAATTTTATCTAAGTCTATGTGCCCAGAGATGGACTTCCTATGTGTGAGCCTCTGAGATATTGCTTTTATTATGGATCTATCGTTTTATTCAGTCATGGACTATCCTGGTATTCCCTAACATCCGCTGTGCCAGGTCAGCGCCCCAGTTCCACTCATTATCCTGAAGGAAGAGAACGACGCCCCTTGTCACCGCACTTCTCCGTTACCAGCTGGACCTGATAATAATTGTCAATGCAGATGGAATTGATTACTGATGTGTATGTATGCCTGCATGTTTCCTTTTCTCTTTCAGGTGAAAATTCCAGACGGGCGGGGCCCTGTTAGAGTACGAGGTCGTACTCAGCTTAAAGCAGCGGGGTATGTAGTGTACGGGAGTTGTAATGCCCGTCACTACAGAAGGGTCACTTGAGTGCTGTCGTTCCTCTCATCTATGGGGAGGCTGGTATATGTCCTATTCATAAAATGCAATGTAATGTAATGCTATGTAATTCCCTGTTACTGTGAAATGTGCCATGTGCAGGCCGGCTAGGGATTTCTTTCCAGCTCTAGTCACTAGAGGGAGCTAGGGAGCCCTAGTCTATATAAGGCCCAGTCAGGGAAGGAGAGAGGAGATTAGGCTGTGTCTGAGTTAAGCACAGGCCATGAGCCTGTGAAGGCAGAGCAGGCCTGGAGCCTGCAGACTAGGAGAGGGCATTGCAGTCCCTGTAACCGGGTTCCAGATCCAAGGAGAAGGTTCCCCTCCTACGTCCATGTCAAGCAGAAGCAAGAGTCAAGCTGAGGCAATCCCTAGAGCAAGAGGTACTGTAATGTCAGAGGAGGTACACTGCAAACTGGAGATTCAAGGATATAAGCCAGAAGTAGGGCATTGGGGCCTTGAAGAATAATTGCCAGTCAGGACAAGTCAGGAAGAAAGTAAGGTTCACCTGCAATTCAAAAGTCCTGTGATTTAACCCTCTGTTTACCTTGCTGGATATAAGCCTGCTGTAACTGCGACTGTACCAAAGCCTATTGTCTGCAACAAGAACTGTTTTAAGAGAGTGCCTTCTGTATTACCACTGTTTCAGTAAAGTTGGAATTCTGTTTCAAGCTACAAGTCTGCACCTCTATTATTCCTACTGTAAATACGGTGTGCCACCGTTTACTGGCACTGGCGTCACGAAACATCAGGGACTTAGCCATAGGCACGTTAAACTACAACACCAAGGGCACCTCACATAACACCTGGCTGTGTCCCTTCAGAACCCAGAGAGTGCCCCAGAGGAACAGCGTGCCGGCCTCTCCATCACTGGCATTCCCCAGGTTGGTCCCACACATTGCTCTAACTTGGGGTGCTACACCTGCAATCATCAGCAGTGATTGTGCTTGCAAACTATAGGAAAAACCAACAGTCTATGTGTGCTACCATGGTCCCGGCCACCAGAGAGACTGGCGCTTTTTCCTAAAGTGTGCAAGCACGACCACCACTGATGGATTGCAGGAGTGGTCATAACCATGGAAGCGAGCAGTGTAAAATGTGACGGAAAAATTAATCTAGCCAGCAAAGGAAGTAATATGGATAATAACTAGAGTTGAGCGAACACCTGGAATTTCGCGTTTGCTGGGTTCGGCTGAACTTCGCAAAAAGTTTGAGGTCCTGACCCGAACTTGACCCCGAACCTGAACCCCATTGAAGTCAATGGGTACCCGAACTTTTGGGCAATAAAATGGCTCTAAAAATGTCATGGAAAGGGCTAGAGGGCTGCAAAAGGCAGCAAAATGTGCTTAAGAGCATGGGAAGTTCTCTGCAAACAAATGTGGATAGGAAAATAACTTGAAATAAAATAAATAAAAATTTTAAATAACAATACTTAAATTATGAGGAGGAGGTGGATGTGCAGTGAGAGGTTGAGGAGGCAGTGACCGTGGCGGTGTAGGTGGAAGTGAGGGTGGAGGTGGAGGAGGTAGCCAACACAGTTTTTTTGTTTGTTTGTTTTTATTATCCCAAAATATTGGGACATATAAAAAAATAAAACAAAGAATAAGTGCACTTGAGTACAAGAATGGTTGGTTGAGGCCGGTATAAATGTCTATTCTGCACAAGGTACAGACAAGTCCTGTGGGATCCATGCCTGGTTCATTTTAATGAATGTGAGCTTGTCCACATTAGCATTGGACAGGCGGCTGCGCTTGTCTGTGATAACTCCCCCTGCCGTGCTAAATACACGTTCAGACAATACACTGAGTGCAGGGCAGGCCAGCACCTCCAAGGCGTAAAGGGCAAGCTCAGGCCATGTGCCCAATTTGGAGACCCAGAAGTTGAATGGGGCAGACCCATCAGTCAGTATGTGTAGGCGTGTGCACACATATAAAAAACCCAGCTCCACCATGTTGCTGAAATGTTGCTTTCTGCTAAGACGTTGCATATCAGCTGATGGTGATGGTTATTGTGGCTTGGTGACAAAGCTTTTCCACATTTTGGCCATGCTAACCCTGCCTTCTGAGGTGCTGGCGGCCTCTTCCCCCTCCTCTGCCTTCGCCTTGTGCCACTGAGGCCCCGGTGTCAGGTGGGAATGCCATCAGCAGCGCGTCTACCAACGTGCGCTTGTACTCGCGCATCTTCCGATCACGCTCAAGTGAGGGAATTAAGGACGGCATGTTGTCCTTGTAACGGGGATCCAGCAGGGTGGCCACCCAGTAATCAGCATAAGTTAGAATGTGGGCAAGTCGGCGGTCATTGCGCAGGCACTGCAGCATGAAGTCTCTCATGTGTGCCAGGCTGCCCAGAGGCAACGAAAAGCGGTCCTCTGTGGAAGGTGTATTGTCTGTGTCCTCGGTATCCCCCCAGCCACGCTGCAGTGATGGCCCTGTGCTGCTTTGGGTGCCACCCTGCTGTAAACACGGTTCCTCCTCATCCTCCGCTTCCTCCTCATCCTCCAGAACTGTGCCCTGGCTGGACAATTGTGTATCTGGCCTATGTTGGTGCAGGAACCCACCCTCTGAGCCACTTGTGAATGACTGGCCTGATAACCATGGAAATGATCCCTCTTCCTCCTCCTCTTCCTCCTGTGCCACATCCTCCTCCATCATCGCCCAAAGTATTTTTTCAAGGAGACATAGGAGTGGGATAGTAACGCTGAGGACGGCGTCAACGGCACTGGCCATGTTGGTGGAGTAGTTTAAACAGCGCAACAAGGCACAGAGGTCTTGCATGACGGTGAAGTGGTGCTGTTCCGTAGAGCCACTCATCGGTACGTGCTGCAGCTGAAAATCCACTATCGCCTGCTGCTGCTTGCACAGTCTCTCCAGCATGTGCAAGGTGGAGTTCCACCTTGTGGGCACTTTTATCATATGAGGCAGTGAGCGGGATGGCCGAAGTTACGCTGCAACGCAGACATGCGAGCAGCAGCAGGGTGTGAAAGCAAGCACAGACAGCCCGCACTTTCTGCAGCAGCTCTGACATATCGGGGGAGTTTTCAGGAATTTCTGCACCACCAAATTCAGCACATGCTCCAGGCAAGGGATTTGCGTCAAACTGGCTAGGCCCAGAGCTGCTACAAAATTTTGCCCAGTATCGCATACTACCAGGCCGGGCTTGAGGCTCAGTGGCACAAAACACTCATCTGTCTGTTGTTCCATGTCTGTCCACAGCGGTGTGGGGTTTGTCCCACATACAGATGAGTTTCAGAAAAGTCTGCTGTCATTTCCCCTGGCTATGCTGATGTTGGTGGTAAAGGTGTTACGCTGACTGGATGAGGAGGTGTTAGAGGAGGAAGAGGAGTAGGAGGAGGAGGCAACAGGAGGCAAAGAGAAATGCCCTGCAATCCTCGGTGGTAGAAGCATATGCGCTAAACACCTCTCCGCCTCAGGCGAAGCTGCCACTGCATTTACCCAGTGTGCTGTTAGGGAGATATAATGTCCCTGCCCGTGCTTACTGGTCCACGTATCGTTAGTTATGTGGACCTTGCCACAAATGGCGTTGCGCAGTGCACATCGGATTTTGTCCCCACTTGTTTGTGCAGGTAAGGGATGGCTGGCCTGGAAAAGTAGTGGCGGCTGGGAACGACGTACAGTGGGTTTTTTAAAACTCTCTGTCTCCACCAGAAGGAATGACAGCATTTCAAAGGACAGGAATTTTGAAATTCTGGCATTCAGGGCCAGAGATCGCTGATGGGTAGGGGGGTACTTCCTCTTTCGCTCCATTGTTTGAAAGATGAACGCTGCCATGGAACATTGTGGTGCTGCTTGTTGAAGGTGACGGACGTGATAGCGTTGCTGACACATCCTCTGTTTGCGGAGTGGCCGGTGCCACGGTCACTCCAGAGATGGAGGAAGAGGCCGAGACTGCAGCAGAAAAGGGAGCAGGAGGAACCTAAGACCTTTCTTGGTTTTGGAGGTGTTTACTCCACTGCAGCTCATGCTTTGCACTTAGATGCCTGGTCATGCAGGTTGTTCTCAGGTTTAGAATGTTTATGCCTCGTTTCAGGTTCTGATTGCACAGCGTGCAAACCACTCGTGTCTTGTCGTCTGCACATTGTCTGAAGAACTGTCACGCCAAGGAAACTCCTTGAAGCTGGCTTTGTTGTGCTCGGTCCCTGGGTGCGGTGGGCAGTAGCAAGCGTACTGTCTAGGAGACGGCCGCTCTACTTTTGCACCCTGCTCCCTCTTTTGCTGTGCTGGTGGCTCTGTGCGACCACCGCCTCTCCCTCCGAATTGCACAGGTCACTCGCATGACCTTGATTCCACGTGTAGTCTAGGACCTCATCGTCCTCCACATCATCTTCCACCCAGTCTTCACCCCTGCCCTCCTTGTCGGTTTGCATACTGCAGAAAGCCGCAGCAGTTGGCACCTGTGTTTCGTCATCACCAGAGACATGCTGCTGTGGTCTTCTCATGTCATCGTCCTCAAACATAAGTGGTTGGGCATCCACTTCTGGGGCAGGGCTAGGTGGATGGCCCTGGGAAACCCTGCCAGCAGACTAATCAAAAAGCATAAGAGACTGCTGCATGACTTAGGGCTCAGACTGCTTGGCTGATTTGCAAGGGGGTGAAGTGCTAGATAGATGGTCATGGCCTGCAGGTGCTAACTCTGAGATTTCAGTAGTGGATCGTGTGGGAGACAATGTGAAGATACTGGAGGTACTGTCAGCCACTCAATCTACTAGCGACTGTACTTGTTCTGGCCTCACCATTCGCAGTGTGGCATTCGGGCCTACTAAATAACACTGAAGGCTCTGTCGTCTACGCGCACCTGAGGAAGATGTTTCATTTGGGCGTGTAGCTGGCACAGATTGACCACGTCCTCTCCCTGGAACAGGAGCTCCACCAACACCAGCAGCCCCACGACCACGGCCACGTCCCTTATTTAATGCTCTCCTCATTCTTTGAGGTCACCCACCGAAGTAACAGATGTTTTTACTAAATTTAGTTCCCTGTCAGCAATGCAAAGCAGTGGTTTTTCACCGGCAAAACTGGTTTAATGTCACCCACTAATAGATCAGACGATTTTTTAGAAATTTACGTCCTTGTCCTCTATGCAAAGCAGGGGTTTGTATATGACAAAACTAGGTTAATGTCACCCAAGAATGCAATAGACGATTTTTAGAAATTTACCTCGCTGTCACCTATGCAGAGCAGGGGTTTGTAAATGGCAAAACTGGCAAAATGTCACCCACCAATGTAACAGATGATTTTTTGAAATTTACCTCCCTGTCATCTATGCAGAGCAAGGGTTTGAATACGCCAATACTGGCAAAATGTCACCCATCATTGGAACAGACGATTTTTAAAAATTTACGTCCCTGTCACCTATCTAGCACAAAAAGTGTGTTTTTTTAAGAGCACCAATGTAAATGCAGTATGTTACAGTTGTATTGGACTGTCAGAAATGCAGCGTGACAGACTAATGTAATTGAATAATTTTCACTGCCAGGTATGCACTGCAGGTCGCAGGGGTACTTGAACGGCCAAAAGAGGGAATTTGTCCACTGTGCTACCAGAAATGAATTAAAGCAATGTCCCTGGCACACATGCAGTTCACATGCAGTTGCAAGGGCACTGCACTTGCAAAAATGTCCGTCAACGCCCAGCAAACTAGCAGATGGATTAAAACTTATTTTTCTGTGTTTTCTGTGTTTTTTTATTTTTCTGTGTTTTCTATATAGAGGCTGGTTCACATGCTGCTCTTGGCCAATCACAGCCATGACATTAGTAGGCATGGCTGTGATGGCTTCTAAGGGCAGACTAGTGAAACGCTTGTTGATTAGCTGCCCTGCAGCCTTTCAAAAAGCTCAAAGAAATTGCCAAACCCGAACTTTTACAAAAATGTCGGGGTTCGGGTCCGGATACCAAAAACCCTAAAGTTCGGTACGAACCCGAACTTCACAGTTTGGGTTCGCTCAACCCTAATAATAACAATACAATAGTAAGAGCATTGTATTAACTTCCTCTACATAATAAATGCTATTTGCTGAAGTGAAATAACCCCTTTAAATGGCCTAGATTTGTGTTGCATTCATCATCCGGTTTTACAGGGCAATGTTCACAATAAAGTGGTCATCAGTGTGGGATGTGGCCAGAGAATGTCCACTTTTATGCCTTTCTGTAACTCTTCCAGTCTCTCTGTATCTCTGTTGCAACCTGCTGATGACACTCTGTGACACTCTAAGCTCAGTGGCCACTTCCGTCTGAGAACATCCTGCTTGAAGTCTCACAATGGCGAGGTTGTTAGATGTCGTCTTGGTCTCATGATGTCAAAATCTGAACAGCATGATGAGAAGGACTGTTTAAATACCAATTCGAATTTTGCCATTAAAGTGTAACTGTAATTTTTTATTTATTTATGTATTTTATAGGGGCAGTGATACTGATCATTTTTGTAATATACTTTAATTACTGAAATTGTACTTTTCTATTAGAAAAATAGCTCTAAAGTGGCCCATTTTGAGCCTTAGCAATGCTCCTCTGTCTTCTGTGTACATAACACAGTCAGTGCTGAGCAAGTCTCCACAGTTATGTGAACAGAAGACAGAGGACCATTGCTAGGACTTAAAATGGGCCACTTTAGAGCTATTTTTCTAATACAAATGTACGCTTACAGTAATTAAGGTATATTACAAAAATGGTCAGCATCACTGCCACTATACATTACAAAAAATAAAAAAATAATGACAATTACGCTTTAAGCTCCTTGTTAGGGAACAGCAAGTTGTGCAAAAAATACTGAAACATTGAACAGTTGGACATGTGCATTTAGAGAAGGTCACAATAAGTTCACCTGTAACGGTTAGAGTGCATTTTAGGTTTATCCTGAAGTTTCACCCAAAAGCCAAATATCTCTAATTTTTTGTGAGTAGTATAGTAGGTTTAAAAGGCCTGGGCTCTAGATTTGCTGCTGCTGCTTGCACTTTTTATTTTATTTTTTGAGAAACTGGCTCCTATCACTGAGTAATGATGCTGACAGATGAAAGAGGTTCTCTGGAATTAAGAAAATGAAAATACTTTTACTTATTACTTTACTATAAATATATTCCTTTCATTGGTTATAGTGGCTCATTTTGCCTAGGGAGCAATCATTAGGAGAAATAAAATGGCTGCTATCCTATTAGTACACACAAAACCTGTCATAATCACACAAGGAGAGAAGTTACTTCTGAACACTGTGCTTAAGAGCTGCTTCATCCTCCTCTCTACCCTACATGTCAGGGACAGACTATGGTAATTCAGTAATTTTATATCTGTCAGCATCATTGCTCAGTGATAGGAGCCAGTTTCTAAAAAAAAAAAGTGCAAGCAGCAGTAGATCTAGAGCATAAGCTATTAAATCAACATATTACCTGATTGTTGATTATGCTGATGTTTTTAGCTATCCCGTTTCTCCCCAAAAAATGTAATGCAAAAATGCTATAAAAAAGCAGTACTTGCCTCTGCTACTTCCCACTAATTCAGAATAGGTGCTGCAGTGGTCACCCCAATCATTGGCCTCAACTGTCAGGAGGCTTGCTAGTGGCATCATGGCTCCCATCACTGAGCAATGATGTCAGTAGTATGTATGTGACTGCTGAGGCCACTGATTGGCTGCAGTGGTCATGTGCTATCTATTTGTAAAGACAGTTTTAATTGACAGTGTGCGTTGGTTATCACATGTAAAAAGAAACTTTGGATTTATACATGTACAGTGCATTTCTCCCCCACCTCCCTCACTTTTTCCCTTCTCACTCTCTCTCTATGTATACTAGTACCTGACGCTGCTCGAGTATGAAGTATTAGTCTAGGTATGTGTTTATTAGATTTGTTCCAAGGGTGCCCAGGAGGCCAATGCACCCTTAACTGAGCCGTCCACAACACCTTGCCCCCTTGACAGTGACCTCTACAGCGGCCCACCCCTTTTACAGTGACCTCCACAGCACCCCACCCCCTTAACTGTATGTATGTCAAGACTTCAGGACCTGTGAGTTTCTATTGGCTAATAAGGGTCATGTGACCATGTTTATGTCATATGAATGAAGGATCTGTGAGTTTCTATTGGCTAATATATTTTTTTGGAATATCTCAAGACTGATACTGCCCACAGAGCTGAGACCGTTACAAAAACCCAGACACGCGCTATACCTATCGTATATGCCAAATTTAGTTTCGCTAGGCAAACATGGCGCCCGCTCGCATGTGCAGCGGGCAACATAACCGGCAGGTCTCTGCTGTTTCAACCAGCAGAGACCTGCGACTAATTACGACGACCAGCAATAATGTCGATCGCTGTCATTAAAACCTTTAGATGCTGTGATCAAGTGAGATCATGGCATCTATATGGTCAAAAACCTGTAAGTGCGAGCTGGGGCCAGTGAGGATGCCGGTAATTGATTTAAATGCCCTCAGCCTCACTGAAGAGGCGGAGAACATTTAAACTGCAATCATAGGCGTGCGCAGCCTATTGCATTAGGGTGTGCACCCTAAAGCACAAACACACAAGCCCTGCGCGCGCATGTGTGTATGTATTGTAAGAGAGTGCAAGGTGTTGTATTTGATAGCAGGTACGTGTCACCGAGGTTGCTGGCCTCGGTGAGGTAAGAGCCGGGGTTTTTGGTCTGCAGCAGCTAGTGCTGCTCTGTTAAATAGCATGGCTGCAAAGCCGATCCGGGCCGGCTCTTACTGGGAGCAGCTAAAGAGTAGGGTGGGTGGCTGCTCCCCACGGTCCAGTCCATGTTTTGGGCTGGGTATATAACGCAGCCAGCAGCTGTGTCTGAGGGTGTGATTATCCTGGAGCCTGCTAACAGGGCTGAGGAGTTCTCTGTGCTGGAGGACGGAGCTCAGCAAGGTGGTGTTTCCTGCAACCTGAAGGAGGAATCGCCTGCGGCTGAACCGACTGCTAGGTGTGAACCCGCACTTAAACCACCCAAGGTGACTGGACCCTGTGTTGGCCTGTTTTTGGTTTTGCCACATGATTTCTGTTGTGTGTGAACTGTCACCAAGAGACTGTTTTCATTTCTGGTGTGCAAGTGTGAATAAAACACTGTTTGATGCACAATCTGGACTCCTTGTTTTGCCTCTAAACTGCACCCGCACCGCTGTCTACCAGAGCGACTCCCCACATTTGGTGTCGGATGCGGGCATGCGCAGTGAGGCTGGCGTGAACGCCGAACTTTGTTTGTTTTGCTGAGCAAAAGTTAATGTCATATGTCAAGCCGGCAAAGTTTCAACCCGTGAACCCTGACAAAATGGAGGCAGTTGTAAAAGCCTCGTGGAGGCCAATTTACAGCAGCGGGAGGCCAACAAGCAGCAGCAGGAGACAAACCAGCTGCTGTTGCAACATGTAATGGCGTTGCAAGCGACTGGAGCCTCTCACCGTGCCCATGATGCCCGGAAAGCGGTCCGTGCGGCGATTCCCAAGATGACCCCGAGGACGATGCTGAGACCTACCTGGCAGTCTTCGAAAAAGTGGCCGTGAGGGAGAAGCTGCCCCGCGACCAGTGGGCTGAGGTGGTCGCTCCGTTCCTGGCTTCCGGACCCCAGCAGGTGTTTTTCGACTTGGCGGACGACCAAGCGGCCGATTATGACACCATGAAAGGAGAGATCCTGGCCAGACTGGGGGTGAACGTGCTGGTCCGCGCTCAAAGAGTCCACCAGTGGGACTTTAAAACGACTGAGCCCGCTAGGCCGCAGTACTACGATCTGCTGCACAGGCTGCAAAAGTGGCTGCAGCCCGATCTACTGAGTCCCACTGTCATGTTGGATCGCCTGTTGGCGGACATCTTTGGAGGGCCCTGCCTTATCCCCTCCAGCACTGGGTCGGCCAGGCGTCTCCGGTAAGTGCCCTGGAGATGGTCGACCTGGTGGAGCGTTACGAGGCCACCAGAAACCTGCAGGGGAGTCTTGCTGGGAAGGGGCAAGTCAAACCCCGGAGGCCTCCACCCCAGCTCCGACGACCGGCGACAGAGAGACCTGCACGGCATGTACCCCTGCGGATCCGCCTCCCGTGGTATGCTGGAGGTGTCAGGAGCCAGGCCACATCCGGGCCGACTGTCCGCATCGGGATGAGCCGATGGATATGAACTACGGGGTCGTCACTCCCTGTATGCACGGAAGCTGTGCGCAACTGGCACCCGTGAGGTGCAGGACCATAACCACCTGTGTCAGGTAGAGGTGGGAGACTCTCTGGCGGTGGCTCTGCTGGACTCCGGGAGTCTAGTCTCCCTGGTAAGGGCTGCCCTTGTACGGCCTGCGGAGTATACTGGCCGTAAAGTCGGGGTCCTGTGCATCCACGGAGACCTGAAAGACTACCCCACTGCACTAGTGACTTTGTCCACCGCGGCTGGTAGGTGGACCCACGAGGTGGCTGTCGCTACTAAACTCCCACACGAACTGATACTTGGGAGGGACTTCCTCGGTTTTCCGGCGCTGTGGCCGGTAATAAAGGTATCTGAGGGACCCGAGACAGGGGTGACCCTAGTAGAGTGGCCTGATACCCTGGAAGGCCAGAACCCTGGGAGCCCGAGTCTGAAGGGCCGGGCGGTAGGGGTGACCACTGCTCCAGCGGTAGAGGGGAGACAACCCCACTGAGTGTAATGGTGGGAGACACGGAGGACTTGCCACCGGGACCTGAGTTGGCAGACCTCAATGTCTCCGGGAAAATTTTGGGACCGCACAACACCGGGACCAAACCCTAACCAGGGCCTGGGAGAATGTGCTGGAAATTGATGGTAAACCCCAGAAACCAGGGGCTGAGTTAATGTTCCCACGATTTATTGTTCTGCGGGATATGTTGTATCGGGTGAACCAAATCCGAGGTGAACCGGTTGAACAGTTGGTGGTGCCCACAGCATATCGCAAGCTTGTCATGGAGCTTGCCCACCAACATGTTCTTGGGGGACACCTGGGGTGGCAGAAAACCCAGGACCGCATACTGCAGCGGTTTTATTGGCCCAGTGTGTTCAAGGAGGTAGAAAATTATTGTAAGTCCTGTCCAACCTGTCAGATAACTAGCCCCCAACCTCATTTCCGTAGTCCTCTGGTACCTCTGCCAATTATTGAAGTACCGCTTGAGCGAATCGCTATGGATTTAATTGGGCCTGTACCAAAGTCTCGCCAGGGGCCACCAACACATTCTGGTAGTTCTCGACTATGCCACTCGGTATCCGGAGGCGGTGCCTCTGCGACATACCTCAGCTAGGCTCATTGCCAAAGAGTTAATGGAGATGTTTTCCGTGTGGGCCTGCCAAAAGAGGTTCTGACAGACCAGGGGACCCCTTTTATGTCCAAAGTAATGAGGGAACTGTGTAAATTGTTGCGTATAAAGCAGTTACGGACGTCCGTTTACCATCCGCAAACAGACGGTCTTGTTGAGAGGTTTAACCAAACTCTAAAAATATGTTAAAGAGGGTGGTGTCTAGAGATGGGAAGGACTGGGACCTGCTTCTGCCCTATCTCATGTTCGCAGTGCGAGAGGTACCCCAGGCCTCTACTGGGTTCTCGCCTTCGAACTGCTTTATGGCAGACACCCTCGGGGCCTGTTGGATATCGCCAAGGAGGCATGGGAACAACAGCCTGTCCCCCACAAAAGTGTCATTGAGTATGTCGCCCAGATGCAGGAACGAATGGAAAGGGTGTTGCCCTTGGTCCGGGAGCATATGGAGGCAGCGCAACAAGCCCAGAGTAGGGTGTACAATCGTCAGGCTCGGGTACGGGACTTCAATCCGGGAGATCGGGTTTTGGTTCTGGTACCCACCCTTGACAGCAAATTCCTAGCTAGGTGGCAGGGCCCCTATGAGGTGATCGAGAAGGTAGGGGAAGTAAATTACAAAGTACACCAGCCAGGCGGCGCAAGCCGGAGCAGGTGTACCACGTGAATTTACTTAAGCCGTGGAAAGATAGGGACACAGCCGACGACCACAGCCCCCGGCCAGGGCTTCTAGGTGAAAAGGGTCCAGCCCCACAGTTCGAGGCCTGTGAAGCAGTAACCACGGTAAAATTGCAGACAGCCTGTCTTCCAAACAAGTTCAGGAAGTCAGGAGTTCATCAGTCGGAACACGGATGTGTTCTCGGACCTCCCTGGCCGCACGTCTCTCATCCAACATGACATCGCCACTGAGCCTCAGGCCAAGATCCGGTTAAAACCATACCGGGTACCCGAGGCTCGGCGACGGGCCATCGCGGAGGAAGTGCAAGTAATGTTGAAACTCGATGTCATTGAGGAGTCGAAAAGTGAGTGGGCCAGTCCCATAGTCCTGATACCCAAGCCGGATGGGACGTTGCGGTTCTGCAACGATTTTCGCAAATTAAATGAAGTGTCCAAGTTTGACGCGTATCCCATGCCCCGAGTAGACGAGCTGGTTGAAAGTTTAGGGCAAGCCCGTTATTTTTCTGTGCTAGACCTCACCAAAGGGTACTGGCAGGTACCCTTAACGGAGTCGGCTAAGGAAAAACCGCATTTGTTACCCCGCAGGGCCTGTATCACTACAAGGTGTTACCCTTTGGCCTGCATGGCGCCCGCCACTTTCCAAAGGTTAATGGACATAGTGCTGCGACCACATCGCCGGTACGCCTCGGCCTACTTAGATGATGTAGTCATCCACAGCACCGACTGGGAAAGCCATTTACCCAAGGTGCAGGCGGTAGTGGATGCCCTGAGGAAAGTCGGACTGACCGCTAACCCAAAGAAGTGCTCCATAGGGTTAGAGGAGACAAAATATCTGGGATATGTAATTGGGCGGGAGTCATCAAACCTCAGGTAACCAAGGTAGAGGCCATTCGTAACTGGCCCCGACCGGTCACCACCAGGCAGGTAAAGTCGTTCCTGGGGATTGTAGGTTACTACATGAGGTTTGTGCCCCACTTTGCCACAATAGCAGCGCCGTTGACAGACCTGTTGAAGGGGCGAAAGTCTGGGAGGGTTAGCTGGAGTGAGAAGGCGGAGGAGGCTTTCGCCGCGTTGAAGTCGGCCCTGTGTGGGTCCCCGGTTTTGGTGACACCCGACTTCAACAAGGAGTTTGTCGTACAGACCGACGCCTCGGAGGTAGGCCTCGGTGCGGTACTGTCTCAGGAGGTCAACGGGAAGAACATCCCGTTGTCTTCCTGAGCCGTAAGCTCAATCCCGCCGAGTCCAGATACAGTATAGTGGAGAGGGAGTGCCTGGCTATCAAGTGGGCACTCGAATCTCTCCGCTACTACTTGTTAGGAGGAGGTTCTGTCTGGTGACCGACCATTCCCCTCAAATGGATGAGTCAGGCCAAGGAGAGGAATGCTCGGGTCACCAGGTGGTTCCTATCTCTTCAGAATTTCAAATTCTCTGTGGAACACAGGGCAGGCCGCTTGCAGGGCAACGCAGATGCCCTGTCCCGCGTCCACTGCCTCACGTGTGTTCACCCCTCAGGGTTGAACAAAGGGGGTGTGTAAGAGAGTGCAAGGTGTTGTATTTGATAGCAGGTACGTGTCACCGAGGTTGCTGGCCTCGGTGAGGTAAGAGCCGGGTTTTTGGTCTGCAGCAGCTAGTGCTGCTCTGTTAAATAGCATGGCTGCAAAGCCGATCCGGGCCGGCTCTTACTGGGAGCAGCTAAAGAGTAGGGTGGGTGGCTGCTCCCCACGGTCCAGTCCATGTTTTGGGCTGGGTATATAACGCAGCCAGCAGCTGTGTCTGAGGGTGTGATTATCCTGGAGCCTGCTAACAGGGCTGAGGAGTTCTCTGTGCTGGAGGACGGAGCTCAGCAAGGTGGTGTTTCCCTGCAACCTGAAGGAGGAATCGCCTGCGGCTGAACCGACTGCTAGGTGTGAACCCGCACTTAAACCACCCAAGGTGACTGGACCCTGTGTTGGCCTGTTTTTGGTTTTGCCACATGATTTCTGTTGTGTGTGAACTGTCACCAAGAGACTGTTTTTATTTCTGGTGTGCAAGTGTGAATAAAACACTGTTTGATGCACAATCTGGACTCCTTGTTTTGCCTCTAAACTGCACCCGCACCGCTGTCTACCAGAGCGACTCCCCACATTATGTATGTATATATCTTCAGCAGCCGCTCTTCAGCCCCACAGTGCCTCATATCAGCCCCCAGTGCCTCATATCAGCCCCCAGCAGCCTCTCTTCAGCCCCCCAGCAGCCTCTCTTCAGCCCCTCCATCAGCCTCCCTTCAGCCCCCCCAGCAGCCTCTTATCCGCCTCCCCAGCAGCCTCTCTTCAGCCCCCAGCAGCCTCATATGAGACCCCAGTGCCTCATATCAGCCCCCAGTGCCCCACTTCAGCCCACAGCAGCCTCTCTTCAGCCCCCAGTGCCTCATCTCATCCCCAGGGCCCCTCTTCAGTCCCCCAGTGCCTCATCTCAGCACCCCAGTGCCTCATCTCATCCCCAGGGCCCCTCTTCAGTCCCCCAGTGCCTCATCTCAGCACCCCAGTGCCTCATCTCATCCCCAGGGCCCCTCTTCAGTCCCCCAGTGCCTTATATCAGCCCCCAGTGCCTCATATCACCCCAATGCCCCTCTTCAACCCCCCAGTGCCTCACATCAGCCCCCCAGTGCCTCACATTAGCCCCCCAGTGCCTCACATTAGCCCCCCAGTGCCTCATATCAGCCCCCAGTGCCTCATATTACCCTCAGTGCCTCATATTACCCCCAGTGCCCTCTTCAGCCCCCAGTGCCCCTCTTCAGCCCCCAGTGCCTCACATCGCCCCAGTGCCTCATCAGCCCCCAGTGCCTCACATCAGCCCCCAGTGCTTCACATCAGCCCCCAGTGCCTCACATTAGCCCCCAGTGCCTCATATCAGCCAGCCCCAGTGCCTCTCTTCAGCCCCCAGCAGCCTCTCTTCAGCCCCCAGTGCCTCATAACAGTTCCCAATGCCCTTTTCAGCCACCCAGTGCCTCATATCAGCCCCCAGTGCCCCTCTTCAGCCCCCAGTGCCAGTCTTCAGCCCCCAGCAGCCTCTCTTAGCCCCCAGTGCCTCCATTAGCCCCCCAAAAAAAAAAAAAAAAAAAAAACACTTACCATTCCTACCCCGTGCGCACGCCTATGACTGCAATTCTTATTTTGCCCACCCGGTGGCAGGCGAACATAAGAAGTTAACAATAGTCAGGAATAAATACATTTTAAAAATCCCTGATTGTTCAAATTTAAAAATGGATTTTGTATGCATACGAGATTTAAAGTCATTACAAAAAGTAAAAAAAAATATATAAACAATTAAAAAATAAAAGTTAAATCACCCCCCTTTCCGTACAATAAAAAAATAAATACCTAAATAACAAAAAATATAAACATCATGGATATCACTGCGACCAAAAACACCCGTACTATCAATATAAAAATATTTTTCCAATTTGGCAAATGGCATAACGAAAAAAGGGTCAAAAGGGCCAATTTGCCATTTTCTCATTGCTTCCATGAGAAATGAGCCTCCACACAGCTCAGTAGATACAACTATAAAAAGTTTTGGGGGTCAGAATATGGTGATGTAAAATAAAAAGTATTTTTAAAAATTTTAAATTTATTTTTACACTATTCAGACATAAAAACCTAAACATATGGGGTATCATTGTAATTGTAGTGACCTAAAGAATGATGGGCATGGGTCAGTTTTCCGCAAACAGTGCACCGTGGGAACAAAGCTCTTAAAACTGTGGAGGAATTGCGTTCTTTTCCAATTCCACTCTAAACCTCCAATACTCTAGTGCCTCTTTCACACGGGCGCCGGATAAGAGGCGGGTGCGTTATGGGAATATGTGCGTTTTTCCCGCACGGGTGCAAACGCTTGTAATGCATTTTGCACGCGTGAGAAAAATCGCCATGTTTGATACCCAGACTCTAAGCCGGACTTCATCACTGAAGTCCGGTTTCGGGTCTTCTGGAGAATTGATTATTTTCCCTTATAACATGGTTATAAGGGAAATAATAGCATTCGTAATAAAGAATGCATAATAAAATGAAGTGGAAGGGGTTAAAAATAATAAAAGTTAACTTACCTTAGCCACTTGATCGCGTAGTTGTGATCTGTCCTCTCTTTCCCAGCATCAGCTAAGAACTAAAGGACCTGTGATGACGTCACATCACATGGTCCAATCACATGGTCCATCACCATGGTAAGATCAAGTGGCTAAGGTAAGTTAACTTTTATTATTTTTAACCCCTTCCACTTCATTTTACTATGCATTCTTTATTAAGATGCTATTATTTCCCTTATAACCATGTTATAAGGGAAAATAATAGAGATCGGGTCCCGTTAGCTAAGCAACCATGCGGGAAAATCGCAACGCATCCGCACTTGCTTGCGGATGCTTGCGATTTTCCCGCAGCCCCATTCACTTCTATGGGGCCCGCGTTGCGTGAAAAACGCACAATATAGAGCATGCTGCGATTTTCACGCAACGCAGAAGTGATGCGTGAAAATCACTGCTCATGTGCACTAGCCCCATAGAAATGAATGGGTCCGATTCAGTGCGGGTGCAATGTGTCCTCCTCACGCATTGCACCCGCGGGAAAACTCGCCCGTGAGAAAGGGGCCTAAGATTAATGGTTAAAGTGTTTGTATGTCCATCTGCCCTCTATAGACATCCAGACATAGATTTTTATAATATAGATATATTTGTGTGTATACAGTATGTAATGTGGGGTCAGCTCAATAGTGCGTGCATCACAGCAGTCAGAGACAGTGACACAATGGCACAGTTCACACAGGGATTTGCCTGTTTTCTTTATTTTTATCCACAAGTCAAAATATAAGGCCTTTACATTCAGGCAAAAACACAAAATAAATTCTGACCCTAAAGCACAAACACCCACAAGCCCTGCGGCGCATGTGTGGCATGTAGCGATAATGTATATATCTTCAGCAGCCGCTCTTCAGCCCCACAGTGCCTCATATCAGCCCCAGTGCCCCTCTTCCAGCCCCCAATGCCCCTCTCTCAGCCCGCCCTCAGCACCCTCTCTTTAGCCCCAGTGCCTCATATCAGCCCCCAGCAGCCTCTCTTCAGCCCCCAGCAGCCTCTCTTCAGCCCCTCCATCAGCCTCCCTTCAGCCCCCAGCAGCCTCTTATCCGCCTCCCCAGCAGCCTCTCTTCAGCCCCCAGCAGCCTCATATGAGACCCCAGTGCCTCATATCAGCCCCCAGTGCCCCACTTCAGCCCACAGCAGCCTCTCTTCAGCCCCCAGTGCCTCATCTCATCCCCAGGGCCCCTCTTCAGTCCCCCAGTGCCTCATCTCAGCACCCCAGTGCCTCATCTCATCCCCAGGGCCCCTCTTCAGTCCCCCAGTGCCTCATCTCAGCACCCCAGTGCCTCATCTCATTCCCAGGGCCCCTCTTCAGTCCCCCAGTGCCTTATATCAGCCCCCAGTGCCTCATATCACCCCAATGCCCCTCTTCAACCCCCCAGTGCCTCACATCAGCCCCCCAGTGCCTCACATTAGCCCCCAGTGCCTCATATCAGCCCCCAGTGCCTCATATTACCCTCAGTGCCTCATATTACCCCCAGTGCCCCTCTTCAGCCCCCCAGTGCCCCTCTTCAGCCCCCCAGTGCCTCACATCACCCCCCAGTGCCTCACATCACCCCTCAGTGCCTCACATCAGCCCCCAGTGCCTCACATTAGCCCCCAGTGCCTCATATCAGCCAGCCCCCAGTGCCTCTCTTCAGCCCCCAGCAGCCTCTCTTCAGCCCCCAGTGCCTCATAACAGTTCCCAATGCCCCTTTTCAGCTACCCAGTGCCTCATATCAGCCCCCAGTGCCCCTCTTCAGCCCCCAGTGCCAGTCTTCAGCCCCCCCAGCAGCCTCTCTTTAGCCCCCAGTGCCTCCATTAGCCCCCCCCCCAAAAAAAAAAACAAAAAAAAAAAAAACACTTACCATTCCTACCCCGTGCGCACGCCTATGACTGCAATTCTTATTTTGCCCACCCGGTGGCAGGCGAACATAAGAAGTTAACAATAGTCAGGAATAAATACATTTTAAAAATCCCTGATTGTTCAAATTTAAAAAATGGATTTTGTATGCATACGAGATTTAAAGTCATTACAAAAAAGTAAAAAAAAAATATATATAAACAATTAAAAAAATAAAAGTTAAATCACCCCCCTTTCCGTACAATAAAAAAATAAATACCTAAATAACAAAAAATATAAACATCATGGATATCACTGCGACCAAAAACACCCGTACTATCAATATAAAAATATTTTTCCAATTTGGCAAATGGCATAACGAAAAAAAGGGTCAAAAGGGCCAATTTGCCATTTTCTCATTGCTTCCATGAGAAATGAGCCTCCACACAGCTCAGTAGATACAACTATAAAAAAGTTTTGGGGGGTCAGAATATGGTGATGTAAAATAAAAAGTATTTTTAAAAATTTTAAATTTATTTTTACACTATTCAGACATAAAAAACCTAAACATATGGGGTATCATTGTAATTGTAGTGACCTAAAGAATGATGGGCATGGGTCAGTTTTTCCGCAAACAGTGCACCGTGGGAACAAAGCTCTTAAAACTGTGGAGGAATTGCGTTCTTTTTCCAATTCCACTCTAAACCTCCAATACTCTAGTGCCTCTTTCACACGGGCGCCGGATAAGAGGCGGGTGCGTTGTGGGAATATGTGCGTTTTTCCCGCACGGGTGCAAACGTTTGTAATGCATTTTGCACGCGCGTGAGAAAAATCGCCATGTTTGGTACCCAGACCCTAAGCCGGACTTCATCACTGAAGTCCGGTTTCGGGTCTTCTGGAGAATTGATTATTTTCCCTTATAACATGGTTATAAGGGGAAATAATAGCATTCGTAATAAAGAATGCATAATAAAATGAAGTGGAAGGGGTTAAAAATAATAAAAATTAACTTACCTTAGCCACTTGATCGCGTAGTTGTGATCTGTCCTCTCTTTCCCAGCATCAGCTAAGAACTAAAGGACCTGTGATGACGTCACATCACATGGTCCAATCACATGGTCCATCACCATGGTAAGATTAAGTGGCTAAGGTAAGTTAACTTTTATTATTTTTAACCCCTTCCACTTCATTTTACTATGCATTCTTTATTAAGGATGCTATTATTTCCCCTTATAACCATGTTATAAGGGAAAATAATAGAGATCGGGTCCCGTTGCTAAGCAACCATGCGGGAAAATCGCAACGCATCCGCACTTGCTTGCGGATGCTTGCGATTTTCCCGCAGCCCCATTCACTTCTATGGGGCCCGCGTTGCGTGAAAAACGCACAATATAGAGCATGCTGTGATTTTCACGCAACGCAGAAGTGATGCGTGAAAATCACTGCTTATGTGCACTACCCCATAGAAATGAATGGGTCCGGATTCAGTGCGGGTGCAATGTGTCCTCCTCACGCATTGCACCCGCGCGGAAAACTCGCCCGTGAGAAAGGGGCCTAAGGATTAATGGTTAAAGTGTTTGTATGTCCATCTGCCCTCTATAGACATCCAGACATAGATTTTTATAATATAGATATATTTGTGTGTATACAGTATGTAATGTGGGGGTCAGCTCAATAGTGGTAGGCACAGCAGTCAGAGACAGTGACACAATGGCACAGTTCACACAGGGATTTGCCTGTTTTCTTTATTTTTATCCACAAGTCAAAATATAAGGCCTTTACATTCAGGCAAAAAACACAAAATAAATTCCTGCTCAGCTGAGCACTAACTAAACACAAGATCACCCTTTCTACATGGGCGGCCTACTACCAGCCATACGACACAACACAAAGTAAACTTACAGTGTCCTTGTTGTCGTTTTTAGCAGACTTCACCAGTACAGTTGAAAGACAGTCTATTCAACCAGTATGTGTACGTACACACACACATACACACATCACCTGGCTGAGAGCTATATAGGAAACCTGTTCTGGACAGGAAGAGAATGAAGAGCTCCACTACCAACCTGCTCATCATTCCATAAAAATCCAGGCTCGACAACACCATTAGCCAAAGTCCTCAGCAAACAATGTTTTGCTAAGGCAACCCATCTTTCCTGGATTTCTGATATCTCACCCAGCTTTCCTAGTTGAGATATCCACTTCCTGTAGCCTAGTACATTGTATATGAAAGAAACAGCTGTCTGTGGATGGATACCTGGCTTAGGTTTTCCCCGTCACATCCTTAAAGCTTGTAAAAAAGCGGGATCTTGACATAGAGGCCACTTAATATGGTGGATTTGGTGATCTCTGTAATGGAGACACCCCTTTGCTCGGTTTTCCTTCCTTTGAGGGATTTCTGGCTTTCATTGTGTTGTAGACCCATAACTGGGGCTCCACATTTATTTTGCATATTCCTGTTTCCCAGGGAGCTTTGCACTTCGGATTGCTGTGTTGAGACTCTTAAGTGAGGCTCTGCGGTGTTTTTTGTAGCTGGTCTCCCTGAGATCAGCTATTGTTATGTTTGTGTATATGAAAGAAACCTAGGCGAAATATAATCATTTTATACTATTTTTCCAGTCACTGTCATTACCAGTCATCATTACTTTGCACTATGCTAAAGGTGGAAAACACTGGAATAATTTTGGGTGTGGTTAAGAATTCTGAATTGCTGAAACTTGTATTGTTGCCTTGTGTTCCTCTGTGCAATCAGGGCAAGCTCTCCCCTTCTGTCCCAGGGTCATGTCCCAGGGTCATGTGATCCTCCATCTTCTTTCTTCCTGTTGTTTTCCCTGCCAATTTTCACAGTAAAATGAAACTGGGCGCCGTTTGTAGTGTACGGGAGTTGTAATGCCCGTCACTACAGAAGGGTCACTTGAGTGCTGTTGTTCCTCTCATCTACGGGGAAGCTGGTATAAGTCCTCTTAATAGAATGCAATGTAATGTAATGCTATGTAATTCCCTGTTACTGTGAAATGTGCCAAGTGCAGGCCTGCTAGGGATGTCATTCCAGCTCTAGTTACTAGAGGGAGCTAGGGAGCCCTAGTTTATATAAGGCCCAGTCAGGGAAGGGGAGAGCAGATTAGGCTGTGTCGGAGTTAAGCACAGGCCATGGGCCTGTGAGAGCAGAGCAGGCCTGGAGCCTGCAGACTAGGAGAGGGCATTGCAGTCCCTGTAACCGGGTTCCAGATCCAAGGAGAAGGTTCCCCTCCTACGTCCATATCTGCAGAAGCAGGAGTCAAGCTGAGGCAATCCCTAGAGCAAGAGGTACTGAAATGTCAGAGGAGGTACGCCGCAAACTGGAGATTCAAGGATATAAGCCAGAAGTAGGGCATTAGGGCCTTGAAGTATAATTGCCAGTCAGGACAAGCCAGGAAGAAAGTAAGGTTCACCTGCAAGTCAAAAGTCCTGTTATTTAACCCTCTGTTTACCTTGCTGGATATAAGCCTGCTGTAATTGAGATTGTACCAAAGCCAATTGTCTGCAAAAGAACTGTTTAAGAGAGTGCTTTCTGTATTACCACTGTTTAAGTAAAGTTGGAATTCTGTTTCAAGATACAAGTCTGCACCTCCATTATTCCTACTATAAATACGGTGTGCCACCGTTTACTGGCACTGGCGTCACGAAACATCAGGGACTTAGCCATAGGCACGTTAATCTACAACACCAAGGGCACCTCACATTGCACCTGGCTGTGTCCCTCCAGAACCCAGAGAGTGCCCCAGAGGAACAGCGTGCCGGCCTCTCCATCACTGGCATTCCCCAGGTTAGTCCCACACATTGACTTGGGGATGCTACACGTTTTTTCTGTGATTCATCTGAAGCGAATCACAAAAACTTTGGATTCGTTAGGCAGATGAATATATGTGACAGTTGTAACGAATCTCAGGATAAGCTATCAATATTAAATCATTGGGGGTCTGACTCTTGGCACATGTTTATGTTTTTTTGGGAAAAGATGCAGTGTAACTTTTATTTTATTAGTCTCTGCTCTTTCTGAGCTCAGTCAGTAGCCAAATGGTCAATCCTACTCAATCACTCAAAGACCACCCACTTGGCTATTGAACCCCCCTTCCCTCTCTCTCTCTCTAAATATATATATATATATATATATATATATATATATATATATAATCGTTACATTGCACTACGCTAAAGGTGGAAAACACTGGAATCATTTTGGGGTGTGGTTGAGAATTTTGAATGGCTGATTCTTGCTTTGTTGCCTTGTGTGCCTCTGTGCAGATTAAAATGATCAAATACCATAAATGTACCACTCTGCTTCATGACTGGCGCCAGAGCAAGGCACTTCCATATAAGATGGGTCTGTCTCATATGTTACATGATCTGTACCTGGATGAGATCAGCCATTCAGGGTATGAGTTATATTCACAAGACAAATAGATTTTCACGTATGTTTACAAAATTATCACGTAGGGATTTCTTTTGGGGTTTGCTGTATCTTCTGAGAAAAGTGTAAAAGCAATGTACCATCCAAACGAACCACCGTCACATATGGATGTTAGTTTCCTATTACTGCCTTCGCTTTATGGAATAAAACATAAAATTCCTAACCGATATATTTCGACCTGTCACATTTAATAGTCTTGTTTAGAGAAAGCAATGACCTCTTCTAAAATAAGGTGAAGTATTGATGATATGCTATTTCAATCTGACCATATCAATATCTAAGTCTAACATACCACAGTCTTCATTTTCTTTTTATATGCTCATTAAAATTATCAGCCTCCAAAAAAAATTACATTAATTCAGTTCAATAGTTTTACAGTTGCTAGATCAATATGAGCGAGCATTAACAATTCCACTTGCTTTGATATTCTTTGCTTTGGTTTAATTATTCTATTCAGTTATACTGTATGTTGTCTCTTCTATTGTACTAAGTTTTATAATGTTAATATATATTTTTACTGTCTGTCTACCTGTAACTGCACTATCTATCTCTCTCTCTCTCTCTCTTAGTGTTGAGCGCGAATATTCGAAAAGCGAATTTTTTTAGCGAATATCGGCACTTCGCTAATTCGCGAATATTTCGAATATTTCGAATATACTAAAATGTACTGTCGGATTTGAGGAATTACGTTGAAATCGCAATGCGATTAATTCAAGTTATATTAATCGCATTGCGATTACAACTTAGCACTGCTATCTTACATAGGCTAGAATTAACGAATATGGAATATAGCTAATGCTATGCAGTGCATGCACTAGCAGTGCTAAGTTGAAATCGCAATGCGAATACTTTAAGTTAAATTAATCGCATTGCGATTTCAACTTAGCAGTGCTGCTATATTCCATATTCGTTAACTTGCTCATTCTAGCAAGCTGACCCATTATAAACCCAGCTCTAAGTTGAAATCGCAATGCGAATACTTTAAGTTAAATTAATCGCATTGCGATTTCAACTTAGCAGTGCTGCTATATTCCATATTCGTTAACTTCGTTCATTCTAGCAACTTGACCCATTATAAACCCAGCTTTAAGTTGAAATCGCAATGCGATTAATATAACTTGAATTAATCGCATTGCGATTTCAACGTAATTCCTCAAATCCGACAGTACATTTTAGTATATGGAGACGTTCCCATGGTGATGGGGACGCTCCATGAGCACAGAAGTTATGGTTGGCTTGGTAGAATTAGCGAATAGCGAATATGACGAATGTATTCGTCATATTCCTCAAAACGAAGATAACGAAGTATTCTACATCTTCGTTTTAGCAACCTATTCGTCAACTTCGCTAATTCTAGCAATCAAATAGGAAGGTTGACTATAGAGACAGCTGTGTTAAATTCGCTATGCGATTTTTTTTTTAATGCAATAATTATATTACTTGATAAAATTATTATAAGTATTCTATTTATTAAAAAAAAAAAATCGCATAGCGAATTAAACACAGCTGTCTCTATAGTCAACCTTCCTATTTGATTGCTAGAATTAGCGAAGTTGACGAATAGGTTGCTAAAACGAAGATGTAGAATACTTCGTTATCTTCGTTTTGAGGAATAGACGAATACATTCGTCATATTCGTCATCCTCGCTAATTCTAGATATAAAACCAATAGGAAAGTAGCCTTAAGTACAAATCGCAATATGCGATTATTTAAATCGCATGTTAATCGCGATAACTAGAAAAAATGACGAATATTCGATTTAGACGAATATGAAACGAATATTCATTCGAATATTCGCGAATTTCGTCGAAATCGAATATGGCACCTGCCGCTCATCACTACTCTCTCTCTCTCTCTTTCTCTTTCTCTCTTTCGCTCTCTCTCATGCCCTGGCTTGGACTGGCCCACAAGGCTACAAGTGAGTCCCCCAGCAGGTCTCTGACCAAAGAACCTGCCCCCAGTCCTTCACATCCGGCACAAGCGGCACATGGTACAATACATTAACTACACTGTCTGCACTGCACATACAGATAAACATCTCAACCAGCCTATGTCCTTATAAAAAATTAGATTATGAAATAGATTATTTAATGAGCTACCCAGTTTGTAATGATAGACGCATCGAGTAGCTTAGAAGACTTCTATGTACAGAGGCAGGCCAGTCATTATAGTGACTTTCATGTTGATAGATTAGTAGATGGAGGCAGCACTCACCATGAAAAATCCAGTTTATTGGTACATCTTTAAAACATAGCGGACTGGGGTGGACAGCTTCTCACTTATGTGTAGGTACGGGCAACGGCCGTTTCGCGCTTCATCTGGCCCATGACGTCACTGAAAAGCGACGTCTACCTTATACCTGTGCTCACCAATCTGATCACCTGTGAGCGGGAGCACAGCGCAGCAGTGCTGGTCTCCTCCTACCTCAGGTGGTACCTCATAATAGATAATAAACGCAAGAAACAAAGTATTCACACAATCATTTTGGAGCATAGGAAGTTATCAAAATGCATAGCAGAAAGTACGTGTAAAAAATACAAAACAAATAACATATACACTAGAAGAGATCATACCAGAGCGCTTATTTCATTGCGGTCATTAAGACAGAGCTGTCCGGTCGCATCTGCCTGCACAATCCAGGCTGCTTCCTTGCGCAGTAGTTTCCTATGTCTATCACCTCCTTGCGCCGGATTACATACCTGCAAACATTAAACATGAAGCGTTACCCTGATGCTGTTCCCTAATGTGGTTGATTAGCCTGGAGCAACCCTTGTCTGTTCTCACCGAGCCAATGTGCTCTCGGAACCTTTTAAACATAGGACGTATCGTTTTACCTATGTAATATCGGCCACATCCATACATAACTACACAGACCACATATTTGGTGCTGCAATTAACAAATTGCCTCACTGCATGCTGCAGACCTCCAAGAACCAGATTTTTTCCTTGTATTATCTGTGGACAAAAGGAACAATTACCGCATCTGTAATTTCCCACTATTTTGTTACCTTATAGTCAATTCACGGCCTTCTTCTCAGTGAATTTGCTCCTCACTAATCTGTCCCTTATGGTGTGGCATCTCTTAAAGGTGACAATGGGTCTATCTGCTGTATATTCCTTAAGGCCTTCCTCATTCTTCAGCATGTCCCAATTACGCAAAATGGTTTGTTTGACTACTTCTGACATGGGGCTATATTTGAGGCAAATGCGAACCTGCCCTTATTGCGGTTGTTTCTTTCTTCTTGCTGTCTATGTAGCAGATCATACTGCTTATGTTGGGCCGCTCTTTTCATGGCTATGTCTACCTCTTTTTCGGGATAACCCCTAACGAGGAGCCTATATTTTAGCTCTTTAGCCTGGGCCTCAAATCCCTCATCAGTATTGTTGATTCGCCGTAGGCGAACAAATTGGCCATAGGGGACCGCACGTTTAACACTGTCGGGATGATAGCTTTTATAGTGCAAAAGTGCATTAGTAGATGTTGGTTTGCGATAGGTGCTGGTGAGGAGTTTGCCCTGTCGCCCCCAAAATTCATGGTAAAAACCATGTTCATGTCATTATCATTCAGGTAGCTGACAAAATCCTCACAAGCAGCCCTAGATCCCTGCCATATCAGAAAGATATTGTCCACATATCGAAAGTAGCATTTGACGTGCTGCGCAAAAATATTGGCAAAAGAAAAAACATAGCGATCCTGAGGGATGCGGGTGTACAGGCTCTTGACATCAAGCGACACCAAAACAAAACCATCCTGCCATTCAAAATAAAAAATTGCATTCAAAAAGGCATTGGTGTCCTTCAAATAGGTGGGAATGCTAGGCAAGAGGGGCCTAAGAAGTCAGTCCAAATACTGGGTCAGGGGTTCGGTGACAGATCCTATCCCTGCCACGATTGGACGGCCCGGAAGTTGGGTTAAGGATTTGTGTACCTTAGGCACAAAATACCAATTAGGTCGCATGGGGAACGGCGGGATAAGACGATCCAGGGCACTGCGGGGTAAGAAATCTATCTCCACATATCTGCGCAGCATGTCAGTAAGCCTATCACTGATGTCCCATATGGGGTCACCCCTAAGTTTCTCATAGACGCTAGTGTCCTCCAGTTACCTGTTCGCTTCGGCCATATAGTACTCCCTGGTGAGAAGCACTATATTGCCCCCCTTGTCTGCCGGTTTCACAATGATGTCATCTCTCCTAGCAAGCCTATTAATAGCAGAGTGCTCTTCCCGTGACATATTAGACTGTGCAATGGGATACGCTAGAGCTTTGACTTCTTTAAGTACTTGCTTGTAAAAGAGATCAATGCTACTCCCGGCAGGCAAGGGGGGACAAAAAGTGGATTTAACGCCTCCACTAAAGAACCAATATCTGATAGAGAACCTACATCAGACTGCAAATCACAATCAGCCAAAAACTCAAGGCAAGCTCTTTCTGCTTCATCATATTTATCAGTCGTGCCAAAGCCTAATGGAGTAGTTGTCACTGGGACTTCTCCCTGTTTTTTTATTTTCTGTTTAGGGGGGCTAACGCTATAAAATATATGTAGCAATAATTTACGTACAGCCCTAAGCAAGTCAGCCTCAAAAGCTACAGGATCAAATGTTTCCGTTAAACAAAAGCCAAGTCCTTTATTCAATACAGTCATACACGTTGGTGGCAAATCGCACGGAGTGAGATTTATCACTAAATTATTCTCCAGTGCCACATCCAATGATGCATTTGCTATTGCCAAGTGACTTGCTTTTTGTGCCTGGTCGACTTTGTGGTGCCTCTTTCTCCTTTTCCGTCCCCTCCTTGTCTTCCTTCTAAAGGGTGACTGGGTTGTCTCAACTCTTGTTTGCTACTGGTATCGTCGGATACACTTGAATCACTATCTGTGGTCCAGAAATTGTCCCACCCTCTTGATTGACTGTCTGATAGTGTGAACTAGGCAGTGCCGCCCCGCCAACACTGTGCGATTTACGTATTACCAGTCATTATAGTCTTTCCTCAGGAACCCGCATTCTCAAAGTTGCTGTGGGGACCCCAGTAATCAATCATGTGGACTGTTTTACTAATGGCTGTAGCTGAAGAGTGGGCCCTCAGAATGAATTTTACTAGTGGGCCCTAGGAACCCCATTCTGACACTGATCATGCTAATTTACATTGAATATTGGGCTGTGCAATACGGTCTGTGGTCATCCCAACACTTGTATGGTATACTGTTATTTCGTGTACAAATAATCTTGCTATACAGCGTCCACTTATCAGTGCCTGAATAACAATGCACCATTTGGTAGCAGTGCCATACAATGCCAAAATAAAAACACAAGGTAATACTACTATACTTTAACAGTCCCACACATAAAGTAATCTAATAACACAAATGATACTGTTATATGATGATATTAGGATTTGTGGTGGCCTCAGATGTTAGACTATCCGTAGCATGACTTTAGCACCCTGTGTGACTGCAAACCCCAGAGGGGGGGGCCTTGATTATTAGTAGACTGCCTGTCCTTCTAAGCCGTCCCTTCATCTGTCATTTTTCAGTACTCTCATTCAGTCTTTGGTTTCTCTTTCATTTGCACATCATACAACTGGATATTTTCCTTTACATTAGAATGTACACATTTAACCAAAAGTATGACTGTAGGCAGCACTGTGAAACCCTGATTTAGGCCCCTTTCACATGAGCGAACGCATTGGCCTGCACGGAATCCCGACCCATTCATTTCAATGGGTCTGTGTACATGAGCGTTGGTTTTTACGCATTACTTGTGTGTTGCGTGAAAATCGCAGCATGTTCTATATTCTGCGATTTTCACGCAACGCTGGCCCCATAGAAGTGAATGGGGCTGCGTGAAAACCGTATCGCATCCGCAAGCAAGTGCGGATACGATGATTTTTCACCAATGGTTGATAAGAGATGTTTGTAAACATTCACTTTTTTATCACGTGTGTGCAAAACGCAATAAATTGCATTGCACCCGCACGATATAAAAACTGAACAACTGAACGCGATCGCAAACTAAACTGAATGGACTTGCGAATCGCAGTTTTCACTGAACGCATCCGCAACGCATCCTGACCTAATCCACTCACGCTCGACGGGCCTTAGGGTCAATTAACATGTTGCAGGCATGCAATTGTTTAAAATGCTGTGGTTTTGCAGTGACTTTGAAAAAAAATCAGCAAATAGAACACTATGGTACCAAAAATAATTCTTAAAAAATGTGCTCAATAAAGAAAGTTTTATCACTAATCTTTCTTACCCTGCTTTATTAAAAAAAAAAAATTTGCACATATTTGGAGGATTTTATTTTACTTTTCTGTGGGTAGAACTTTATCAAACACCTTTATCTCCCAGGATGCATCGTAATTAGCTTTTATTAACATCTTACTCCCATTTTTTGTCACCTTACATCACAAAAAGTGTAATACCAAGCGATCAAAAAGGCGTATGCCTCCCAAAATAGTACCACTTAAACCGAAATCTCATCCCACAAAAAATGAGCCCCTACATAGGACAATCGCCCCAAAAAATAAAAAAAATATGGCTCTCAGACTATGCAGACATTAAAACATGATTTTTTTAAAAGTAAAATAGATTAAAAAAAATGTACATATTAGGTATTGCCGCTTTCGTAACAACCTGCTCTATGAAAATATCCCATAATCTAACTAGGGTTAACAATGTTTGTGAAATAAGTTTTGAATACCTTGAGGGGTCTAGTTTTAGAATGGGGTCATTTTTGTGTGGTTTCTATTATGTAAGCCTCACAAAGTGACTTCAAACCTGAACTGGTCCCAAAAAGTGGGTTTTTGAAAATTTCTGAAAATTTACAAGATTTGCTTGTAAACTTCTAAGCCTTGTAACGTCCCCAAAAAATGAAATGGCATTCCCAAAATGATCCATACATGAAGTAGACATATGGGGAACGTAAATCAATAACTTTTTCTGGCAGTATTACTATGTATTATAGAAATAGAGAAATTGAAACTTGGAAAATTGCAAATTTTTCAACATTTTTGGTAAATTTGGTGTTTTTTTATAAATAAAAATACATTTTTTTGACTCCATTTTACCAGTGTCATGAAGTACAATATGTGACGGAAAAACAGTCTCAGAATGGCCACGATATGTACTGTAAAAGCATTTTAAAGTTAGCACCACAAGTGACACTGGTCAGATTTACAAAAAATGGCCTGGTCCTTAAGGTGTAATGTGTCCTTAAGGGGTTAAGAGATATAGCTATATACTAGTATAAATTTAGAAGTACAGTGGAATGAATGGTGTATGTGCTGCCAGGGCCGCCATCAGGGGGGTACAGCCCATACCCCAGTAAGGGGCCCGGACCCTGGGGGGGCCCGGCCGGTCCCGAGCCATTTTTTTTTTTTTTTTTTGTGGCCGCTAGACCTGGGGCCATGGGCGTAGGAAGCGGGGGGGACAGGCATGGTCAAATCCCCCCCAGCGCGGCAATGTGGTGTACATATAGCCCAGCACCCCAGAATCAGATCAGCACCGCCGGGCCCGGACAGCAGCAAGCACGGCGGACGGCGTCAATCCCGCGAGACCTGTGAACTCTCCCGGCAGATCTCGTGGGAACATGCGCGCGCCATGCGCGCCAGAACTTCAATTAAGAGACTAAGAGGCCGGAGCGCAGGAGAGTCTCATCATCCAGACAGAGCCAGCCCAGGACAGGAGGAGCAGGTAAGTTTATTACAATTACTGTGGGGGCAAATTAATTAATATGGGGGCAGTGTGGGGACAAATGAATTATTATGGAGCAATGTGGGGGCAAATTAATTAATATGGGGGCAGTGTGGGGACAAATTAATTATTATGGAGCAATGGGGGGGGCAAATGAATTAATATTAGGCAGTGTGGGGAGGCAAATTAATGAATATGAGGCAGTGTGGGGGGCAAATTAATTAATATGGGGGCAGTGTGAGGACAAATTATTATGGAGCAATGTGGGGGCAGATCAATTATTATGGGGGTAGTGTGGGGGCAAATGAATTAATATGAGGCAGAGTGGGGGGCAAATTAATAATTATAAGGCAGTGTAGGGGGCAAATTAATTATTATGGGGGCAGTGTGGGGACAAATTATTATGGAGCAATGTGGGGGCAAATCAATTAATATGGGGGCAGTGTGGGGGCAAATTAATTAATATGAGGCAGAGTGGGGGGCAAATTAATTAATATAAGGCAGTGTGGGGGGCAAATTAATTAATATGAGGCAGTGTGCGGGGCAAATTACTTTACACCAGTTTGATAAATTATCCCAATTATGAGAAATCTAACATGTCTGTGTAACAAACTCTGCAGAGACGAGATGCAGCCGGAGGAATTTGTCATGGCGGTCAGGGTCAAACGGAGGAGAAGAGGAAACTGGATGTAAGAGGTAGGTGGTGCTGGATTCCCCTATATGTACAGCGGGCTCACTACTGTCACCTGCGTCTCACCCCCCCCCCCCCCAAGTATTTATCATAATCCTATGTATTTTAAATTTGGCAGCTACATTTTGATTTGTCACCTGCAGCCCTATGTAACAGACCAGATATCAGTGATAACTGTCTGTGCGCAGATAATGTAGTATATGTTCCCTGCAGTCCTATGTAACACCCTACATAACACAATAGTTGTATTATGTGGGGTGTTACATAGGACTGCAGGTAACATCTATAACATCTGTACTCAGACAGTTATGAGATAATGGTGATCCGGCGGGTTGGGGGGGGGGGGGTCGGCGACGAAGAGGGGGCCCCATGGATTGTGTGTGGGCATCTCCATAGTGATCTGTTTGTATCGCCGTCCTCTGGACAGCGATACAAACAGAAGGCTGTGCAGGGGAGAGGTGTGTCCCTTTCCTGTTCCTCTGATAGGCTGCCGGCATTAGGCGGGGGAGAATAATGGAGGGCAGTCTGGGGGCAAAATTAACTTGTGTGGGGGCAAATTACTTAGTGGGGGGTCAGTGTGGCGGGCAAACTACATGGAGGGCCGTGTGGGGGCAAAATTACTTAGTGTGGGGGCAAATTACTTAGTGGGGGCAATTTATATAATGTAGGGCTGTCTGGGGGTAAAATTAACTTGTGGGGGGAGGGGCAAATTACTAATTGGGGGTCAGTGTGGCGGGCAAAATACATACTGGAGGGCCATGTGGGGGCAAAACTACTTAGTGTGGGGGCAAATTACATAATGTAGGGCTGTCTGGGGGCAAAATTAACTTGTGTGGGGCAAAATTAATTTAGGGGGGCAAATTATTCAGTGGGGGGCAGTGTGGCGGGCAAATTACATAATGTAGGGCCGTGTGGGAGACGTCCCTGGATGTAAGAGGTATGGGCGCGATATATGGGTGGGGCTGTGTGTGGGTGTGGCTTGAGGGTGGAAGGGGACACAGGGACCCATGATCTCCTATTCCTGGGGGAAATGCCCCTCCAAATACCAGGCTCTGGATCCGCCACTGGGGTAGTGTCGGGGAGGGGGCGGGGGGGGGGGGCCCAAGCCTTGAGCTGTGTAAGGGGCCCCGAAATTTCTGATGGCAGCCCTGTGTGCCTGCTTCTCTGTGAGATCAATACACCAGCACTGACAGTAGGAATGGAGAAGGGGTGCTACCAGAGAGCAAAATGCAATATACGTACATAAAAAGCAAAAATTTTACTTATTATTTTTATTGTGTGGATATTACAATGATATGTTATTTGAAGGGCCCTATTCATTGCATAGTAATACTTTGCATGGGGTAACCTCTTTAAATAGGTTGTCTGAGTTCAAATAAAAATGTCTAAACAGCAGGGAAGGAGCTAAAATAATTAACAGTTCATACTCCCTCAGCTCCAGTATTGTCACTTTGATCCTCCCCCCACTGCCGTCATGACTTCTTCTTGGCAGCAATGACCTACCCATACACAGCATGATGATGCTGAGGCTAAGTGTAATGTTGAACTTGAAATACATACATTAGCAACAGGCTTTAGTGCAATTATTCTCTTGCACCAGAAAGGATATTGAAGCAGGTTGATTGGTGGAAATTCAGCACTTAGGTGATGCTGACTTAGTGGTTGTCTGGTAATGGGTGGCTTAGCTGTATTCCCTCACTTCACAGCAATGTCTGTAGAAGCTGAATATAGCGATGGTTCTCTCTGGAGAAATCTGTGTGGGAGAAGGAGCACTGCAGCCTGCATCCTCTCCACTCTGTCTCTAGACAGTAACTCACAGTTTTGGCAGGAAGCAGGCAAGCCCACTCCTACCAAGAGGGGAGAGAAAGTCTGGTTAACCCTGTTCCTGCTAACCTTTGCTATACCTTCCTTACTGATAGTAATTGCCATGAAACAAACACTGAAATACAATGCATAAAAGCAGGGGAAGTGGCTGCTTTGGAGCCTGAGCTGAGAAAGGGCCCAGGAGCAGTGTCTTGTCTACTATGACTCAGGCTTGGCTGGGCCCCCTCCACTTGCAGTCACATTGGCTGCTTTAATTAAAGGAAAGCCTGTTCGTCCCAATGTATACAGTCTGCACTGTATAGCGCGCCGCCGGCCCAGGGAACAATACCAGCAGGCAGTGCACTATGCTATGTGCTGTCAGCGCTAAGTCCCCTCTTAGGAAGCACACTTGTCCAGACAAAAAGAAGGAAGGTGTGGCGAGCGGCAGTGGCACAGCTTCTTTCAAATTCTGCAGTTATGTGCCCTGGCCTGGACCCCTGGACTCAGCCTCATAGCAAAGAATGCTTTGCTTGACCTGCAGGTTCTGGACATGAGGGAGGGCAGGGCAGCTAGAAACGGGAGAGGTGAGGACTGGTAGTGGGGCCAGGTACAGGGCACAGTTATGAGTGTGCAGGGCAGGCTGGAATGAAAATTCAAATCACCCCTTTCCCAATTTTAGATATAAAGGTAAATAAACAATATAAAAATGGCATTTCCATTTTTGATCACCTTTTCCACCCCAAAAAATTGAATAACAGTGATCAAAAAGTTGTACGTACCCCAAAAATGGTACCAATAAAAACTACAGTTCGTCCAACAAAGTAAAAACAAGAATACAGCTCTGTAGACAGAAATATCTTGACTAGCCGCAGGAATGGGAGGCAAGGGAGGAAGACCTTACAGTGGAATTTCATGGTGGTCCGATGCCCAGTGGGGGCGTCTGAGCCCTCCTCACAGCTGGCCAGTTAAAGTTTTTGATGTATTTTGTGCTGCTGGCAGCAGTATTTGTTATGGACTGTGGTATTTGGCTCTGTTGGGGTGGAATAACGTGCCACAATATGGTATTTCCGTCCCCTCCATTCTGCCTCATAGGCTTCAGGCCAGGCCTGAAGCCTATGAGGCAGTAGAATGGTGCAGGATATTTACATCACCGTGACCTCCTGCGCCGGATGACATGATGACACAGCGCAAGAGGGCGCAGTGATGTGTTCCTGACCGCCTGTGCCGGGACTCCTGAGCACAGGCCACAAGCGGTGATGGAGTGAGGAAGAGAGGTGAGTATATATATATATATTTTATGTAAGGACCCTAAGGCAGGCCGGGTCGGGCATTAGATATATACTATCCATACAGAGGGCATTATACATATAGGCACTACAGGGGGAGGGGTGTCTTTTATCTAGTGACACTACAGGGGACATTATAATACAGGGTACACTACAGAGGGTCATTATAACTACATGGGGCATTGCAGCTGGTCTTTATAAATACCTGGGCCACAATAGGAGGCATAACTATTGCTGACACTATAGTTTGTCTTTATTACTACTAGGGGCTCTATAGGGGTACCTTACAAAGGGGAATTGTTACTGCTGGGGGCACTATAAGAGACCTTATTTCTACTAGGGGCCCTATGGGGGCATTATTATTGAGTGCATATTAATGGAATTGCTATTGGAGATACTGTAGGGTAGTGTTCCTTAACTCCAGTCCCTAGGGCCCACCTACCAGTTATTTGAGAATATCCCAGAGAATGAATACCTGTGGTAAGTCCTGATACATTGACATGATTTATATCACCTGCTCAATACTAGGGAAATCCTGAAAACATGACTAGCAGATGAGCCCTGAGGACTGGAGGTGAGGAACCCTTCTGTAGGGAATGCTGCTACCATGGAGGACAGTTTTGGAGCATGTTATTATGGGGGATTATCTTTATGGTACTAGCACATTATTGAGGCACCAGGAGGGAGAGGATGATAGAAAAATTAGGAATCTAAAAATGTTTTCTGTGAAACTCTGCAGAGACGCGGCTGAAAAGAAGGTATGGCGGTCTTAACTCTGAATGAAGACATTGATGAAAGTCTACATCACAGGAGATGTCACTGGATGTAAGAGGTATGTGCTGCTGTATTCTACTGTATATTTTGTAGAGACGTATGTAATGTCTATCCAAATATCTGTTTCGCTGTAGGGTTGGTGAAAGTGGTGGTGTAACATAGGACTGCAGGTGACATCTACTACATTATCTGTACTCAGAGAGTTATCACTGTGTAATCTGTGCTGTTACATAGGACTGCAAGTGACATCTACTACATTATCTGTACTCAGAGAGTTATCACTGTGTAATCTGTGCTGTTACATAGGACTGCAAGTGACATCTACTACATTATCTGTAAAAGGTGGCATGTCCACAGGTTGGGGGCAGCTCAATAATTGGCTTGCCGTGGGTGCTGGCAACCCACGCTACGCTACTTCCCCCGCCTACTTGTGTTGGCCCTGCCTTCCATCAATTTGGACCGGACTACAAAATGGGGCCACTTTTTGTATGTTTCCCAGGGCTACTTTAAGTTACCAGTCCACCCCTGATAGGAAGAATGGCTAAAAGTATATACCGTGACATGACATGCATTATATACATGTAGGAAACAGACTAAGTGGCTGCCTGGCCTGGTCTGAGAGAGCAAAGTTTACTAGCCACGGGGTCCCGTACAAAAATGTCTGTGGTGCCCAGTCAGTTCTACACCCCTGATGTTCAGTATACTGTTTGGGCACTTCACCACTACAGCAATATGAACAAAGCAAATAAATGAGTTTATAATAGAACAGATACTGATCCCTCATTTGTGCTTTGTAACTAACAGAAAAATATTACAGAATGCTGTAAATAAATGATTTATGTCACAGCAGTAGGACGCATACTTCAATACACACAAATATGTCCTGAACAAGATTGCTCTCAATTACCTGCCAAATAGCTGGTTATGAATGTGTCATGCAAACAACTCTGCGGGCACCAGTAAAAGAGGGAAAATTAATAGGAGGTGTATAAGAAGAGCACTGTGTGCATAATGATTCCTTTAAAGAATGCGGTCATTCTTTTGAAATTCTCCAATTCACAACAAGACACTGAAGAATGCCGCAGGTGGGGAAAATAAAATAATTTTTTTCTTTTTTTTTGTTTGGATTAAGCATTATGTAACTGTTTCTGGATAAAAAAAATAATCCCTCACCAAACGGAAAGAGGGTTAATTAGCAAAATACTGGTGAGCATGGCTAATTACTGTCTTCTAAAATCCATCCAAACAGCCATCCATCTATCTATTATCTATTTATCCTTTCATTCATCTATTATCATGTAGATATTACATTGACCTTTGGCTCTTGAGTTTAGTGCTGTGCAGTGGAAAATACAATCTATATTATGTTTGAAGTAAGTCAAATCCTCTTTTGAATGTGCCAACACATTTCACTATTGCCAGTTCTTAGGTCATCAATATCAGATCGGCAGGGGTCTGGCACCCAGGACCCCTGCCAATCAGCTGGATGAAGGGAAGGCCGCACTCCATGGGAGCCAGGGGCGTAGCTAACGGCTCCTGGGCCCTGGTGCAAGAGTTCAGCTCGGGCCCCCCTTCCCTCAGTTCTTTGTGTGTCTTCTTATGCGGCAGAAGGGTATTTGGGCCCCCTTAGGCTCCTGGGCCCCGTAGCGACTGCTACCTCTACACCCCCTATAGCTACGCCCATGGTGGGAGCACATCCTTCCCTTGTTTGTTTACCTGCTTAGCATGGACAGCACAGCAGTGAGCAGGTGTAACTACAAGCCGTCTCATTCATTTCAATGGGACAGCTCGTTCCTATACACATGAATAGGAAGGAACCGTCCCATTGAAACAAAATGGGATGACTTGTAATTACACCTGCTCACTGCTGTGCTGTCCACGGCAAGCAGATAAACAAACAAGGCAAAGCTGCGCTTGTACGGATGCGTTCTTCCCTTCATGTAGCTGATTGGTGGGGATATCGGGTGTCAGACCCCTGCCGATCTGATATTGATGACCTATCCTGAACAAAGGTCATCAATATTAAAATCCCAGAAAACCCCTTTAAAGGTGTGCGAGACACGACAATGGCTATGGTTCCCTTAAAGCAAATGTTTTTTGTGATGCCAGTTGCAGTGAAGCAACAAGGGCACAAGGCCCCTTTTAGTGATGTAGTAGATGGTACCCAGGTGTAGGAATGCCAGAGTGGTGTAGGGTGGCCTAAATATCCCTTAATGTTGGTGCACGTGTCACGGTGCTCCTACCTGGATACGCTGGAACCCAGGCGTTGTCGTCCAAAGCAGAGCAATTAGGGGGAATAATCAAGAGATTTGAAGAAATAAATTGAGTCCAGACCTTGTGATGAAGTTCAATAACAGCTTTACTTGAATAAATGTTTCTCCAACAGTTTTGGGCTTTGTCTTGGTTCCCAGCAGGGGTTAGCAGGCAAACAAACTCAACTCTGGTACATCTGTTGCTCTTTGGCTCTGCTGTGCTGACAAGCTTACGGTATAACTTTGCTGCTTTCTTTATGCTGCAACTTCTCTCTGTAGTCTGTCTCTAGATTAATACCAGGGAATCTATACCACCTGGCTTCAGAGGCATCAGGCTTTGGCCTCTGTGTCAGCCGAGCTGACTGTGCTCTAGCTGGCTTAGGCAGGACACGTCCAGCAGGGACGTGGACCTGATTCCTTCCCCAAGCAGGGGGTACTCTCCAATAACCTCTAACTAACTAAACTCCTCCTTAGAGGGAGAGAAGAGAATGGAAAAAAGGTTCCATCCTCTGCAAATATAGCTCTGCCATGCTTACTGCCACCTTCTAGTGAACCAGGTAGATTACATGAACATTAACAGTTACATAGGAATAGCAATGCACATTGTATAAGACCTGCAATAAATGCATAAGATGATACTGTGTTAGCCCATAGGAGACAGTAGCAGGGTGTGGAGTGGTAATGGCACTCTGGGTCATTACAGGTGTTGTCCTGGAGTTTAATTTTGATGGCCTTTTCTTAAGATACACAATCAATATCAGATCAGTGGGGTCTCACTCCCAGCTCTCCTGCCCATCAGGTATTTTAAGGGGCAATGGTTCTTGGGCAGCTGATGTGGCCTCTTCATCACGAGGCACACTAGATGTAGTGTATTGTGTAGTGGCTGTTCTACATGTACAGTTGAAATCATCATTTTACATGCACTTTAGCCACCTTCATTAACAGTTAGTTTTTCACAACTGCTGACATTTAATCCTAGCACACACTCCTTCTCTAGTATCACTAGTGTGAAATATCAGAATAATACTAGAGACAATGGTTTATTTCAGCTTTTATCACAATCAGAGTATATCAACCTGGGCCTTTAGATAGCTTGGAAAATTCTAGAAAATGATAATATGGCTTTATAAGCTTCTGATAGGTTAGTTGACATCATTTAAGTTAATTGGATGTGTTCCTGAGACAGTATTTTTAGGCGTACCATCAAGGCCTAATTGCCTGTTTGCTTGACATCATGGGGAAATCAAAAGAAATCAGCCAAGGCATCAGAAAAAGATATGTGGACCACCACAAGTCATGCATTCTTGTGATCAATATCCAAATGCCAGAAGGTGCCACTTTCATCTTTTCAAATAACAAAATGCAACTTTAAACGCAGTTGAACGACGCCGTCGTTCAGGAAGGAGAAACATTCTGTCTTCTAGAGATAAGCGTACATTGGTGTGAAAAATACAATCAATCATCCAAGAAGAATGGCAAACGACCTTGTGGAGATGTTGGGTCAAACAGGTACAAAAGGATGTATCTCAAAACAATGAATGTGTTCTGACCCGAAAGGCTACTCAGCAAGAAAGAAGCCACTGGTTCAAAACGACCAGGTTACCATTTACAACTGCATACAGTCTTGGACTGGCCCACAGGGGAACAAGTGAATCCCCTGGTGGGTCTCTAATCTCCCGCCTTCTGTAATAGTGGCATATAGCACAATACACTGACTGCACTGCATATAGGAAGGTAGCATACAGCATCAAAGGGTACTTTCACACTAGCGTTTTTCTTTTCCGGCATTGGGTTCTGTCATCGGGGCTCAATACCAGAAAAAAAGGCTTCAGTTTTATCCAAATGCATTCTGAATGGATAGAAATCCGTTCAGAATGCATCAGGATGTCTTCAGTTCAGTCACTGTACGGCGTTTTGGACGGAGAAAATACCGCAGCATGCTGTAATGCTGGTTCCAGCATTAATTTCCATAGGAGCCGTTTTTCCGGTCTGCATATGCGCAGACCTTTAAAAATGTGAAAAAAGAATACATAAGGGATCCGTTTCTCCGGAGGACAACCGGACAGACAGATCCGTTCTTGCATCCATCTACAAATGCTGTCCGTTTCAACACAGATTGCCGGATCCGGCAGGCAGTTCGGGCGAAGGAACTGCTTGCGCGATCCCTCTGCCGCAAGTGTGAAAGTACCCTAACTATGGGATCATATTAAAAGACTGGGTAGATTATTTGTAGGTTATTTAACAAAGTACCTAGTTTATTATTATAACTGCATCAGGTGGCTGAGGTGGCTTTTAAATACAGAGGAAGGACAGTGAGCATAATCTTTCCCCAGGGACTTAATTCTTTGATACAAGAGGGACTGGTGCACTTCACAAAATATGAATGTGGTTATATATCAAGAAGGGAGGCACTCAACTTACACTGTAGCGAATGGAGACTAAATACACACCAGTAATAAACCACCATTAAAATTTATTTGGACCGTATATCCATTACACATCTAGTATATATATACAAAAAACATATTTAAAATCAATAAAAAATAAATAAAAAATAAAATAAAAATAAAAAATTCAGATCTCCACAGTATATCCTTATTACCGTTCTCAATGTGTTCACCTTTACAAGGATATACCCTATTACATTACACAAACCTCTTGTGTTTCAACAGCTGCCGTCTTCCGCCTTACATGCGGTTCTTATATTAATGTTCACCATAGGATAAAACTATTGTGGATATACCCTTATTCATATAGACAGCTGGTTTGTTCTATTGTTTAACCATGGGGTGCACGTACTCCCTGTGCTGCTCCACAACTCCAAATGCTCAGATCATTACAATCCACCGCCCTATATCGCGGTTTTTACATCGATAGTTCTGGAGGGTAGGAGATCACGATCTAATATAATTGTGTCAGCGATCAAACCACTGTATTCCACCGCCCTGTATTGCGGTTCTTATATCAATAGTCCCGAAAGATAAAGGATTGCGGTTCTAATCTCACAAAGCAGGGTTAATTGTGTATGACCCAAATCATTTAATTAACCCTGCTTTGTGAGATTAGAACCGCAATCCTTTATCTTTCGGGACTATTGATATAAGAACCGCAATACAGGGCGGTGGAATACAGTGGTTTGATCGCTGACACAATTATATTAGATCGTGATCTCCTACCCTCCAGAACTATCAATGTAAAAACCGCGATATAGGGCGGTGGATTGTAATGATCTGAGCGTTTGGAGTTGTGGAGCAGCACAGGGAGTACGTGCACCCCATGGTTAAACAATAGAACAAACCAGCTGTCTATATGAATAAGGGCATATCCACAATAGTTTTATCCTATGGTGAACATTAATATAAGAACCGCATGTAAGGCGGAAGACGGCAGCTGTTGAAACACAAGAGGTTTGTGTAATGTAATAGGGTATATCCTTGTAAAGGTGAACACATTGAGAACGGTAATAAGGATATACTGTGGAGATCTGAATTTTTATTTTTATTTTATTTTTTATTGATTTTAAATATGTTTTTTGTATATTTTGTATATGTAAATTTTAATGGTGGTTTATTACTGGTGTGTATTTAGTCTCCATTCGCTACAGTGTAAGTTGAGTGCCTCCCTTCTTGATATATAACCACATTCTTGTTTGTAACGGCACAGGGGTGAGCTGAGGGAAGAGCACCCTCGTCAGAGTGGGAACCCAGGTGGAGCCACTGTACGTGTACGCCACTTCACAAAATAGATGGCATTGCGAGGAAGGAAAATCATGTGGAAAAATGGATGCAATTTGAATGAATGTAGCTAAAATGTATATAAAATTAGGACTTTGACTGTAAGTCTGTCACATTCAATTGAATGGGAAAAAGCTGTATTAAGCTGTAGCACCACACATAGCCACTACAAAATATATGACACTGTTCTTAGCAAACAATAAAGAGGCCAAGTGACGCAGCCTCTTCACAAAAGCTCATCAGTGGGGGGTGCCAAGAGTCAGACCCCCAATGATCTCCTATTGGTGGCCTAATACTAAGGACAGGTCAACAATATTAAGATCCCAGAAATTATTTTAAGAAATCTTTTTGATGTGCACATGCATATAATCGTAATTTAATGCTTCACAGAATCATACTTTTTTAAGGGGTCATAATTTTCTCCTCCAAGGCTCTGTTTTTTCTACATTGCCTCTTATGGGTCACCAGAACTCTTTCATCTGTTTAAGTTCTCCTTAAGCATAACAAACGTTGTTCATGTGTTTACAAGATGTTTTTTCAACAACTTCCAGGATGTAACTGTGGCACATTGGTGGACAGTACATGGCAGCTGCCTACCAGGTTGAAGTTATAGATTAGAGCATGTGCTCTGTTGACCTCTGAAAGGTACTAATTGCACTATTTTGTTATTTGGTTTCTGCATTGCTTCTTTTATTTCCAAGGTCAGCTTTCTCTTGCATGTATGTTTAAAGACATGTAAATTCAGACTAATTTTGTTTCCTCTTGCTTCCTCCTTTATGTCACATTCAAACAAAACATGGCTGGATGAATGGATGAAGATGCCATAAGTATCCACTTATATAAGCATAAAGTCTTCTCTCTTTATTTAATTGATAATTGTTATGCCAGCTGTTCTCTCCCCCTATCCTTTTAGCCAGCAGCACTCTCTGCCCCGACGCAGACTGTGCCCTCTACAGGCTGAGGCTTAGGCATACTGCTTGAGGCTTCCTGGCCTGTTTACTAGCACCCCAGCCAATAGCTGGTTGTCCCTGGGTACTTGAGGCACCCTCCTCAGTATGGTGATTGAACTTTGAGGTTTTTTAGGCTCTAGTACCCAGCAAAGGTGTTATCTCTTGTTTGACTACCTATCTACGAAACCTAGCCTGACTACTGATTCTGCTCTCTTGTCCCCTGTCCTGACATTGGCCCGTGTTGTGTAGATGCCTGTATAGGGATTGGGGGGTGAATACCAGGGAGCCACCTAGGTTTAGCCCAAAGTCAAACTGGTTAGTTGGCGAAGCGGGTCCACTCCCACTGTCTATTACAATAGCAGAACCAGAAATAAGAATCCCTGATAAATGTAATTCCTTATGCACCATAATTTCTTATTGTAAGGTACAGGAAGAAAAGGGATGACAGATATGAGCCCCTCAAAGTGGTTTGGCATTTATATGACTTTTGTTCCATTTGGTTTGGTCAATGAGATCTAAGTGATACAGGATGAAATGGCAGTGCACCCTTTTACTTAACATTAAAAATATAAAATAAATCATTTGAAAAACTTTTACATTTCATTATTTTACTTTTATTAGAAATGTTATTAGCCTTGTAAGGCTACGATTACAGAAATTTAAACTGACAAAAGATCAAGACCATTTAAAAGCAGCAATTTGGCTAAGTAGTTGAACAATGCTTCTCACTGCATTGAAAGGTTTCTCCTTTGTGCTTAACCTGTAAAGCATTTTGCTATGAGTTTTCATTCTATCATGGTTTTCACTTCACTTTATTTCGTACAGTAGTGCTGTCATCCATTTTTTTTTTGTGAACAGGAACTTGTGAGATCAAACTGTACTAATAGCAGAAACATGTTAAAGGTAGTACTTAAGTTATTAATGCCTTCAAGCCATCCATTGACAGCAAAGACTATTTTTAACTCAAATGCAGGACAGGAAGACCAAACCAGCGCCAACCTAAATGCCATCCTCCAGTTCTTTAAGATGATGAAAATGTTATAAAAAGTCAGCTAAATCTTTAGTCTTTGTCCATTTTAATTTAAGGGAGTTTTTTTTTTCACATTTGTTGTATGTGTTCAGTTATTAACATAGGCAGTGTATCCTGAATTATTATACTGAGTGCTGCTGTGAGGGCTCATAAACATTTGCATTAGAGGGTTTTTCCAGGTAAATAAAATGAAGAATCGGTGTTCGTTTCGTGTGTCCATTTTTTGCCCACCATGTGTCATCTGTATTCCACAAACACTGCTAGGCTGAAAATTAATGTTATAACAGTCGGTTATAAACCACTGACAGAACTCAGATACCATCCATGTGTCAGTGGTTTTCACAGACCCATCGACTTCAATGGCATCATGGGCCAAAATAGTGCATGTCTCTTTTGGGTCAGTGGAAAATCACTGATGTGTGAAAAAGGGCTTGTGTGCATGAGCCCTAAACATGTTAAAATTAATGGGTACATGTGCTGTCCATGGAGACTCTAATGCTACTTTAGTGAGTTCAGCTCGAAAAATGTGGTCCAGGATTAAAAACTAAAAATGATCCCCTGGATCAGAAATAAAACCTTTCATTACTCGTTCTCCATGTGCATTAAAGGTTTCTTGTGTTTTATCGCAGCTTTAATTAAAGTAGCACACGGTTACAATTTAATTGAAATTCCCTGTGATTGTTTAGATGCTTCACTGTTGTTTTGTTCAGGGAAAACATCTTATGAGGAATTTATAGTAATTGCAGCTCTGGAACATTTAAATTAAGCAAGCCAATAATATTCTTGCTGCTTCTGATCCCTATATATTAATCAGTATCCAGAGGAATTCCTGAGGAATTCAAAAGGAAGAGGCAGATTTAAAGTGTTTTCCGAGACTTAAATACCGAGGACCAATCCTCTGATTGGTGGGGGTCTGACACACGGCAGGAAGCGGCTCGCGCTGTCACGCTGCGGCCTTCTTTCAGCTTTTCCTGGGCCAGTAACGACACGTTCATCAGTCACGTGGCCTAGGTGCAGCTCAGTCCCATAGGAGTGCATGGGGCTAAGCTGTGATACCAATGATGCTCTCTAAATGCTGTTAACAACAGCTCAGGGAAGATGGCAGGAGGGGGCACCCTCTGCATCAGTCGGGTTTGACTACTCAAGACATGATCGACAGTCATGTGCACGAGTATCTAAATGAACACAGACTCAAGGGCCATAAGGAAATCCTCTTATGTCGTCTTGCCCCATACCTAAAAAGGGTGCCAAAGGAGTGACACATAAGATGCTTGGCACTTACCGATCCAGAGCATTCCAAACATGCTGAATGGGTGACATGTCTGGTGAGTATGCTGGCCATGCAAGAACTGGGATGTTTTCAGCTTCCAGGAATTGTGTACAGATCTTTGCAATATGGGGCCGTGCATCATGCTGCAACATGAGGTGATGATCGTGGATGAATGGCACAACAATGGGCCTCAGGATCTTGTCACGGTATCTCTGTGCATTCAAAATGCCATCAATATTATGCACCTGTGTTCGTTGTCCATAACATACGCCTGCCCATACCATAATCCCACTGCCACCATGGGCCACTTGATCCACAACGTTGACATCAGAAAACCGCTCACCCACACAACGCCACACACGCTGTCTGCCATCTGCCGTGAACAGTGAAAACTGGGACTCATCCGTGAACAGAACGCCTCTACAATGTGCCAGACGCCATCGAATGTGAGCTTTTGCCCACTCAAGTCGGTTTCGACGACGAACTGCAGTCAGGTCCAGACCCCAATGAGGACGACGAGCATGCAGATGAGCTTCCCTGAGGCGGTTTCTGACAGTGTGTGCTGATATTCTTTGGTTATGCAAACCGATTGTTTCTGCAGCTGTCCGGGTGGCTGGTTTCAGATGATCATTGAGGTGAAAATGCTGGATGTGGAGGTTCTAGGCTGGTGTGGTTACACGTGGTCTGCGGTTGTAAGGCCAGTTGGATGTACTGCCAAATTCTCTGAAACGCCTTTGGAGGCGGTTTATGGTAGAGAAATGAACATTTATTGCACGGGCAACAGCTCTGGTAGTCATTCCTGCAGTCAGCATGTTATTTGCACACTCCCTCAAACGTTGCGACATCTGTGGCATTGTGCTGTGTGATCAAACTGCACATTTCAGAGTGACATTATATTGTGGCCAGTCTAAGGCACACCGATGCAATATTCATGCTGTCTAATCAGCACCTTGATATGCCACACCTGTGAGGTGGGATGGATTATCTCGGCAAAGGAGAAGTGCTCACTAACACAGATTTAGACAGATTTGTGAACAATATTTGAGAGTATTGGGTATTTTGTGGGTATTATGCTATTAATTTTATAGCCCGGCAATATTGTTATTGCCATTTTATCACCATCCCACAGGGGTAGATTGGCCAAATATCCCAACACACATGTTAAGGGAATCTGTGGTATAGCAACCTGGTAAACTCTTCTGAGTTCATTCATCAATGTGGAACAAAAGACTAACAGTTTTGGATAGCAGGACTGATGAACAGATACTTAGTTTGCTGTAGCACCTATTCCCAAACATTGAGAGATATCTCCCCAACATCCTTTATCTAAGAGTTCCTGACTTCCTGTAGACATGAGGCTTGTTTTCTCGTTAAATGTCTGTACACCGCAGAGATCAGCCCTTTCATAGAAAAAGCAGTTTTCAATAAGTCATATATATTACATTTATTTGGGAGAATAGATCTAAGTTTATTCTGGGCCTGCAAAGCATGCCTAACCTGAAGGTAGTAATAAAATGTGGTGTGGGGTATCTGGAACTCCTCCTGTAGCTGGGTGAATGATTTAAAAACCCATCCCTATACATATGGCTAACCAATACAATGCCATGTGAGCGTCTAGTATCAAGTTGTAATAGTTTATACAGCTCCGGCAATCTGGCGTTATACCAAAGAGGTGTACAATAAGTACTGCCCTCTATTCCCAGCTCTTGTTTGCCAAACTCTGTACATCAACTGAAAAATTGGCCTTCCTATTCCTGCCTGTTAAAAAGCATCTCTCTCAAGTTTTAGAAAAATGGGACCATAACCTACCACCTTCTGGATAATATTGCCATTAGAACCTACAGAATTAGAGAAGCCACAATCAGCAAAATGTTGCATCTGTGAGGCTAGAAAATATAACCACATATTAGGCAACGCTAGACGTCCCTCCCCAGTTGGTATTTGCAATTTTTCTAACTTAGTTTTAGGTGGGCCAGCCTTCCATGTTAATTAACGAAACAATTTATTTATCTTTTGGTAGATGTGACCTGGGATCCAAACTGGGGAGTTAAATAAAAAATTTTACATTTGTGGCATAAGTAGAGTTGAGCAGACACCTGGAAGTTCGGGTTTGACGGGTTCGGCCGAACTTCATTGGGGACCCGAACTTTTGGGCACCAAAATGGCTGTAAAAAAAGTCCTGGAAAGGGATGGGGGGATGCAAAAGGCAGCAAAATGTGGGTAAGTGCCCTGCAAACAAATGTGGATAGGGAAATTACTTAAAATAAAATAAATTAAATAAAAATTAAAAATCAAAATCTTGATCTAGGAGGAAGAAATGGATGTGGAGTAGGAGGTTGAGGAGGCGTCAAGTGGGAATGCCATCAGCAGTGCATCTACCAGCGTGCATTTGTAGTCACCCATCTTTCGATCATTAACAGACGTTTTTACCAAATTTGGTTCCCAGCAATGCACAGAAGGGGTTTTTCAGCGGCAAAATGGGGTTCATATCACCCACCAATGGAACAGACGATCTTTTAAAATGTAGGCCCCTGGCACCCAGGCAGGAGGGGTTAATTCACGGCAAAACAGGGTTCATGTCACCCAACAATGGAACAGGCGATTTTTAAAATGTAGGCCCCTGGCATCCAGGCAAAGCAGGGGTTTTTCACCGGCAAAACAGGGTTCATGTCACCCACCAATGGAACAGGCAATTTTTAGAAATATAGGCCCTTGGCACCCAGGCAGAGGAGGGGTTAATTCATGGCAAAACAGGGTTATTGTCACCCACCAATGGAACAGGTGAATTTTAGAAATTTAGGTCCCTGTCACCTATGCAGAGCAGGGGTTTATTCACGGCAAAACAGGGTTCATGTCACCCACCAATGGAACAGGCGGTTTTTAGAAATGTAGGCCCCTGGCACCCAGGCAGAGGAAGGGTTAATTCACAGCAAAACGGGGTTAATGTCACCCACCAATGGAACAGACGATTTTAAAAAATAAAGGCCCCTGGCACCTATGCAGAGCAGGGGTTTATTCACGGCAAAACGGGGTTCATGTCACCCACCAATGGAACAGGTGATTTTTAGAAATGTAGGCCCCTGGCACCCAGGCAGAGGAGGGGTTAATTCACTACAAAACGTCACCCCTACCTTCTTTGTCGGTCTGCACACCGCAGAAAGCTGCAGCAATTTGCACCTGTGTTTCGTCATCATCAGGGACGTGCTGCGGTGGTCTTCCCATGTCCTCATCCTCAAACCTAAGAGGTTGGGCATCCGTGCACTCAATCTCTTCCACTTCTGGGGCAGAACTATGGTTATGGCCCTGGGAAATCCTGCCAGCAGAGTCATCAAAAAGCATAAGAGACTGCTGCATGACTTGGGGCTCAGATTGCTTGGCTGATTTGCAAGGGGGTGAGTTGCAGGATAGATGACCGTGGGCTGCAGCTGCCAACTCTGGGCTTTCAGCAGTGGGACAATGTTAAGGTACTGGAGGCACTATTAGCCACCCAATCTACTAGCGCCTGTATTTGTTCTGGCCTCAGTGGAACAACAATACGGGTTTATTTCCCCCAAATACAGAAATACAATATGTCAATTCTAAATTTCAAAATATTTTTTTCAGCGTTCTATGCAAAAGTGCTCTGTGGAACCACAATACGGATTTATTTACCCCAAATACACAAATGCTGTATGTCACTGCTATTTTAAAATTTTGCAGTGACATACTGCATTCCTGTATTTGTGGGAAATAAACCTGTATTGTTGTTCCACAGAGCAGTTTGGCATACAGCGCACAAAAACCTATTTTAGCAGTGACATACTGCATTTCTGTAGTTTGTTGCACTGGCTTTGTGCTACATGGCAGATCTGAGGCCTACCCTGTATTTCAGTCATTTTAAGTAACCTTTTGAACCCCGCATTTACATAGTTGGTTGCAAACACACAGGTTTTGTGGTAGATAGGTTTTTCAGCGTTCTATGCAAAAGTGCTCGGTGGAACAACAATACAGGTTTATTTCTCCCAAATACACGAATGCAGTATGTCACTGTTAAATTTTAAAATACAATTTTGTGCGTTGTATGCCAAACTGCTCTGTGGAACAACAATACAGGTTTATTTCCCACAAATACAGGAATGCAGTATGTCACTGCTAAATTTTAAAATAGGTTTTTCAGCATTCTATACAAAAGTGCTCTGTGGAACAACAATACGGGTTTATTTACCCCAAATACACAAATGCTGTATGTCACTGCTAAATTTTAAAATAGGTTTTTCAGCTTTCTATGCAAACGTGCTCTGTGGCACAACAGTACGGGTTTATTAACCCAACTACAGAAAGGTAGTTTTCCACTGCATAATTTTAAAATAGGTTTTTCAGCGTTTATGCAAACGTGCTCTGTGGTACGACAGTATGGGTTTATTCCCTCAACTACAGAAATGCACTATGTCACCCCTAAATTATAAAATAGGTAATGTAGGGGGACTTGACCTGCCAGAAAAAAGGAATTTTTCATCCACTGAGCTACCAAAAAATAATTAGACCGATGTCCCTGGCAGGTTTGCACACATGCAGGTCACATGCAGTTACAAGGACACTGCAGTTGCTAAAATGGCTGCCGACCCCACCTCAGTAACAGATGGATAAAAAATGATTTTGCAGTATCACTGGGCTCAGGGCTTAGTACAAATATGTAGCATAGCACCCTCAATAATTGCTGTAGTTTGAAGAGTTAACACCACCAAGTTCAACAGATTTCTTCCCTAATCTGTCCCTCACAGAAGCGGCAGCATCCTATCCCTACACTGAGAAGAGCAGAGTGACGTGTGGCGCTACGTGACTCCAGCTTAAATAGAGGCTGGGTCACATGCTGCACTTAGCCAATCACAGCCATGCCAATAGTAGGCATGGCTGTGATGGCTTCTTAGGTCAATGTAGTGAAACGCTTGTAGATTGGCTGCGCTGCAGCCTTTCAAAAAGCGGGAAGAATTGCCGAACAACGAATCCGAACCCGAACTTTTACGGTAATGTTCGAGTTCGGGTGCAGGTGCGAAAAACCGTAATGTTCGGTATAAACCCGAACTTTACAGTTTGGGTTCGCTCAACCCTAGGCATAAGTATCATTTTAATAAGGTTAGTCCTACCCACGATTGACAGTGGACGTTTATTCCATGCAGTGATTTTATCTTGCCATCTGTCAAGGAGAGGTTGTTTATTTAAAGGGATATACTCTTTAGGCTTCATGGATACCACTACTCCTAAATAGTTAAATGAGAAGACACACTGTAATTCCTCCATTACGGTGAACCCATCCTGGGGTCTACTGGCATAAGAACCAACTTTTCCCAGTTAATGTGCAGCTCTGAGTAGGCGTTAAAAGTATGTATAGTTGACATAGTATGCACAGGTGAATCAGCATCCTTTGCAAGAAATAGTAACATATCATTGGCATAAAGAGCTATTTTTTCCTCCCTGTGACCATGCCTAAAGCCCTCTATAGCCATGCTCCCTCAAATCTGGGCCACCAGTGGCTCAATAGCTATGGCAAAGACTAAGGGGGAAAGCGGACAGCCTTGCCGTGTCCCCCTACCCAGCTGAAAGAGTTCAGAAGTGGAACCATTAACTTGCATACATGCCTGCGGTAGTGAATATAATAACTGCGCCCATCTAATATACTTAAGTCCAAACCCCATCTTTTTCATGACTCCCCATAGGAAGCCCCATTCAATGCTGTTAAATGCCTTAGGCCCCTTTCACATCTGCGTTTTTCCTTTCCGTCCTAGAGTTCCGTCCTCGGGGCTCTAGGACAGAAAGATACTGCTCAGGATTATCCCAATGCATTCTGAATGGAGAGAAATCCGTTCAGGATGCATCAGGATGTCTTCAGTTCAGTACTGCAAAAGGAAAACCAGTCGGCACCCTACCACGATCCACGTTGCGCGGGAAGAAGCAGTCCCCAAAAGTCAATTGAAAAAGATATCCAAGCAGACGTGTGGTTATTGATGACCTGTTGATGAAGGCCTTGTGCCGAAACTCGTCTGAGAACCAATGTATTTTGATATAGTATATTAAAGAAGTAAGAAAATAACCACACGTCTGCTGGGATATCTTTTTCAATTCAGTTCAGTACTGACACGTTTTTTGGCCGTAGCATGCTGTGGATTTTCCTCCGGCCAAAAATCCTGAAGACATGCCGCAAGGACGGATCCGGAATTAATGCCCATTGAAAAGCATTAATCCGGATCTGACTTTAAGCTAAACGTAGTTTCGGCGCATCGCCGTATCCGACGTTTAGCTTTTACGAATGGTAACCATGGCAGCCAGGACGCTGCTAAAGTCCCAACTTCATGGAAAAGCAGCGGGGAGCCGGGAGAGAGGCTACTTTCCTACCGTGCGGCGGACGGGGCGCTTCTCGATGATGTCACCGGGTCCCTGCGTCGCATTGATCCCATAGCTAAGCTATGTGAGCAATGCGCCATATGGATCGTACAGCGCATTGCTCACATAGCATAGCTATGTGATCCATGCGACGCAGGGACCCGGTGACGTCATCGAGGAGCGCCCCGGCCGCCACACGGAAGGTAAGTAGCTTTTCCCCCGGCTCCCCGCTTCTTTTCCATGGCAGCCGGGACTTTAGCAGCGTCCTGGCTGCCATGGTAACCTGAAAGCATATTGAAGACTGATCAGTCTTCAAATGCTTTCAGTTGTCTTGCATTGTGACGGATCCGGCGGGCATTTCAGGAGACGGAAGTGCACGCCGGATCCTCACAACGCAGATATGAAAGGGGCTTTAGCGGCATCTAGTGACGATACCACCTGGCCTCCCGCATTGTCTGAGATTACCTGTAGGTTCAGAAAAAGTCTAAGATTTATAGCAGTAGATTTATTTGGCATAAAGCCCGTTTGGTCTGGATGAATAATGGTAGAAATAGCTGTGACTAGCCAATTTGATAATACTTTTGCCAGAATTTTAACATCAGTAGGCAAAAGTGAGATGGGTCTATATAAATCAGGGGATTTAAGGTCCTTACCCGGTTTGGGAAGGACTACTATTGTAGCAGCCCGCATAGTGGGCGGAAGTTCGCCTCAATCAAAGCATCAATAAAAACATCTAGCAATTGTGGTAAAAGAACTGGCCCATATATCTTATAGATCTCTGTCGGAAGCCCATCCTTGCCTGGAGCCTTTTTTATCGGGCATACTGTGAACTGCTGCTTTTAGTTCCTCTAAGCCAGTGATGGGAAAAGTGCGGCTCTCCAGCTGTTGCAGAACTACAACTCCCAGCATGCAAAGACTGTCTACAGCTATCAGCCTACTGCAGGGCATGGTGGGAGTTGTAGTTTTGCAACAGCTGGAGAGCTGCACTTTGCCCATCACTGCTCTAAGCGAAGAGGGGAGTCTAACTATACCTGATGCTTTAAAAGTAAAACTGACAGAGATATCCCCTCTAGATAAGTTTCTATTTCTTCTGTACTAGCCATAAGATGTGAGGTATATAAATTCATATAGTAGTCTTTAAGGACCTCTAAAATCCCCACTGAATCAGTGACCTCTTGACCTGATTCCCCCTTGAGGCAGTCTATATGCGTCGGCCCTTTTTATTGGGCATAAAGCCTGTTTGGTCTGGATGAATAATGGTAGAAATAGCTGTGAATAGCCAATTCGATAATACTTTTCCCAGAATTTTAACATCTGTAGGCAAAAGTGAGATGGGTCTATATAAATCAGGGGATTTAAGGTCCTTACCCGGTTTAGGAAGGACTACTATTGTAGCAGCACGCATAGTGGGTGGAAGTTCGCCTCAATCATAATCATCATTGAAAACATCTAGCAATTGTGGTAAAAGCACTGGCCCATATATCTTATAGATTTCTGTCGGAAGCCCATCCTTGCCTGGAGCCTTTTTTATTGGGCATACTGTGAACTGCTGCTTCTAGTTCCTCTAAGCGAAGTGGGGAGTCTAACTATACCTGATTTTCTAAAAGTAAAACAGACAGAGATATCCCCTCTAGGTAAGTTTCTATTTCTTCTGTACTAGCCATAATACGTGAGGTATATAAATTCATATAGTAGTCTTTAAGGACCTCTAAAATCCCCACTGAATCAGTGACCTCTTGACCTGATTCCCCCTTGATGCAGTCTATATGCGTCGGGCCCTTCTGAGTCTGCACAATACGGGCCAGTAACCGTCCGCTGCCCTCTCCAGCTTCATATAGTGCCTGCTTGACAAAAAAATGCTTATCAGCAATCTCTAACAAATACGTCTTAAAAGAGTTCTGTGCGGCCTTCCAGATTGGTAAATTAGCATCTGATGAATTAGTAATATACTGTAGGAAGCTTCAGCCTCCTCATTCGCCCTCTTCAAAGATTTCTCTTTTTCCCTCATTTTAGACTTAAAGAGGACCTTTCACGGTTTTGTTTTATTCTAGATAAATACCTTTACTTGCTGATGCTGCCACCCTGCCTGTTTTTTTTTTAAATATTGCTCCTATGCCCCCCTGTAGTTTTCCTGCTCAGTATGTTAATACTGAGCATCGGTACAGGAAGGAGGGGATGCCAGGGTTTCTCAATGTCCAACATGCAAACAAGGGGACAGCACAACCTCTGGTCAATACCTTGTAATAGTGCGGCGGTGCAAGTGGTGTTGGATCCCGGTCTCTGATCCCTGATTGATGTAATCAAAAGAAAGTTTTCCACAGCACTCTTGTAGTTGATCTTTTAAATCTTCTTTATTTTACCAGTGTGCAACGTTTCGACTTCTCTGAGTCTTTTTCAAGCATCTTGCTTGAAAAAGACTCAGAGAAGTCGAAACGTTGCACACTGCAGCGGGGCGTAGGAGCGATATTTTTAAAAACATTCAGGGTGGCATCATCAGCGGGGGTACCCTGCAAGTAAGGGTATTTATCTAAAATAAAAAAAAAAAACAGTCCTCATTAATACTTGCTATACCCTTCATAATCACCCCCTGCAAGAATGCCTTCATGGAATCCCATACCATAGGGGTTGAATCGGTACAAGTACAGTACCTTACGCCGGAGACCCAGGACTGTTCTGATCCCAGGGCTAAATCAATATCAGATAAGGAGCTATACATACTAGATTGGCATGAGTAACTTTGCATATTGGGGTGTCTTATGTGCCAGAGATCCATTAGCGCTAGTTCTTGTAGGAGTAGGCCAAAAGTACTGATAGAATGACCAATGCCCACAGGGACTCCTCTGAATTTATCTGAAACAGAATCAATATACATATTGAAGTCGCCTATAAGTACGCACGGTAGGTGGAGAGATTCTTGTATCTTTGCCAGTAGATCTTTAAGAACTGTAGAAGAGAATAAAGGAGGAATATACAAAGGAGTGCATTAACTTGCAAATATCTGACACCAAACACATATATATCTACCTTCCCTATCAATTATAATGTTGGAACACTCAAAGGGAATACTTCTATAAATTAAGAGACTTACTGTCATGGATGTACCGAGACATACGGACGTCCCTGCGACAGTGGGTGACAGAAGATCTGTGAGACTGGCAACACGTGCTTTAATCTGACAGGTTTCCTTGTGGATCAATAGACGTCTGTGCTGTTTCTGATACTGGCCACGCCTCTAACCTCCAGGTATTGCTATTGTGGTAATTTAACTTTCCTTATTTATAGTTGCTTTTTCCACAATGCTGTGCGGTTTATAGCTTCAGTGGTATCTGTGGACTGCTTGTGTTTGGTTCTCGGCTGAGTTCCTGTTGCTGTCATAGCTACTGGAAAGTTAAGTGCTTCCTTTCCCTTTTCCCTTCTAGATCAACTAGCAGGATGCTAGGCCGAACTGGATGGACAGATGTATTTTTTCGGCCTTATGTACTATGTTACTATGTTACTAGTTAGTTAAAAGATGGCCACACAATACATCACAAACTAACAGAAAAACAAAAAAGGGGCTCATTCCAGAAATAGGACTGAAGGAAGCTCTTTGCACACATTTTTGATCAAAAGTATGTCGGGCCCAAGTGCCACTTCATGGCGACTTCCGCACAAGGGTCCCTAACACTACAGATACTGCCTCTTATAGACTTACCAGTCTCCTTATTTTCAGGGCACTGCAGGAACCAGCTAAATTGCTTTTGTGCTGAGAAGTCCCAGGAACTTGGGCGTGGCTCAGTCCAAAAGAGGCGCCACCCTCAATATATACTATAAGACAGAGTTCAGACTAAGCAAATATATTTCCATGACCATAAGGCAAATAAAGTTGGTTAAAAGATGGCCGCACAATACATCACAAACTAACAGAAAAACAAAAAAGGGGCTCATTCCAGAAATAGGAATGAAGGAAGCTCTTTGTGCACATTTTTGATCAAAAGTTTGTCGGGCCCAAGTGCCACTTCACGGCGACTTCCGCACAAGGGTCCCTAACACTACAGATACTGCCTCTTATAGACTTACCAGTCTCCTTATTTTCAGGGCACTGCAGGAACCAGCTTTTGTTTTTCTGTTAGTTTGTGATGTATTGTGCGGCCATCTTTTAACCAACTTTATTTGCCTTATGGTCATGCACTTCTGAGTGTAGAAATATATTTGCTTAGTCTGAACTCTGTCTTATAGTATATATTGAGGGTGGCGCCTCTTTTGGACTGAGCCACGCCCAAGTTCCTGGGACTTCTCAGCACAAAAGCAATTTAGCTGGTTCCTGCAGTGCCCTGAAAATAAGGAGACTGGTAAGTCTATAAGAGGCAGTATCTGTAGTGTTAGGGACCCTTGTGCGGAAGTCGCCGTGAAGTGGCACTTGGGCCCGACATACTTTTGATCAAAAATGTGCGCAAAGAGCTTCTTTCATTCCTATTTCTGGAATGAGCCCCTTTTTTGTTTTTCTGTTAGTTTGAGATGTATTGTGCGGCCATCTTTTAACCAACTTTATTTGCCTTATGGTCATGCACTTCTGAGTGTAGAAATATATTTGCTTAGTCTGAACTCTGTCTTATATGTTACTAGTTAGTCAGGGAAGAATGAGATTTTCACACCATTTACTGTAATATTTAGTCTTTCGCTGGCCAAATGAAGGATGGTATCCCGATTTTTTCTCATCAGTAGCCTCTCTTCTTGCTTGTGGGCCAATGAGAAGGCTGCAATATGTTTGTCAGAGCTTAGCAACATCCCTAGCAACCAATATGAAAGTTGCCTATCTACTATGTAAGAAACTCCCTAGCAGACATTTTTTGCTGTTTTTTGCAGTTGTGTGTGTGAGAGAGAGAGAGAGAGAGCAGTGTCATTTATATTGCTGAGTCAATTACATTAGATAGTTAGTTAGTTAGCTCATATATTTAATACAGATAGTGGGAGATAGTCTGTGTAGGTTACATAGTGATATAGTGTAACTATGTGCAGGGTGTTAGGTAGTGTGATAGGAAATACTGTACTGTGCATTTTCTCCAGTCTCAGGAAACTTCTAGCAGCTTGAAAAATGTAGCAAAAGTGATCCATGCCTGTACTGAGCGCGCAATACGTGCATATTACATTGGCGATTTTCATAATCAAGAAAATAATGATGAGATCACGAATCCTAGAATTTTACGAATTTCACCCATGCTGCTCATCAATACTCTCCAAATGTGTCCCTGAGCCATGTCTCAAAATATCCACTTGGGTTCTGCCCTTCCAGCTTTTCTGGATAGCCCAGCACCCACACATTATTCCGGCGAAGCCTGTTTTCCAGATCATCTGCTTTCATCTGTAATGCAACCAACTGCTGTGAGTGTTTTTGCAAGGTGCAGTTAAATGGTGCCATCTGGTCCTCCAATGCATTTATGCGAGTCTCTGCTGCACCCAAGCGTTCATTAATTTTTTGCACTTGAGAGGTAGGCTGTAGAAGTGTTCCATTGCAGTTGCACAGCCACAAACACATCTGCCAAAGTCGGTTCAGACCTCTGTGTTGCCTCAATAGATTAAGTATCAATAACTGCAGTATGGGCTGTAATCTCTGCTTCCAAGGGAGACAGCATTGCAGCTCCTGAGGGCGAAGGCAAGTCCTCCTCCAAACAAACAGGGACATCAGCTGTAGGCATAGTGGCAGAGTCTATCCCTGGATCCTTAACATCTAGAGCGCTGTTGTGGTGTAGCGAGCGCATGGCCCATTTTTCTAGCCACGCCGCTATTTCTCAGTTTTTTCTCTTTTCTGCTAGGGGTAACAGCCCCTATCTCAGTGTCATCTTGGCCATGTGATTCATTAAGTCGTGACCCAGCTCTGCAGGTCCTGGTCATCGTGACTGTGGGTTGTACAGATAGAATATCAGTTCTCACATGCAATTGGAGCACCAGCAAACAAACATTTAAATGAGTCAGCACGTATAAAATTCTGGAAACTAGATGCTTATAGAGTTCATTTAAAGAGGACCTTTCACCTGAAAATGCAAGTTGAAATAAAGACATACCCTTACTTGCCGGCCCCCGGTGGTGCTTATTCAGTTCTTCTTTTTTCACTATGTGCCCCCGTTTGTCCGCGGTGCCCCCCGCAATATTTCCCGTCTTCCATGCTAATGAGCCATTCGGCTCAACTGGGTGGGCCTGCAAAAGTTCTCCTGGGCGTGTCTTTATTCTCCCTTGCACGGAGCGCATCCAATCAGCACGCTCCGCTCTTAGCCAGGGAGAAGAAGCGAGATTCGCGAGAACTGGAGCGATTTCATCCATCCTGAGCTGGTGCCATCTTGGATTCCCGCGGCGAGCAAGTAAGGGTATTTATTTCAACTTGCATTTTCAGGTGAAAGGTCCTCTTTAAAGGCATCTTCAGTAAGAGTTTAGCATGGGCTGCATGTGAAGACAGGAGCAGGAAAAAGAGCTCACAATAAGAGTTCACTGAAGGTCCCAGACCACACAGTTTATCACAATTTACTCACAGCAGTCACAGGAATCACCAGAAGGGTCAGTATCCACAGCAGGGGCTCAACGCACCACAAAGGGAAGAGCTCTCACCTTTCATCGAACCTATAATCTGTTTGTGTCTGAAGTGTGAGCCTGGCTTCAGAGGAAGCAGAGACAGGAACTAACAAGATATATATAACACCCCAGAGTTGTGTTACCACTTGTGCACCCTGCTGCTGTCTTTAATGACACATGTATTTTACAATGTACATTCTTAATATCTTTATGCAACTGTTATGTTCATGTAATATGCCTGGTTCACCAGGATGTGGCAGCAAATATGGCAGAGGTATCTTAGACAGAATGGAACTTACCATTCCATTCTAACCCCCCTCTGGAGAGTGGGCTATTTCTACTTCCTAAAGGAAGGGTGGGGGCCAGTTAGGTTTAGTTTAGTCTTCCCTAGACAGGTGAAGGGTGTGCAGGGGCACTGCTGTCCATGGAGGCAGAAGCCTAAAGCCTCAGGAGCAATGGCAGAGGTATCTTAGATAGAATGGAACTTACCATTCCATTCTAACCCCCCTCTGGAGAGTGCGCTATTCCTACTTCCTAAAGGAAGGGTGGGGACCAGTTAGGTTTAGTTTAGTCTTCCCTAGACAGGTGAAGGGTGTGCAGGGGTACTGCTGGCCATTGAGGCAGAAGCCTAAAGCCTCAGGAAAAAGGAGTAAATTTCCTTGGCTGAAGATAAGTCCGACTACAGAGTGAAGTGCAGCATAAAGAAGAAGCCAAGTTATCAAGTCAGCTTGTCTGTACAGCAGAGTGAGAGAAGGATAGAGCAGAGTTGAGTTTGCCTGAGTTTAATGCTAAAGCCTGCTGGAACCAATATCAAGCCTGTAAACTGTTTGAACAAACATTTATTCACTGTAAAGCTGCTATTGAACATCTCAAGTTCTTTCCAATACCTCAATTATTCCCCCTTTTCATTGCTTCGGAGCCAAAGCCTTTGGTCCAGCGGTATCCAGGTAGGGGCACCATGACACATAAAGAGACACTTAGGCCGCACTGATATGGAAGATTGACAGGGAAAAGTGTGGCAGTGGAAGTGAAAAGGAAGGTTGATGGGGAAGAGCAGGGAACAGTGCACATATAGAAGGGTTGACATGGAGAGCCAGCAAAGGGGGCATTGAAGCAGCGCTGTGCATCTTGGAACCCGACAACTCTTGGCAGCAGATGTTGTGGACAAATGCCGGCTGGAGGGTCACGTGACCACAATTCAGAGAGCACGAATGGGGCAGAATTCAAAATGTAAATGAATTGCAAAGTTGTTTGGGGGGAAATATTAAGGCTATCTAACTAATGTTTTAGGTCTCAGATAACCCCTTGAATTCCAACTCACTGTTGGATACTATTGACTGAAATGTAACTTAACAGTGGGCTGGCCAGTTTTTTGTCATAATTGCCCTCTTTCCATTGGACAGTTTTTTCTGCATATACCAGTCAATTCTATCTGATAGTGAGCTGCATTAATGTTAAAAAACCCAAAGTCTGTGCCTCTGCTGTGACAGGGTACGGGACTTCCAAACACTGATGTTTACATAGCTGCTGAAATTGCTTGAGTTGTGTTTTTTTTTTATAATTTATTTAGTTAAAAAAAAAGTGGGCATCTCATAATATCAACACTTTTTGGCATTTTGGACATTCTTTAACATTTAGCCACCGCTTTTTCAAATGTATAAAGAACCAATTTTTAAACAAGAAAGATCTAAAACTTTATTGAATGCTATCCTTGTGAGTGGTTGATTGTAATGAGGTATTAGAAGGTATTTTATGTCAAATTCTGGTATCTACAGAAACTTGCACGCAATTAATTATAAAAATTGGATTGCAAGTGGAAGTTGGCAATCCCACCTCATGGGTCCTTATTCTCTTGTGAGTCCTTACACTAAACAACAACAAGAAAATTAACTAAATAGAAGAACTGGAAAACTAAAGTGTCCTCAGTCTAGATCAAATCAGCAACTGCCACGAAAAGCATCCATCTGCTGCAACAAACTCTCTCTGGGCTACTGAATAGTCTGCATAGAATTCCCGAACAACTTTTCCTGAGTTTTCAGGGTCTGGTCCAAACTGACAGTTGATGAGGTCAAATATTTGTCCAGGTCAGCTCAAAGCAAGCATTTGTAAGTCTTAATGAAACTGTGTTACATAAATTACACAGACCTGAATCACCAGGGTGGCATTCTCCAGCTCCATTTGAATAGACGACAAGTACACCCTTCACTTGTTGGAAACTATTTCAAAAGCATACTCCACATACAGACGGACTAGTGCCAACCAGTAGTTTGGGATATGCTTTCTGTCCTCCAAATTGCATCTTGGCAGGGTCCGCATTGCATGAGGTGACAACGCAAGCCCATCTCAGCTCTGGAAGGGCAAGCTGGTTGGTGTGAAGTTATTCACCCATTCTGGAAACACAGAATATGTGGGCATCAGAATTACTTGCATAGACACCGCCATCCACAATTATAAACCGGTAGGTCCTGTCAGCCAAGGCCAACAGTAGCACAGAAAAAATATTGCTTATAATTGAAGTATTGGGAACCTGGGTGAGACGGTTTCTTAACAAGGAGGTGTTTGCCATACATCACGCTGATGCAGTTTGGAAACTCTACAGATTGTTCAAAGCCCTCAGCAATACATAGCCAATCTTTCGCCTTGGGTTCTGGCATCATTGTCTCTCTAAGTCGCTGCCAGATGACTTCACAAGTGAGTTGGATGATCTGTGATATGTCCAGCCAGAACTCAAAATGCAGTGAAGCAAAAGTGTCATTTGTGTCACCAAAAAACTGAGAGAAATGGACTTTAGACACAAATCAACAACAAGGTGATAACTTTGCAAACAAGATGGCTGGCCAACAAAGGGTGAATGGGTTTGGGTTCTTACCTTAGGGTGACAATGAGCCTTTCCTCAGGTGAAGTGCTGTGCCTCATATTGGTGTCTTGAACTGTGAGGCCTGAATGCAGAGACGTTAGAGAAAGTAGACACTAATAAAGGACAGAAGCTTTGGACCTTTTCTGGGTGCTGCCATAGGTAGGAGTACAGGGTTTGGAAGTGGCCCTTCCTGTTCCTCCTCATTTCTTTGTCCAGCATAGGTGACTACTGTATTGCCAAAAAAGAAGCCAGTACAAGAAAACCACTTCCACAGGTGTTTTTCGCATGGTGAACTGGAAGAAGTTGCCATAAACCAAGCAGTAGAAAATGGTGCAGGAGTGATCATTTCTTGGGTGTTACTAGGGGGTAGGGGCTAAATGCAAGCAAATGGATGACACAAGGAAACAACACAGCCGTATTTTGCAAACTTATAGAACTGATGCAGTATCTCAACAGAAGCACAATGGAATAAAATGCGGATGCTTGATTTGTGGACTGAAAAACAGCAATGGTCATGTGAATGCCCCCTAAAGTTGTCATGTCACTTTTAGGATACAGTAAACAGTGTAAAAACAACACCTGAAAAAACATAGTAGATTTGTTCACCCCACAAATAATCTTTTTTCTCATTTTCCAATGCAAGATATGGCAAATTAAATGGTGCTATTAAACATATAAACATACTTGTCCCACAAACAAAATCCCATATGAACAGAACATGAACACAATCCCATGAGAATAGAAAATTTAAATTTGTACTTGTTAAACTTGTAAGGATGACTGCTTCATCCTCAGGGAATCTGTCATCAACTTTATGCTGACCTCATTGAGGGCAGCATAAAATAGTGACAGAAATGCTGATTTCAACAGTGTGTCACTTATGAGCTAAAAGTAAGTGGTTGCTGACAACCAGTATCATAATCATTGCAGACTGGGCCTTGAAAAGAGTCAAATCTACCTGAGAAGAGTCACGGTTATTCCTAATTTCCTGCACTCACCATCTGCTGATGATTTCTCTCCTAGAGAGAAAGGGAGAAAACTAGGTAGAAGACTGTCAGTCATCAGCAGGTGGGCAGGGAGAGCAGGAATTCATGAATAACCAGGACTCTTCTCGGGTAGCCGTGACTCTTTTCTAGGCTTAGTCTGCAATGCTTGTGATGTTGGTTCTCGGCAACCACTTACTTTTAACTTATAAATGACAGACTGCTGAAATCAACTTACCTGTCTCTACTTTATTCTGCCGTTAGTATGGGAAGCATAAAGTTGATGACAGGTTCCCTTTAAGGTATGCACTTTCCAATGACATTTATATTTCTGCTAATTTAAAATAAAGTTTTCTTTTAAAAGATCCTTCTTCTGCCTTCTTGTGTGCATAATTAGTTTTAGATATATTGTTTACCAGATTTTAGCATTGTGGTACGTAATGTTTGTTCTGAATTCCATTTGTCAGAAATGTATAGAGAAAAATAAGATTGCTGTCAACTATATACTCCCAAGACAAGGCTCTTTATCTTAATCATTTCATAGAGACAAGATTGTCAGGATAATAAATTAGACAACAGTGTTCAATCTATTCACCCAGTGTTCGAGGTGGAACATTAATATTTTATTTGCTTTAATATTTTCCATGTGATGCATCATGCACGTGAAGTGTAAGTGGATTTGACGACTCTCCAGGGTTGACTTGACAACCAGAGGGAAACAAAATCCTGTATTATCCTTCTTTTATTTTCTACTCAATACACTAAATTACTTTCCAATTTGAAGCTGTCATGCATAGCAAGCAGAATTATTCAAAGTAATAACGGGTGACTAGACTAGTCAGCTGTCTTTACTGTGCACGATTAATTATGTGTGATATATGTACCAGCTGGAAGAATAGGAAACCTTTAAAGTAAATATAAAACTTACTTCTGTGTTGTTTGAGCCAGTTTTGTTCTGTCATTATGCCGGGCACTTGATATAGTATAACTGATTAAATATCTTGTATAACTATAATATTCATTTTCTGAATATTCCCTAATGACATGGACAATAGGGACCTTTCACCATTCCTGACACGCCTGTTGTAATAACGATTCTGGAGCATCTATTCTTATGGCTCTAGGTTGTGGCATTCCTTTATTATTTCTACTATAAGTAATACATGAATTGCTAGCAGTCTGCATTAAGGGTATAGAGGGGCGGTAACTAGGAATGAACGAACCCGAACTGCAAAGTTCAGGTTCACACCAAACTTTGAGAGTCCGGGTACTCGGACCCGAACCCAGACTTTTTCACTGAAGTTCGGGTTCGGTGTTCGGGTGATTTTATTATTTTCCGTTATAACATGGTTATATCGAAAAATAATAGCATTCTTAAGACAGAATCCGAAACAATATGGACAATTAGGGGTTAAAAAAAAACTAACCTCATCCACTTGATTGTGCTGCAGCAGATTCTTCTATCTTCACTGAACAGGACCTGCCAAAGGACCTGCGATATGCATGATGACATCACCACTTGGGAGAGTGCGGTGACATCATCGCTCACATTGCAGGTCCTTTGGCAGGCGAGCTCCTCGTGTCAGGCTTGAAGTCAAGGGGGCAGCGGCCTCCTTGCTTCAAGCTGCGGTAACCCGCCCCTTCCCTGCCCCTTTTCTGTGACTGACAGCCAGCTGTTTGGTAAAGCCAGCCGGCTGTCGGGCATAAGTGCTGTCAGGCACAGTGGAGGGGCAGGGAAGGGGGCGGGTTACCACGGCTTGAAGCAAGGAGGCCGCTGCCCCCTTGACTTCAAGCCTGACGCGAGGAGCTCGCCGGCCGGGGATAAAAGATCATTTTCTGAGCTTTTACAGCATCTGACTTATGAAACACAGGGATCATTAGAAACACGCTGCTGGATACTGTCAGGTGCTGCTGGCGGCTTGGGGTGATTTCTGGAGGTGACAAGTACCCTTTAAGAATGCTATTATTTTCCGATATAACCATGTCATAATGAAAAATAATAAAGTGAATTTAGAGTCTCCATTGACTTCAATGGGGTTCAGGGTCAAGTTTGGGTCAAGTTCGAGTCCTTGAAGATCCTCAGAACCCTGTGAACCTGGTCCTGATTTGTTATTATATGGGAAATCCATGAAGCTATTAAAACAGGCATGTCAAAAGTGGTGAAAGGTCCTCTTTAACCCCTTAAGGACACGGCCCTATTTCACCTTAAGGACCAGGCCATTTTTTGCAAATCTGACATGTATCACTTTAAGTGTGAATTACTTTAAAACGCTTTTACTTACCCAGGCCGTTCTGAGATAGTTTTTTCGATACATATTGTACTTCCTGACACTGCTATAAAAAAATCCAAAAAGGTAATTTTTTTGTATTTAAAAATACCAAATTCACCCAAAATTTTGAAAAATTTGCAAATGTAAAAGTTTAAAGATCTCTACTTCTAAAATACATGGAAATACCCCCAAAAATAGTTATTACTTTACATTCCCCATATGTCTACTTAATGTTTAGAGCATTTTGGGAATGGCAGTTTATTTTTTGGGGATGTTACAAGCCTTAGAAATTTAGAAGCAAAATGTGAAATTTTTCAGAAATTTTCCAAAACCCACTTTTTAAGGATCAGTTCAGGTCTAAAGTCACTTTGGGAGGCTTACATAATAGAAACCACCCAATAATAACCCAATTTTAGAAACTACACCCCTCAAAGTATTTAAAACTGATTTTACAGACTTTGTTAACCCTTTTGGGGCTCCACAAGAATTCATAGAAAATGGAGATAACATTTCAGAATTTAGATTTTTTTTGAATATTTTCCATTTGAATCCATTTTTCCAGGAATAAAGCAAGGGTTAACTGCCAAACAAAACTCAATATGGGTTGCCCTCATTCTGTACTTTGCAGAAACACCCCATATGTGGTTGTAAACTACTGTTTGGCCAAACGGCAGGACATAGAAGGAGAGGAACACCATATGGTTTTTGGAAGGCTGATTTCGTAGGACTTTTTTTTTTACACCGTCCATGTCCCATTTCAAGCCCCCTTGATGCACCCTTAGAATAGAAATTCCAAAAAAGTGACTCCATCTAAGAAAGTACACCACTCAAGGTATTCAAAATGGGTTTTACAACCTTTGCTAACCTTTTAGGTGTTCCACAAGAGTTAATGGCATATGGAGAAACAATTTTAGAATTTTGATTTTTTGGAACAATTTCCCTTTGAATCGATTTTTTTCCAGGAATAAAGCAAGGGTTAACTGCCAAACAAAACTCAATATGGGTTGCCCTGATTCTGTACTTTGCAGAAACACCTCATATGTGGTCGTAAACTACTGTTTGGCCAAACGACAGGACATAGAAGGAGGGGAACGCCTTATGGTTTTTGGAAGGCAGATTTTGCTGGACTGGTTTTTTACACCATGACCCATTTCAAGCCCCCTTGATGCACCCCCAGAGTAGAAACTCCATAAAAGTGACCCCATCTTTGAAACTACAGGATAAGGTGGCAGTTTTTTGGGGACTATTTTAGGGTAAATATTATTTTTGGTTGCTCTTTATTAAGTTTTTTTATGGAAAGTAACAAAAAGTTTTTTTTTTTAAATTTCATCTCCTTTTGCCAATAACTCTTGTGGAACACCTAAAGGGTTAACAAAGTTTTTAAAAGCAGTTTGGAATACCTTGAGGGGTGTAGTTTCTTAGATGGGGTAACTTTTTTGGAGTTTCTACTCTAGGGTTACATCAGGCAGGCTTCAAAAGGGACATTGCGTGAATAAACCAGTCCATCAAAATCTACCTTCCAAAAACCATATGGCGTTCCTTTCCTTTTGCATCCTGCCGTGTCCCAGTACAGCAGTTTATGACCACATATGGGGTGTTTCTGCAAACTATAGATTCAGGGCAATAAATATTGAGCTTTGTTTGGCTGTTAACCCTTGCTTTATTACCCGACAAAATAGATTCAAATGGAAAATTTGCCAAAAAATGGGTGTTTTGGCACGTTTTTTTTTTTTTAACACTGTTTATCCGAGGGGTTGGGTCAAATGTTATTTTTATAGGGCAGATTCTTACGGACGCAGCAATAACTAATATGTCTACACTATTTTACACTATATTATTATTATTATTTTAGAAGAAAAAAAAAAACTATTTTAGTATCTCCATAGCCTGAGAGCTACAGTTTTTTTTATTTTTGGGGTGATTGTCTTAGGTAGGGGCTAATTTTTTGCGGGATGAGAAGGCAGTTTTATTGACACTATTTTTGGGGGCATATGACTTTTTGATTGCTCGCTATTACACTTTTTATGATCTAAGTTGACAAAAAATGGCTTTTTTTACATCATTTTTTTATTTAATTTTTTTGACGGCGTTTATCCGAGGGGTTAGTTCAAATGTTATTTTTATAGAGCACATTGTTATGGATGTGGCAATACCTAATATGATTACTGTTAGTATTTTGTTGGTTTCAGTTTGACATCATCAACCAATTTAGAAAAAGAAAAAAAAAATTGTGTCTCCACACTCTAAAAGTAATTTATTTTTATTTTTTCGTTGGTTGACTGTCTTATGTAGGGGCTCATTTTTTGCGGTATAAGATGGCGGTTTTAATGGCACTATTTTGGGGGGCATTTGATTTTTTAATGACATGCTATTACAATTTTTGGGATCTAAGGCGACAAAAAAAAATTTTTTTTTACATCGTTTACATTTTTTTTAAGGGCGTTTTTCCAAAGGGTTAGATAATATTTTATTTTTATAGATAAGATTATTATGAACGCGATGATGCTAGATATGTATGACTCTCAGACTTTGGAGACACTAAAACAACTTTTTTTCAAAACTTAAATACAATAAAGTCATTTTTGAAAAAAAAATAAAAGTTGTTTCCGTGTCTTCAAAGTCTGAGAGCCATAATTGTATGTATTTTCTAGGGGATTGTCTGGGATTATTATAATTTAGCTCCATGGAAGTGTGATACTCCCTAAAGCAACCAATAACGCAGAGGCTCGGATGATCGGGGCACGTGTAACATTGAGTGGTGGTGTCCTTTCGTATCCCCCTCTTGTGACACACTCTGCAGTTTTTTAGGGTACATCCCTTCTTTCCAGTATGGGGGACCACACCTGGAAAGTGTTGGCCAGGGACGACCAGGGCGCCTCCAGTTCCTGAGGTACTCCGACCTGCCCTTTCCAGGTCAGAAAAGATCAGGGCCTTGAGGACTGCCTCATAGAACTGAAGGAAAGTCTCTGTGCTGCCAGCGCTTCGGGATAGTACAAAAGTGTTGTACATGGCAACCTGTACCAAGTAGACCGAAACTTTTTTGTACCATGCCCGGGTTTTGTGCATGGCTTGAGGACTTGATCAGAGAGATCAACCGATTGGGCTTGAGGACCGTTGCCGTGGTACCTCGCACAGAGACAGGGGTGACGCCGTTACCATGGATTGTGGTCAGTATAAGGACATCCCTCTTGTCCTTATATCTGACCAGCAACAGCTTGTCACTGGTAAGGGCACGTGTCTGACCCCTGGGGATAGGTACCTGGAGGCGGGAGGTAGGGAGGCTGCGCTGATTTTTCCCACCACCGATCACCGTTCTTTTCCGGTTCATCGGGTCACCGGGCACCCGAATGGATTGGAAACGCAGCAAACCGCAGGTCTGATTCGACCTGTGGTTTGCTGCGATCGCCGATACAGGGGGGGTCACAGGACCCCCCACAGTATTAAAACATGGTTCCTGCTGAACTATATCAACAGAAACCATGTTGCTATCACACCCGGATCGGGCACAATAGCAATTAATACACAGGACGTACCGGTACATCCTGTGTCTTTAAGGATTCGGACACAGGACGTACCGGTACGTCCTGTGTCCTTAAGAGGTTAAATAACCTGCAAGTACAGTATATCAACATGGCACCATGTTTTGTCTGCTTTACAGTGCCCAACATAACTCTCTTGTTATGTTTAAATTAAAATTTCAGTCTCACAAAAATTTTCCACCTTTTCAAAGCAGCTGGATTTGAATGTTTCTTTAATTGCATGTAATAAAAAAAATAGTATAGCTACACAGTAATTCAATAGAGTGTATCTGCATAGAGTCACCTGCAGTGTGTTCCTTACCTCGCTTCTCTGTCCACCTCACTGAGGTGGACGCACATGCTTTCCTTCAACTGTCACATTCTGTGTCTGTTAGAAACTGTGACAGTGTAGCATCCCCAAGTCAGGGAAGTGTGAGGGACTGACCTGGGGAATGCCAGTGATGGGGAGGCACTTGGATCCTCTGGGGCACTTTCTGGGTTCTTGAGGGACACAGCGAGGTGTAGTGTGAGGTGCCCTTGGTGTTTGTAGATTAACGTGCCTGTGGCTGGGTGTCCCTGATGTCTGTGACGCCAGTGCCGGTAACGGTGGCACACTGATTTGATAGGAGGAATAATTGAGGTGCAGGCTTGGATAGTAAACCAGAACTTCACTTTACTGAACAGTAATAAACAGCATACACTCTCTTGACAGTTCCTCAGAAGACGATTGGTTTCAGCAGGCTTTAAGTTACAGTACATTAATGGCAGGCTTTTATTTAGCAAGGTGATCACAGAGGGTTAAAACAGGACTTGCAGTACAGGCGGCTTGCACACTATTCCTGACTGATCCTGACTTGGAATATATTCTTCTCCAAGGCCCCAATGCCCTATCTCTGGCTTATATCCTTGGGATAACAATTACTGAGTACCTCCTCTGGTATTTGTAGTACCTCTTGCTTTCTGTAATTCTTGGCTCTACCTTCCCTCAGCTCACGCAGGCTGGTGACCAGTGATGTTCCTGCAGGGATCCTTATCCTGTTTGCAGCTTGACTAAGGAGGCAACACTTCTCCACTAGTCCTAGGGTCTGGACTGCTCCTCTCAGGGAATGACTCTTCCTAGGCTGGACCCCCTCAGGCTATAGGGCCTGGGCTGACTTCAACAGGCTCAGGGCCTGAACCTTGAACACCTTCACAGGCTCAAGGCCTGGGCTGGACTGCCTTCAACAGGCTCAAGGCCTGAACTAGACTACCTTCCTTCCCCTGACTGGGCCTATATAAACTAGGGCTCCCTAGCTCCCTCTAGTGACTAAAGCTGAGATTACACCCCTAGCAGGCCTGCACAATGGCACATAATAGCAGTAACTGGGTGATAGGATATATAAATAGGCATTACATTACATAGCATTTACTGAAAATGACATTCACCAATCTCCCCACAAATGAGGGGAAGGTACGCACTCAAGTGACCCTTCTGTAGTGTCGGGCATCACAACTCCCGTACACTACAACAGTTACAGGGCAGACCCCCTGAGCTGCCAGCTTAAAATTAATCTAATAGACCAATTGGAGCAATGAATGAAGAGATCTGTGGAACCATCTGAAGTACTTGACTGGTTCGAGCTTTAGTAGAGCGAGATTGATGTGTACTATATGATTACTAATTTTAATTCTTTGCATTAATCATGTGATAAAGGGCCATTTACATGGCAAAGCTGTGTGCACCAAATAAACCTGCATGACAGTGCACAGAGGCCCTAGGGTGGATTCATACAACCTTGGTGTGCTGCCATATAGGCAGAGCTACTGGGTCTGGAAGATGCTAGAGCCCACTCCTACCTTCTGTTTCGAATTACGTCCCATATACTTTCTTTCACACAGGACATTTAACCCTTAATATAAATTAATATAGCAAGATGGCGGTTTTGGTGAGGATTTAGTGTGGATTCTTTGCACAGGAATTTGCAAGATGTGCAGCCTCCCTCAGAGCATAATTATAAGCCTCTTTTATAACCTCTGAGTTCAGCAATTATTATCTGCTGGAGATGTGAAACCAGCCTTACTAGGATGTACTTGATGTACTTGTAAAATTATTTCCAATACTTTGTCCTCTTAGAAAAGTTGAGTAAACATAGATTGAATGGAGTTATTAACTGACCACCCACTGCCTCCCATTACTTCACCATCTTCCTTTTCTCTTGTTACAAACTCTTTTGAAGCTGGTGAGGATGATAACAAGCCTATTGATCGAGACTACCATCTTTTTCTTTTATGGTAGATGAAATGCCTTCTTGGGACGTGATATTCTTTGCTTTTCTTCAGTTTACTAGCATTACTGCTTTCAGACTTCAGTAACTTGTGGCATATCATTCAGACTACTGTGAAATTGCTAGCTGCCCATTCACACTTCTGATATTCACACTACTAGAAATGATTCATAACTAGCAGAATGACCGGGTCTATTTCATTTATTGTTTGTATGTGTGGTAAAAGACATGACATCCACACTGCCCTATAACAGTAGTGAGGGCAGTAACATCCCCCATAACAGTGATATCCACAGTGTCCCAAAATAGTGACAGTGTCTGTATAGCAGTGACATCCACCAGTGCCCCAAAATAGTGACAGTGTCTGCATAACAGTGACATCCACAGTGCCCCATAACAGTAGTGAGGGCAGTAACATCCCCCATAACAGTGACATCCACAGTGTCCCAAAATAGTGACAGTGTCTGTATAGCAGTGACATCCACAGTGCCCCATAACAGTAGTGAGGGCAGTAACATCCCCCATAACAGTGACATCCACAGTGTCCCTATAACAGTGACATCCACAGTGTCCCGAAATAGTAATAGTGCCTGTATAACAGTGACATCCACAGTGCCCCATAACAGTAGTGAGGGCAGTAACATCCCCCATAACAGTGACATCCACAGTGTCCCAAAATAGTAATAGTGCCTGTATAACAGTGACATCCACAGTGTCCTTATAACAGTGACATCCACAGTGTCCCGAAATAGTAATAGTGCCTGTATAACAGTGACATCCACAGTGCCCCATAACAGTAGTGAGGGCAGTAACATCCCCCATAACAGTGACATCCACAGTGTCCCAAAATAGTAATAGTGCCTGTATAACAGTGACATCCACAGTGTCCCAAAATAGTGACAGTGTCTGTATAGCAGTGACATCCACAGTGCCCCATAACAGTAGTGAGGGCAGTAACATCCCCCATAACAGTGACATCCACAGTGTCCCTATAACAGTGACATCCACAGTGTCCCTATAACAGTGACATCCACAGTGTCCCAAAATAGTGACAGTGTCTGTATAGCAGTGACATCCACAGTGGCCCACTACAACAGCAACATCCACAATACCCCTATAACAGTGATATCCACAGTGTCTGAAAACAGTGACATTCACAGTGCTCGCATAACAGTGATATCCACAGTGGCCACATAACAGTGACATTGACAGTGGCCCCATAAGAATGACGTTTACAGTGAGGCCAAATACCGTAACATCCACAGAGACCCCATAACTGTGAAATCCAAAATACCCCAATAACAGTGACATCCACATTGTCCCAAAACAGTGAAGTCCACAGTGCCCCCATAGCAGTGACATCCACAGTGCCCCCATAGCAATGACATCCACAATGTTTCAAGAAAAGTGATGTCTACAGTGCCCCATAGCAGTGACATCCAAAGTCTCTCCATAACAGCGACATCCACCATGCTCCTATAACAGTGACATCAACAGTGGCCCCACAACAGTGACATCCACACTGCCCGCATAAGAGTGACATCCACAGCAATGCCATAATAGTGATATCCATAATGATGCCATAACAGTGAAATACACAGTTGCCCCACAACAGTGACATCCACAGTGGCCTCATAATAGTGACATCCACAATGGCCCCATAACTGTGACATCCACAGAGACCCCATAACTGGGACATCCACAATACCCCCATAACAGTGAGATCCACAGTGCTCCTATAACAGTGACATCCGTGTTGCCCTCATAACAATGATATCCACAGTAGTCCATAGCAGCAGTGACAACTGTGACATCCACAGTGGTCCAAAACAGTAACATCCACAGTGTCCCTATATCAGTGATGAAAATGGCTGATTTGTTATGGAAATCTGGTGTTAAACTGTGTCAGTGAGGCTAGAAATGAAGAATCTGCAATCTTCTACTAACCAATAGGGGCCACCTGACTGTGTGTCGTAAGGGTAAGAGTTAAGGACCTATGAACTTCCACTAGCTAATACGGGTCATAAGATGGTGCCATATTTGCCTCTGTATTATGATTTTTTGTGAATATCTCAAGAACAGAAGAGCTAAGAGTCTAAAACCTTTGGAAGCACCTGATTTACCTATACATACAAACACAGAAATGCAACAGCACTCTGCAACCAGCACTCTGCCCTGCCCCTATGCTAGAGTTTAACAGAGGCGTTAGTGTACATTTTGATCAAAAAGTAATAAGCCACTCGCCGCGCCAAGGCTGCCTCTATGAGTGGTCCTAATGCCAAATCCTACCTGTTATGGGTCATGACAGCCACATAAAATCCAGGGAGTGCAGGCCCAGCATGCATGCTGGATCCACCCTGCTTATCAACCCATTTTTGGTGCCATATCAGCCTCTATCAAATACAGGGATGCAGGTACCAACATGTATGCTGAGCCCACTATGTACTCCTCCTGGAGCCAAATGGCTACTAGTAGGTACTATGAGTGCAAATTCAGTTTTATACTCACTGAAAGAGGGACGAGTTAAGGTCCTGAAATGCGTTTGGGAGAGAGGGAGCCCCCCAAATGTTGAATATATCCAGATGGAGGAATCAAACAAGAAAGAAAAGCCAATACGTGAAGTGCAGCGCTGGCACATCCGGACGCAAGTGGGGACCAACCAGCAGCCTTGGCGCACGGGAGAGGAACAGACATCTGAGGTGAGACCGCTCCGGTGCCGGCGAAAACACGTGGGACGCCACAGTCGGCGGAACGAGAGTACTCCTTCAGCAGCCAACTGTATGTGAACTCCTCTCTAAATAACTCGGTGCATAACAAGCGAGGTTCCGATAACAGAATATTACATGTATGAAATCCACCAACTATATTTGCCAGCAGTATAATATTCCAGCAAAGACTGAGATTTATTACTGGAGATATACATAAAATATTGAAGGAGGTGGTTAATTTTTGGACATTGGTATGCATCTGGAGTGATGTACATAAAAATGCATTAATACTACAAGTATGAACAAGGACCTGAATGCAAGACACATTTGGTTATAAATTTCCTCCTCCTCTAGTGCAGAGACTAAGAGAGCCACTATAACCAGGAACTAGTGTCCCATAAGTAGGAAATATTTTATATTATTCATATTTTAACACCCTATTTTTTTTTCTCATTCCTTCTTATTTTATGTATTATTTAATGTTCTATGTATTGCCAATTGTAATTAAATACACAATTTTAACATTTACATTCCAGATTTAGTGTGCTGGTCGATTTACTATTTACATCTAATTTATATTTGCTTCCATGAAAGCTGGGCAACATCTCAGATGCCCATTATTACAGCTCCAAATGGGGTGCTCACTCACCTGGCCTAGACTTGTGAATGGCAAGTGATGCAGCGATACCGGAGCCGAGCAGCCCCGAATAATGGGTGGATATACGGTATATCAATGAAAATATGAGGAAAACCGTGTAATAACTTTTGGAAGCTATAATTTTGGCTATGTTGGCTTTCAAGCAGCTTTTAATGACAAGCACAGTACATTCAGGGTTGCTGCTGAAGGTCATAAATGGTTGTAGCATATATATGTACAGGTAAAGCTCTTGATATACGCACACCGTTTTAAAATATTGTGGGCTCAGTATAAGGTTTCATGAGCAGGCCCCCTCCTGAATATTTTAATATATTACAGTAATTGAATATGTAGCTATCATAAGACAATTGCCTAGAGATATCTACACATTACATCATGGAAACAAATCTACCTATTTAGAGGTAATTTTTTACACCCATTAATGGAAAAGGTTTGGACTCACAGGTGATATTGTCTCTGATTGAAGTCATTAAGTCTCCCTTTTCTTTTTTATCTGGGTCAGACCAGCATGATAACATCCTCCAACCATTACATGATAGTACCCCTGCCAGATAATTGGGCCCTCACACACTACCAGTGCCCCATTTGTGGCACATTAACATTGCCTCCCTTTTCACTCCTCACAGAATAATAAAGCCCACTTATGTGCATCTCACATACAGAATGATTTCCCCCTTTTATACTCCGCAAAGTAATTTAAATGCAATTGAAATAAATGAAAGAAGGAAAGATACATAACTTTATTAGCACAAGCAGAATATCTGTGGTCTCCCGCTACCTGTGCTGTTAGCCGTCACTGTGATGTCATTGCGCTGGTTCTCCAGGGCTTCTAAGAGAATAAGAAGTCTATTTCCACAATGGCAAACGTGTCAGCAGGTGTGTATCCCTTATGACATCCTTCTACCAGTACACAATATGTTCGAGAGGTGAGGACAGCACTCGTTACTTTTACTGCAATTAATGGAAGTTTTTATTGAAAATCCACCGGTATTTAAAGTTTAGATTAGTTGCAACAGTTTTGGTATTACATGAATACTCTTTATCAAGAGAGTATGAGTTTCAGACAGCAAGTATGGCGATGATCTCACAGATTTTCAATGAAACCTTCCATTAATTGCAGTGAAGTAACGAGTACTGTCCTAGCTTCTTGAACAAGAGAACAGGAAGTCGGTGGCCCAAAATGAGAAGCCCAGCAGGTTTCACAATGATGTCATGACACTGTGCAGCATATGCGAAGCCTCTGAAGTCTGGGAACGTGTGACCACTAAGGCCAATCATTGACACTCATGACCCGGAATTCCAGTTAAGAGAGCCTGGGAGCCATAGAGCCAGAATGAACGGCGGGGTGCAGTCAAGTATAGATTTCTTCACAGGTTCTGGTAGGTGCGGGATTAAAAAAAATCCTGGGTGACACCTTTAAGGGGTTAAAATAATAAGGAGATGACATGTTTGCACACACTGTAGTGCCTGCAGGATGCTGCTACATCTTGGTGTTCATTTGCTTTTGACCTTTTATTGTGCATGTGGGAATGGTCAGAGGCTCCATTTTGGTCACAAGCCCAAGATGGAGAAACAAGCACAATGTGCTAAGGACCTCAAATCTGTAGTGTGTACAGCATTAATTCAATTTTAAATAAAGAAACATAGGAACATATCTTGGTGCCCACAACATACTGCTTCTTTGTGCGAATTGTATTATGGGAGGGCTGTTGATGATACTATAAAGAAAGCAGTGTGGCCATCAGATTTAATGAGTCTTGTGGCTGTCAATTTTATGGAGGGTTGTAACTACATGAGATAGATTTTCAATTCTCCCACAAAACTACTATGTATCAACCTAACAAAACCCATGGCTGCATACAGGTCACTTTTAGCTAGGATCCAGAGGGTACTGTTTTTTCCTTGTGGAGAGTTCTTATTAGGCATAATGAGTATGCAGAGGATATTCATAATAGCTCCTTTTCCAAAGTAGGAAGTTGGCTATAATCCTAGGTTATCTCAAGGCTTGTTTAAAAAGTTGAACATTGACTTATATGACATATGCTTTCCAACTGGTGGCACTAGAGGTACAACTTTTTCTTTTTTTGTAAGAGAACTAATTTGTATACCTTTTTCCCTAAAGAGGTCTTTTAGACGCCTTATACCTAGTGGATCCCTGACAAAAGCCTCCAGCTAAGTTAGTTCTTTCTGCTCTGTACTGATGGAGGAAAATTGCCCCAAAACAGCCGTGTGCAGTTAAGGTACTGACTTAGCTATAGTCTCAGGGTAGTTTTATAAATATTAAATATTGACTTATAGGATAGCTGCCTTTCATCTGGTGGCACTAGAGGCACAGTTTTCTTCTCTTTTTTTGGAAGAGAGATAATTTTCCTACATTTTATATCTACTTACTCATCTAAACAATTCTTGGACAGACACAAAAACCGAGGACAGGAAGCCATCTTCCATAAAAGGTTTGGGGGTCATTTATTATTCAGAAATACACCTATATTAGTTAGTTGCGCCACAATCTGCAACTTTTCCCTGCTCACACCAGGACTAAAAAAGTGGGTGTGACATGGGTGGGGAAGGGGACGGTTCAGCAGGCCCGTATCATTCATCATTTCCTATGCCTGTTTTGGGCGTATAAAATGGTCTAAATGTAAGCCAGCTTGGAAACTGTCTTACGTTTAGACTGGCGCTGTATTCGCTGAAGTTATGTAGAGGCCGGCGCCTCTGCATAACTTCGGCGGATCCACTGCCAGATATAGGGGTTATTAAGACCAGCATTTAAAATACTGTTCGTAATAAATGACCCCCTTTGTTTTTTTTTGTTGTCACCAGATCTGTATACATATTATAGATGAGTTTATATGCTACTCGATTATGTAATTTTTAATGCTAAAAGGTAACTTTATCACTCTAACCACAACCTAATTCTTTTGGAAAGCCCTTTTCCTTTTTAATTTGGGGTGAAAATAAAGGTTTAAGCTGTATAGATGTAAAAATACAGAACCAGAAATCATTGATTTATTGCATTGCAAAAAGTCTTTATAATGGAAGGGTGAATGCACTTTATTGACTTTATGCTATCCTTCAGTAAGTTTTTATCCACTGCAAATGCACAAGACGTATGGCTTCCTATTGTAAAGGTGACACTTACTTAATGAGCAACTCTGTCCTACTGTATGAGTCAATACCTATGCCGCAGGGAAGAAACAGCACATCCCAGATAGATAGATAAATAATACAGCATGATTTGGGCCATCTTTATTGACTTTGGATTTTGTCGCTCATGCATTTTAAATTTGTGCTGGAATAATTTAGTGTGAGAAATATTTCATAAAATCTTTTGAGTCAGCCATCAGTCTTTAAAATATTCTGCCTAAAACTTTGCACTTTACTCTCTCCAGAAAGTAGAATCACTTTGAAAGAGCTTGAAAAAGATAAAGAGAAAAAGAAAATGTTTAGGAGCTAACTGAGATTTGTTGCAATGTTTTACAATGGTGCCCAGAGATCTTGAGGAACTTATAAAATTTACAAAAAAATAAAAATAAAATAAAAAACCTCTTTTAAAGACCTCTGCTACGTGTTTAAAAGAAAATGTTTAGGAGCTAACTGAGATTGTTGCAATATTTACACTGGTGCCCAGAAATCTTGAGGAACATAATAAAATTTACTAAAAAATAAAAAGCCTCTGCTAGGTCTTTAAAATATATGTCTGTTTTTGAATCAATCTTTTTCTTGTAAATCTCTTTTTATTAACATTATCACAAATAAAGTTGCACAATTGGATGTTACAATCACAAAGTTACCCGTCCACGCTCCGGCAGCGAGATCTCCAGCTTTGGCGTGACAGCGCCGCTAGACACGCTGCTAAGCCATGCCTCCTGGTGACGCAACAATCCAATGCTCTTTCTCCTCACAGCAGGTGTGTGCTGGAGGAGACTAGCAGTGGGCAGATTGTTCAGCTGATATATTCCTATGTGCTAGTGTTCTGACTAATGGAGTGCTGAGCCATGACTGTTTCCTGAAGCCATGTAAGGTATTTCAACAACAAACTTTATTCAGACACAAACAACATAATGAAGGTTATAAACTGTCATATCCATATAGCCCACAGGTGGCAGTAAACATATAAACATGTATAACTCCTAACATCGTCCCTTTCTTGTGAAATCAAGTAATATATAACATAAGATGATTGGATAACACAATACATTCTAAAGGTGACAATGTTTTATATAATGTATCTAGCATACAAAATCCTTATATCTTGTTGGTGTCCTAATAACCCTAGTTCTAGGATGTCTTGGTGTGGCAGGAGCTTCACATTGTTGCATATGATCATCCATCCATGTTTCTTCGCGAGTTGTCTCATCTGGAGATGTACCTGGTGTAATCACCTCACTTATTTCAATGTCAGATTTGTCATCCACAGTCTTCAGAAACTTCCTGTTTCTTTTGTACAACTGTCCATTTGCTTCCACTTTATCAGATTATGGAGCAACTTTCTCCAAACAAATACCTTGTCGCCAAATTCCATCTGTTGACGACGGCGATGGTTGTATGCGCACTGGCTGACCAATGCTTAGTTCGGGAAGTTCCTTGGCCTTCCTTTTTTTCGTCTTTCAGTTAGGCTTTCGACCACTCCTTTTATAACCTTTGGAAACAGCAGTTTCTGAGCAGTCAGAAGTAAAGCCCTGGTCCTTCTTTACATTATCTGTTATACAGGACTACTGCTGGTGCTGATGGGGTATTTCTCCAGTCAAGAACCGTTTTCCAGATATCCTTGCCATCTTGTTTAGCTTTCTTTATGAGTGTTTTTGCTATTTTTCCAGTAGCTTTAGCTTTACAGTAGGACTGACTGTGATATGGGGATGATGTAAGATGTTAAAATTCCCACTCTCTAGAAAATCATGCAAACTCTGAGCTGACAAACTGTGGTCCGTTATCTGTAATTACAGAATCAGAGATTCCATGTCTGCTAAAATGTGCTTTGCAACAATCTATAACCCTAGGTACACACCTAAGCGTTTTTCAGCGCATTCAAACGCTCTGTAAAACGCACATGTGGAAAGCCATGCTTCCCTATGGGCATGGTTCACATTTGGGCGTTTTACAGCGCGCTTGAACGTGCTGAAAAACGCCAAACGCTGTCGCTTCAGCATGAGCTTCTTTTGGGCGTTTTAACGCGCCTATGGACCATGCTGAAATAGGGGGGAATCAATGAATCGCGCGTATGATTCGCGTTTCTTAGTTACGAAAATGCGCATCCAAAAACGCGCGTCATACGCGCGATTCAGAAATGCTTAGGTGTGTTCACAGCCTAATGGTTTTTGAGGTGGTATCAGAAACTAAATCAATTTCGCAGAAATCTGAGTAATAATCAACAATTATGAAGTAATCTTGTCCTGTTAAGGAAAATAAGTCCATGCCTAGTTTGCTCCAGTGTAGAGTGGGCAATTTGTGAGTCATCAGTGGTTCTTTTGTTTGTTTCCGCATATACTATTTGCAAGTATTAGGCCCCTTTCACACGGGCGAGTTTTCCGCGCGGCTGCAATGCGTGATGTGAACGCATTGCACCCGCACTGAATCCTGACCCATTCATTTCTATGGGGCTGTGTACATGAGCGTTTTTTTTCACGCATCACTTGTGCGTTGCGTGAAAATCGCAGCATGTTCTATATTCTGCGTTTTTCACGCAGCCCTAGCCCCATAGAAGTGAATGGGGCTGCGTGAAAAACGCATTGCATCCGCAAGCAAGTGCGGGTGCGTTGCGTTTTTCACTGATGGTTGCTAGGAAATGTTGTTTGTAAACTTTCAGTTTTTTATCACGCGCGTGAAAAACGCGTCAAAACGCATTGCACCCGCGCGGAAAAAACTGAACAACTGAACGCAATCGCAGGCAAAACTGAATGGCTTTGCCTGTGAAATCGCACAGTTTTCACTGAACGCATCCGCAACGCATCCGGACCTAATCCGGACACGCTCGTGTAAAAGGGGCCTTACAGTTCTTTATTGCCTCTATAATCTCTGGGCCCATGTGTGGCCAAAAGATGACATCCTTGGCCTTGTGAAGGCATGCTTCTATTCCTAAGTGGCTTGAATAAGTCCTCGCTATCATTTCTGGGCGCATATTTTTTGGTATAATGACCCTGTGTCCTTTATACAGAATTCCATTTTGTATGCTTATCTCATCTCAAAAGCCCCAGTAGTCCCTGATACAAATCTGTATTTTTTATTTCTGGTCTGGCCATCCTGTAAGAACGTTTTTAATGCTTGCAAGACTTCATCTTTTTCTGTGAACTTCTGAATTTGGAGTAGGCGCAAATCAGACACTCTTAGATATTCTGCAAAGTTTATCTCTACCAGTTCCTTAGAATATCTCATAATCTGGGGTATTCTTGTCCAATGTTTTGCAAGGTAATGCTGCTCTTGATACGAAGTCTGCAATATACATTTCAGATCCTTTTTTGTAAACGACATTCAGGTATTTTTGCAGCTGTAGCATCATGACCTGTAGACATTTTGGTGCTACTAGGAGAGGTTTTTTAACCCCTTAAGGACTCAGCCCTATTTCACCTAAAGGACTTGGCCATTTTTTGCAAATCTGACCACTGTCACTTTATGTGGTGATAACTTTAAAACGCTTTTTCTTATCCAGGCCATTCTGAGTATGTTTTTTCGTCACATATTGTACTTCATGACACTGGTAAAATTAAGTCGAAAAATTTCATTTTTATTTATAAAAAAATATCAAATTTACCAAAAATTTTGAAAAATTAGCAATTTTCCAAGTTTCAATTTCTCTACTTCTATAATACATAGTAATACCGCCCAAAAAAGTTATTGATTTACATTCCCCATATGTCTACTTCATGTATCGATAATTTTGGGAATGCCATTTTATTTTTTGGGGACGTTACAAGGCTTAGAAGTTTAGAAGCAAATCTTGAAATTTTTCAGAAATTTTCAAAAACTCACTTTTTAGGGACCAGTTCAGGTCTGAAGTCACTTTGTGAGGCTTACATAATAGAAACCATCCAAAAATGACCCCATTCTAGAAACTACACCCCTCAAGGTATAAAAAACGGATTTTACAAACGTCATTAACCCTTTAGGTTTTCCACAAGAGTTAATGGCAAATGGAAATAAAATTTCAGAATTTCGATTTTTTTAGAAAATTTTCCATTTGAATCCATTTTTTCCAGTAACAAAGCAAGGGTTAACAGCCAAACAAAACTCAATTTTTATTGCCCCGATTCTGTAGTTTTCAGAAACACCCCATATGTGGGCGTAAACTGCTGTATGGCCAAACGGCAGGGCACAGAAGTAAAGGAACGCCATATGGTTTTTGGAAGGCGGATTTTGCTGGACTGGATTTTTGACACCATGTCCCATTTGAAGCCCCCAGATGCACCCCTAGAGTAGAACAAAACAAATCATGTTTTAGTGTCTCCATAGTCTGAGAGCCCTATTTTTTTTTTTTTTTTGGGGGTGATTGTCCTATGTGGGGTATCATTTTTTGCGGGATGAGATGACGGTTTGATTGGCACTATTTTTGGGTGCATATAACTTTTTGATCGCTTGCTATTACAGTTTTCGAGATGTGAGGTGACAAAAATGTTTTTTTTTTTTTTACGTTGTTTTTATTTTATTTTTTTAACAGTATTTACCTGAGGGGTTAGATAATGTGATATTTTTATAGAGCAGGTTTTTACGGACGCGACGATACATAATATGTATACTTTTTATTTATTTATTTATTTTACTTTAACACAATAATAGCATTTTAGAAAAAAAAAATAATGTTTTAGTGTCTCCATAGTCTGAGAGCCATATTTTTTTTATTTTTTTGGGCGATTGTCCTATATAAGGACTCATTTTTTGCGGGATGAGATGGCGGTTTTATTGGTACTATTTTGGGAGGCATACGCCTTTTTGATCACTTGGTATTACACTTTTTGTGATGCAAGGTGACAAAAAATGGCTTTTTTACACCATTTTTTTGTGTTTTTTTTTACGGTATTTGCGTGAGGGGTTAGGTCACGTGATATTTTTATAGAGGAGATTTTTATGGACGCGGCGATACCTAATATGTGTAGTTTATTTGTTTTTTTTAATTTTTATTCAGTGATATGTATTTTTCTTTATTTTTTCACTTTTTGACATTTTTTGACCCAGACCCACTTGGTTCTTGTAGATCCAGTGGATCTGGTGTCTATATATACAGAACAGTACACTATATAGTGTACTGCACTGTATTTTTTACTTTTACAGCCTGGTCAGACTTCTGCCTGTAGCAGAAGTCTGACCAGAGTTACTATACCATGGCAAGCAGGACGCTCTGAAAGCGTCCTGCTGCCATGGTGACCATCACCCGCTGCCATTACAGAGCAGCGGGTGATGGGAAGAGAGGTGAGCTCCCTCCTCTACTATCCTATCCAGTCGGGGGCTGCAAAGGTACGGCAGCCCCCGATGGGAGAGGGAGGGAGCTCCTCCATGTTAACACCTTCTATACCGTGGTCCGTACGGACCGCGGTATAGAAGGGGTTAAACTGCTGACATCTGCAGCACAGATATCAGCAGTTTATAGCAGGGGGTCAGCAATGTGCTGACCCCCTGCTATACCCACTAGACACCAGGGAAATGGATTGAAAGGAGGCGGGCGGGGGATCGCAATTGCGATCCCGCCTGCCGCACCGCCCGCCTCCCGTGCCACCCACCCGCAGCACCGCCCGCAATCCCCCCCCCCTGCACCGCCCGGGGGGACACTAAGATGGCGGGGTGCGGGGGGGGGTTAAAATTTACACTTTGGGGCAGATTTTAGGGGCAGATAGCACAGCAAACTGCAGGTCTGAATTGACCTGCGGTTTTTTGCGATCGCCGAAATGGGGGGGTCGCAGGACCCCCCTCGGCATTGTCACAGGATGCCTGCTGAATGATTTCAGCAGGCATCCTGTTCCGATCACCACCCGCAGCGCTGCGGTGATCGGAACTTCTCAGGGCGTACATGTACGCCCTGAGTCCTTAAGTACCAGGACGTTAGGGCGTACATGTACGCCCTGCGTCCTTAAGAGGTTAAAAATACTCCCTAGTGGCTTAAGCTCAGTCTCAATAATAATAATTTTTTTTTCCATGCAAGTACTGATTAAACTTCTGGCATGCATATGCAATGGCAAGACATTCCTTTTCAATCTGAGCATATCTTTGTTCTGTTGAAGACAGTGTACGTGATGCATACGTCACTGGCTGACCTCCTTGCAAAAGTGTTGCTCCAAGACCTTTTTCACTGCCATCAAATTGGACTGTTACTTCTTGTTGTTTGCTAGTCATCATGTAATAATACATTATGTTCTACATTGTTCTAAATGGTTTTGCTTTTTGCATTTGCTACAGGTTTCTCCATATGCAGGACAGGGGTCTCTGCCCCAGAGGTGGTTGCTTCCACAGTCTCTACATCTGATGTCAGCAGTCTGTGTTTTTGTTTTCGCCTTGCTTTCTTTAATAGGCTGCTTTTATGTGTTTTAGCAGTGTAATGTATAGCTTCAGTTTCACTTTTGGTATCTTGCATTGCTTGTATTTGCATTTCTGTCAGTCCATGGCTTCTACACATGTCAATGGCTCTCTGTAGGTTCAGGTCTGGTACTCTGAGCATTCTCTTTCTAGCATTAATGTATTTTGATCCCAGAACTATTCTGTCTCTGATTAATTCATCATGTAATAATCCAAAGATCACATGTAGCGGCAAGCTGCCTTAGCTTTGTCACATACTAATCTATAGTTTCCAATAGGCCTTGGTTTGTGGTATTGAATATGTACTTTTCATAAATGATGTTACATGAAGGCATAAAATGGCTCTGTAATGAATCCAGAGTTTTTCCTATGTCCTGCTTGTCGGCATCAGAGAGTGAGAAGTGCTGATAAATACGCAGACAGTCTCTCCCCATCACTGAGCGCAGTGTCGCTATCCTTACCTTGGGGTCTTTCTTTCTTTCTTATCAAGTTCAGTTGCCACCTCATAATCTTCACACTGGGATTTGAAATATATCCAGGTAACTGCCAGGTCCCCTATATAGTCCATTGGAGATGGGACAGGGAAGTTGTTTGCAGCCATTTTCTGTAACTCTGTGTGTCTCTTATTCATAAATTACCAGAGAAACAATTCTTGTTGATTTTTGGTTCTGATATTAGGACACCAAACACTAAACACCAAAGCCCTCTCCACTTCTGACCCCATGTTTCCTGAAGCCATTTAAGTTATTTCAACAACAAACTTTATTCAGACACAAACAACATAACAAATGTTATATACTGTCATATCTATATAGCCCACAGGTGGCAGTAAACATGTTAACATGTATAACTCCTAACAATGACCTATCAGGTTCTGATCCTGGGACTCTATTTAAACCCCTTCCTGGCCTTATACCAGTGGCAGTGATAGTTGACTCCCATCATTGACTCCCTAACGGGGCTTCTGGTTTTGGTTCTGTGTGCGTTTGTATTGCTTCTATTATTGACCTCAGCTTGCCTTTGACCACTTTATGTCTCGTGTTTTGTTACTGTTTTTCTCGTCTGGTTCTGAGTTCAGCTTGGATATTTGACTACCATGTGATTTGGTACTGTATTGTCCCCCGGGATCCGACCCATTTCTACATGGCTTCATCTCTGTCTCTGTGTATGTCTTGCACTTTAGCAGAGTATGGACCATTGACCATTTCTGGATTTGCTGCCTAGGGCTTGCACTGCAAGTAGGCAGGGAAAGCGGGCGGGATTCCAGATAAGGCCCAGTGTCTGTGAATTTCTGCTTACTGTGCTTACATTATTACTGGCATTAATATTTTTTCCCAAGTGACCTTAGTGTTATAGACGCCAGGGCAACATTAGTCACCGAGATAGATGGTATCGCCCAATTGGTTCAGGACTTGGCAGAGAGGGTTACGGCAGCAAGAATCTCGTATCCCTGTTGTTTTGGGTCCCATAGCAGTAGAACCCAAGGTAAAACTCCCTGACCGGTTCTCTGGTGATCGTAAATGTTTTGTCACCTTTTGGGAGAGCTGCGAATTGTATTTCCGTATTAGTCCTCACTCGTCTGGGACAGAAGCCCAGATGGTGGGCAGCATAATGTCCTTACTTTAGGGGGACCTGCAGAAGTGGGCATTTCCCCTGCTACCCCACTCCCCTGAATTATTTTCTGTGGATCACTTCTTTTCCTCATTAGGTCTCCTGTATGATGAACCAGACAGGGCGGCTTAAGCAGAGAGTCAACTTCTGTCTTTGAGTCAGGGCAAACGACCGGTGGAGGAGTACTGTTAACAATTCTGTAAGTAATATATACTGTCTCAGGGTGGAATTACCTAACTCCTTAGGCTCTGTCCACGTTTGGTACATTGAAAGGAAGTTTTGTTCAGGCACCTGTATTTATCCATCCAGACATCACTCAACCTTTTACGGTTGAGATGGAGGCCTCAGAGGTAGGAGTGAGTCCTGTACTATCTCATAGGTGATCTTACTTAACCAATTTGAAACCCTGCACCCTTTTCTCTAGAAAATTCTCCTCCGCTGAGAGGAAATATGATATCGGCAACCATGAACTGTTGCCCATGAAATGGGCCTTTGAGGAGTGGTGCCACTTTTAAGAGGGAGTCCAACACCAAATCACTGCTTACACATCATGTAAACTTGATTTGGTCTGTAGGTCCGAACATTGTGTCGGGTGAGCTCGCCTGTCTCTCTCCAAAAAATTTGCATCTTAATTTATTGGACCATATAATATCATGTCTGTGATTAACCCAGAATATTTTCGTCTTCAGTTTTCTTCCTCGGTCAGGATGTATGATATGTTGAAAAAATTATGTTCAAATTGTGTTACAAGGAGCTAAAATTTGTTTTTGTGTGCAGAAGCTTGCTCAGCAACCCAGCTGGTGATTTTCCTTGAGCTAACCACAAACTGTCTGTGCATAACATGTGATTGATGCCTTTGCTTAAAATAGAAATGTGGTAATAACTGTCACTACCAGCTAGAAGGTATGGTAACTTAGTATTTTGTCTTATATGTCAGACTACACTTTGATGATACCTTCATCTGGGTTGGTCTCCTCGCAGGCAAGTAAATAAACTGCCTCAAAAGTCAGATGATTCCAATTCTGACTTGATAGAAAAAAAATCCCATAACAACTTGGTCCTTCGAGTCGGAATCCAACATCCTCTATCTTTATCCAGATATGGACTGAAAACTGTGCACAGGTCTCAGACTTCTAGAGTCAAAAGTCCTCTGACTGAATTGCCATTAAACAGAGGCTGGTCCACCTTGACTGAGGAGAGGTGACGGATTCCTAGATATAGTAATTGGGGAACGGGATACGTTTCATCTGAATTGAGGTAAGTGATAAGGATTATTGGATAAGTTGTGTGAGGTTATTGAATATTGTGTGTAGAGTCAGGATTGGAACACAGGGAATTGCAGACCATAGTCTGTGTGAGAACAGGAATAAATAACTCTGTGCTGCTCATTAAAGATAATACTGGTTGATAGAGACGTCTATAGGTTGATATTTGGTTGTGATTGTTGCCTTGTCTTTTGTGTATGTCTTTACTTCTTTTTAATGTTTTAAAAGTAAGAGTTAAGAGAGTCTGTTACAAATCCAGTTGTGGTCACTTTGGATAAATGACACAACTCTCTGAATACTGTGTTTTGGTAAGAGGCTCTGGTGAGCATTACAGTTCTGAGAGAGTAACATTTTATTGAGCAGCCTTGGTTCAGTCCAAAACCACAGTGAAGAAAGAACAGTTACTCACAAACTGACCCCAGTGCAACGCATCTGCCCACAAAATACATGTTTTTTGTAAACATATGAGGATCTCTGAATGGCTCTCTTTACTGTGTGAATGTATGAAAATTACATCTATAAAATCCTGAGTGTATAAGAGATCCCAGTAGGTGATGTTTTCTGTCAGGTGGACAGAAAACAAAGTACGTGAGGCAAGAAAAAGTGAAACACACGAACAAGTGCATGTCCCTGTGACCTGCACCCTCCCTAATGTCTGTGAATCTAGTGATATCCACTGTGCTGAAGGCTTTGCATCAATCTTGTGTCTCATCACATTGTTTACTGTATGTTTAATGCTTAAAGTTGTTTGGAATATCAGAAAAGGACACACACCCCTTCTAGGATAATATAAGACTAATTTGAGTGTGGGGAATTCTGCAGGTACATTGTCGGGATGCGGAAGTATATATTGCCAGAAAGAAATTGAATGCCAATTAACCAGAGATGCTAATTATATGTATCAATTAGGACCTGACAAAAAGAATGTGAATATATGATAAAACTAGCTGGTATGCTGATAGGTGACTGTGTGGATGGTTGAATGATCAGGACATGTTTTATGGAGCACAGTTATGGTTGGAAGTGATATAAGAGGACATTGGCACATTTGGCCACATTTCTAGGACTGTGTATATTTTCAGGTTTGAAGTACATTCAGCAAACCTCTCTCCCTAGAAATCCATAATGAATAAGGCAATTTTTAGGAAAAATATTGTGGAGAGTGAATACCTAGTGCATCCTCCATCTTAACCCCTTAAGGACACGGCCCTATTTCACCTTAAGGACCAGGCCATTTTTTGCAAATCTGACCAGTGTCACATATGTGGTGATAACTTTAAAACGCTTTTACTTATCCAGGCCATTTTGAGATAGTTTTTTCGTCACATATTGTACTTCATGACACTGGTAACATTTTGTCCAAAAAGTTCAGAACCATAATATTTTTATTTTTTGGGCGATTTTCTTAGGTAGCGTATAATTTTTTGCGGGATGAGATGACGGTTTTAAAGGCACTATTTTGGAGTGTATATGACTTTTTGATTGTTTGCTATTAGACGTTTTGTGATGTAAGGTGACAAAAATGGCTTTTACAACAGTTTTCTTTTGCGGTGTTCACCTGTCATGTGTTATTTTTATAATTCAGGTTCTTACAGACGCGGTGATACATAATATGTCTACTTTTTATTTATTTATTTAGGTTTTACACAATCATATTTTTGAAACAAAATAAAAATCATGTTTTAGTGTCTGCATAGCCTGAGAGCCATAATTTTTTTATTTTTTAGGCGATTTTCTTAGGTAAGGTATCATTTTTTGCGGAATGAGGTGACGGTTTGATTAGTACCATTTGGGTGTAGCTACAACCTTTTTGATTACTTTTATTAACTTTTTTTGGGAAGTGAGGTGGCCAAAATTTTAATTTTATTATAGTTCGGCATATGAACATGATTCCTGCTGCACGATCGCAGCAGGAATCATGTTCCAATTGCATTTTTTTTTTTTTACAGCAGATTTAATTTAGGGCGTATGGGTACGCCCTGTCTCCTTAAGGACTCGGACATTAGGGCGTACCCATACGCCCTATGTCCTTAAGAGGTTAAAAGGCTGTTTAAAACACATAGGGAGCTTCAGAACTTAACACATGATTGATCATTGTACTAGAAGACTCAACCCTACTACAGACTACGCCAGACATTCATAACTGAACACGTGATTGATAATCGCACTAGTAGACTCACCCCTACTCTGGACTATGCCAGAAATTTATAACTAAACACATGATTAGTCATCGCTTTAGTAGACTCGGCTCTACTCTAGACTATGTCAGACATTCATAACTGAACACGTGATTGATCATCGCACTAGTAGACTCATCCCTGCTCTGGACTATGCCAGAAATGCTGAACTACTATAAAAAAAAAAGACAGACTTTTGTTGTTGATGAAAGTTCAGCAATTTATGCCTTAGAAGGTGTGAGAAGGAATAATAGTTGTTTTGTGTGTGAAAAGGTCAGGACATTGGGCAAGGACAGGTCGGAATCTGAAAAGAAGGTAGACGTGTCAGCATGTCTAGTTAAGGATGAACAAGTACGTTACCAGTAGAGTAAAGAGGAGGTGTTACATTTCAGACAAATAGAAATAATATTATATGAGGAAAAACCTGAGGTTTTACAATCTTTTTGTGATCCAGGGGCATTAAGAACAGTAATTCACCCAGATGAGGCACCTACAGTTAAATCCTTATCGGTAACAGAGGCCTTGGAAAAAGAAGCAACTGAAAAAGTAGATCCAAGGGTAGATCGCCACAATCTCGATAGCTGATATACCACTTGGCCTGACAAACGGGATGAGGAGAAGTTCTTTAGGAAAAAACGAGTCAAACTCCTCATAGGACAAATATACTGGGGCGAACGCAGTAGGTTATGCTGTAATAATACAAGAATAAGTCCAGCTTCAAAGAGAAGTCTTCCATTAGGGAAGGCTTGTCTCAAACCTGGTGAAGACACTCTACCCCTATCCTGGGAAAAAGAATCAGATCTAGGATGCATTCATTAGAGACAGTACTGGTAGGATTCTTTATGTAAACTGCAATTTGGACCAGTGAACTAAGAACAGGCTACCTTGTGTAACCCACAGATTGGTATAAAACTGGCCTTGACCTGATAAATATAACTTTCTATGTGGGAGAAACATCCATGGTAGATATAGATTTCTGTTCCCTGATGCATGATAGGTGTCTGAATAGGGACCAAGCAGCTAGATTAACATGGTCTGATAAATATATATGTTTTATACCTACCAATATCCCAGGCAATCGTAAATGTTCAACCTGGCATTTAGCAATTAGGAACACTGGAGAGGATTTTGGGTATAGATTGCACCGAACACAAGACCTAATATCTTTACAGGAGAGGTTGAAGGTGATAAAGAAAGCTAGCTCGAGTGTACTGAGCAAATAAATTGTAATAAACTGCTGAGAACTTTAAAGAATCTCCAAAAGAGTGTCCAAAGCGATTGTTTGTCATTGGTTCTTATGTACCTGGCGCCGACCCCATAGGACATTTCTTTATTGAGGTTGAGGAGAAAGAGATAAATAAGACCAAAGGAACGAATAAAGTGGAAATACCGGAGGGGCCATTATAAAAACTATAGGGCCAATGGTTTGATTCACTAATCTCACCTATAGGTAGGTACAGGATACGAAAAAGTATTGAGTGGCTGGAATGGCTTAAGTATACAGCATAGCATGTGCCACAGCCAGGCTCCAGCTAGGTACTCCACCCTTTCCCTTAGCAGAGTCTGGAGATAGTGAAAGACTACAATACATAATTAAGTTATACAGCAGGACTGCAGCCAACGAGGGATAGTGCAAAACATTATCTCTGTTGTTTCCTGCCATCTAGAAACCAGATATCCCACCCCAGGTAATCATCTACCCAGGTAACTATACTTGCTTCATGCTCCTAGGAACGGGTCATACTTATGGAGAGCTTCAAGATAATTACTGTAGTGAAAAGGTAAATGTCTCAAGTAATAGCAACTATATGGCTATCTGGACTAACCAGACTACCCTGAGGGTTGACATTTGGTGTTTATGTGGTGACGGGAAAATAAGAGCCCGGTTGATCCACAATTCCCAAGGAGATTGTACCTTGATTCAGGTGGTGATGCCTCTCCATTTGCTATTGACAGGGAAATGGTTAGAGACAACTGGTAAACATCATAGGGGGAATATAGCAGCCCCACAGGGAGGCTTTGACCATAACATCTATGTAGATGAGATAGGAGTTCCACGTGGAGTACCAAATCAGTTAAAAGCAAGAACTCAGATCACAGCAGGATGGGAGTCTATTACATGGTGGGTAACAATCAACAAGTAAGTATATTGGATTAATTACATCTATTACAATCAGCAGATTTTTGTTAATTTTTACCAGAGATGCCATAAAAGGAATAGCGGAGCAGCGAAGTCCCACCTATCTTCAAAAAAGAATGGCCCTTGATACGTAATTAGCTGAAAAGGGAGGGGTCTGCAAAATGATAAGAGGATACTTTTGTACCTTTATCCCAAATAATACAGCACCTGATGGCATCATTACCAGGGCCCTGGAAGGATTGACAGCGCTATCCCAAGATTCGGCAAGAACTCAGGATATCATGATCCCTTCTCCTCATGGCTTGAAGGATGGTTGGGGAAATTGTCCAGATGGGTTACATCAGCATTATTGTCTGTCGCCATTGTCGCCAGCGTACTTACGGTCTGTGGATGTAATTTCACACCATGCATAGGAGAACTTATCCAGAGACTTATAGACACATCTGTCTCTCATACCATGTATCAAGAAGTGAAAGAAGAACCTTATGGTGATGATGTCTACTCTGTGTGATGAGTTTTTGTGAAAACCTTAAAAAGGAATGCAAGGACTCTGATGTTTTTGAGGAGAACGTTAAATTTAAAACAGAAGAGAAATGTTGGAAAAATTATGTTTAAATTATGTTACAGGAAGTTAAAATTTGTTTTTGTGTGCGTGGGTGCTGAGAATTTTGTAAATAAAGGAAAATCCCGCAAATAAACGTACCAATCAGATTCTGATCCTGGGACTCTATTTAAACCCATTTCTGGCCTTATACCAGCGCCAGTCCCTCTCTCTCTTGTGTCTTGGTACTATGTTTCTCATATGGTTCTGTCTTTGGCTTGGCTATTTGACTACCCCCTGTCTTGCAATTTGGTACTTTATTGTCCGCTTGATTCCAACCCATTTCCATATGACTCTGTCTCAGTGTTGTTCCATCTCTGTGTGTGTATCTCTTGCACTTTAGCAGTGTAGGGAATGTTGGCCATTTCCAGACCTGCTGGCTAGGGCTTGCACTGCAAGTAGGCAGGGAAAGCTGGCGGGGTTCCAGTTAGGGCTCATTGTCTGTGTATTCTTGCCTACTGTGGTTACATTTACAGTGTAATGTAACAGAATAAGGGCCAAAAGTCCACCTGATTGACAAAATGTCCAATTGGAAGGTATGACAAAGATAATGATTAAACTGCTAAAGTGACGAATTGAAGTAAGTTGAGTCATTAACAGTAATTACTATTGTAGCAACATCACTATGCAGATATAATAAAACATAATAATCAACCAGAGGAAAGAACAGAGTTTTGGCACAGATGTCATCTCACCAGTCAGCTTATGTAACTCCCTAAATAGTGACTACTGTAGGTATAATTCACAAGCAAAATAGTTATGAAACCGTAAAGTACTGTATAAGGGGCAGAGATAAGAAAGGGTCAGGGGTACCTCATAATACTCAGTTAAAGAACCAGAAAATATATCGGTTCAGGTCAAGCTTTGTTTCTGGAGTGTTAATATCACTTGAGTATTGCAGATTTTGTTGATAGTAGCTTCTATTTAATTCCAAAAAGGGCTAATTTTAACACACTTCCATCCTTTTGTGAGATATTATCCTGGATTCTTTACCACATCTCCAACATACATCATTGTCAGCAGACCACATTGAAATAAAAATGTTTGGTTTTTATACCAGTGAGATATGGTCTTATATGAATTTAGACAGAATCTGCTTAACCTCAACATTAGTAAACGTGGTTGCCACTTGCCAACTCTTATTTCCAAGCTGCAATGTAAGACGGTTGTAAAGAAGGAGTTGATAAGGTTAGAATCTTGTAACGTTTAAACATGCTTTGGGCATTAGAATGGGGTCAACCTGAGCTTTTTCAAATGGGGTAAGTTGTAGAAATGATGGATGTAAAGCCAAAAACCTATGACAGATAGTGTGGATTTGAGAGTATAATATGAAGTTTTTAGTGCCTGAACGCCTCAAGAGGACTTCTTGAAACGGAATTTTGCTGTCTTGCAAGAGTGATGAAATTAAGCACAAATGCAATCAGTTTCAAAGAGCCGTGGAGCGTATAGCAGGTGACATTTTGTTCTCTAAGGTAAGAATTAAAGGGGTTCTCTGGGCAAACCTAATTTCTGGTTGTTAATGATAACCTGTGGAAGGAAGAATGGTGGTCTCATACTTACCTTCCACAGCTCACCCCCTTCCAAGATCTCCCTCCTGGTCACCTGACCACTCATGTCAGGTTTTCAGGGTTAAATGCTATTGAGCATGCGCTGGGAGCTCCTCCATGAATGTCATTGCTAACGTCAGTTTACAGGCTTCTGTGTGAAGCCTGACTGATCGATGCACACTGTAAATGCTGTGCATGAGTGACAGAATAGCGATCAGCCAAAGAGGCTGGTCGCTATGCTGCGGAGCACAGTAAATGGCACATGGGGACACTGTGGATGGCACATGGGAACACTATGGATGGCACATGGGGGCACTGTCGATGGCACATGGTAGCACTGTGGATGGCACATGGGAGCATTGTGGATGGCACATGGGAACACTATGGATAGCACATGGGGGCACTGTAGATGGCACATGGGGGCACTGTAGGTGGCACATGGGGGGCACTGTGCATGGCATTAGAGGCCCTGTAAATGGCACTAGGGGCGCTGTGGATGGCACATGGGGGCACTGTGAATGGCATTAGGGGCACTGTGGATGGCACATGGGGGTACTGTGGATGGTGTTAGGGACACTGTGAATGGCACATGGGGCACCGTGGATAGCACTAGGGATGATGTGGATGACACATGGGGGTACTGTGGATGGCACTTGGGGCACTGTGGATGGCACATGAGGCACATGTCCCTCATTATTAAACGCATTACTGCATCAGACCATGTGCCTGTGTTATTGAACGCTTTACTGCATCAGACCATTTAGTTCAAAAACATTTCAATGCAAAAAATTGCTTTGTTATACCCGTGTTATTGAACCCATAGTTCAATGACATATTAGAGCAAACATTGCATTGTTATATTTGTAATTGAATGCTGAACATGTAGAAAGAGGAAAAATCCAGCTCCAGTAGTGGGTGAGCTAAAAATAATTCTTTATTTCATCGATTAAAATCTCCTAGTCAGTAAGACAAGATTCATGCCAATATTGCCAACATGTTTCGGACCAAGTAGTATGTGAGATCCTTCCTCATGACAGACATGGTGAGAATGAGAGTCTGATATACCCTGTCCCATCAGGTGACACCTGTGCAAAGGGGGAGGGCACAGCAGATCACAGCCCTCTCATTAGTCTCTCACCATTACACAAAGGCAAGTCTAAAAAACACACAAACAGTTGCATATGTAAAATATCATTATAGTGAAAAACAACAGCAGCAAATCAAAAAAGAAAAAGAAAAGAGAAACCCAGAATAATGCATGATAAAAGCAATATCATGGTGGGTAGAAAAATATATATATATACATCTGCTTCACTACAAACCAGGAAAAGGCATAGAAAGAGAGTCCTCTCAATATTGTAATATGAGGTCTAGGCGCTTGTTCACACTATACGACTGTCTGGTTCCCAATTTAAAAATCTAGAAAGCTTCACTATTGAGAAGCTTCCTCCTATGATCTCCCCCTCTCAGCGGTAAGGAGACTCTTTCTATGCCTTGGGCCCGCAGGTGCGACACGTCCCCTGCATGGACTATCGCAAAATGCGAACTCACGGCTGAAACATTGCGTTTATCAAAAAATGGAACATCAGAAAGATGTCTGCGAATTCTGTTCTTTAACGGGCCCGTTGTGCATCCCACATATTGAAGTTGGCATACATTACAGGTAATCAAATATATGACATATTTGGTGTTGCATTTAATGTATGATTGTATAACAAATTCATTGTTGTTGGTGGTGGATGTGTAGGTTTTGGTCACCATAATATGAGAGCAACAGATACATCTTCAGTGTCCACATTTATAGCAGCCTTTACAGTTTAGCCAAATAGGCTGCAAATTATTGGAACTGGATGAAAGAAACAAACTCGGGCTAATTAGGTTGCCAACAGTAGTAGCTTTTTTAGCTGCACACCTAACGCCTCCAGACACGATGTCAGACCACTGCTCATCACTAGCCAGAATAGGAAAATATTTTTTAATGATTTTGCAGATAGCAGGATATTCTTGGCTATATTGTGTGACAAAAGTAGTAGCTTGTTGGCTGTGAGAGCGGGGGTCAGACATCTTGCTGGTATGTGGAAAAATTTGAGGTTTTCTGTCCAGAGGTAATACTTTTTTATGTGCCTGATCAATAGTTGCATGAGGATAGGCTCCGCGGTGCAATCTGCCTCTAATATCATGGTATTCTTTGTTATAGGACACCATGTTGGAACAGTTGTAATTGAATGCATTACTGCATTGGGCCATGTAGCTCAAAGGTATTTATTACAAAATTGCATTGTTATACCAATGTAAAGGAACGACCACAAGTCACAGTTGTGATCCGTTTGGGTTGCAGCCAGCTGCAGTCAAGAACCTTGTGCACAACTCCTTTAATTATGCCACTGGGCCATTAAGAAGTCAGACCACATATACAGCTGTGGCCTGAATGGATCATGACCATGCTGTGTGGACGTACCCTTATAGAAAACATAGTTCAAATATATTTTACTGAAAACATTGCATTGCTATACCCATGTTATTGAAACTGCATTTCAACAATATTTTACCACAAATATCGCATTGTTATCCCGTGTTATTGACTATATTACTGCATCAGACTATGTTGTTCAGTGACATTTTACTACAAAAATTGCATTACTATACCCATGATATTGAATGCATAGTTCAAGTACACATTACAGCAAACATTGCCTTGTTATACCCCTGTACTTGGACGCATTACTGCATCAGTCCGCGTAGATCAAAGACATTTCACATCAAAAACTGCATTCTTATACCAATGTTATTGAATGAATAGTTCAAAGATATGTTACTGCAAATATTGCATTGTTATACCTGTGTTATTGAACGTATTAGTGAACGACTGTACAGTTCAAAGACATTTTACTAAAAAAAATTATATTGTTATACCCATGCTATAGAATGCCTTGTTCAAAAACATGTTACAGAACCATTGCATTGTTATATCCGAGTTAGCGAACACATTCAAAGACCTATTACCTCAAAAATTGCATTCCTATACCCATATTATTGAAAGCATAATTCATAGACATTTTACCACAAAGATTGCATCATTATACCCATGTTATTGAATGCAGTAATGAAACCAGATTGGGTGCTGAGGAGGAGGTAACATCAGATGAGGGTGGTGGCAATAGCAGCAATAAAAACCATAGGCAACATATGGCCAAAATCTCCCAAAAAACTGCTAGGGCTAGAATAGCTTCTATTATGGTTAGCTATAGAACTGGTGATACCTCTGATACTGTGGGCATGGGCTAAAAATGTGCCAGACTTAAACCAAGTTTGGCTACCGCTAATCTCTGTGCGAGTATCTTCCATCTGGCAGTTTTTATTCACAGTGCCAGAAGCCAAAACCATTGCCATGTGTAAGATTGTAAGACTAAAAATAAGCTGTAGATGTTCAAACACAAACATATGTGCCTTGGCAGTATGGCAGCACATGAAGCAGCATCACGCAATCTAGTGGCAAAATAAAAGTATCCGCCAGGTAGCGAAGCATAAGTTTCCTGGTCTCGTTTGCAGCAGCCAGGCTGCAATCACATATAGTACCGTGTCCATGTCATTGTCATCATCAGTTACTGCTTCTCCTGTTTAGCCTCTCTGGAGGATAACTAGCTGGCAATATTTCTCCAAAAAAGTCTTGCCTGCCTTGTGTTGTCACATGGAGGAGAACATGGGCCGCTTCTTGCATCAAGCAGCAAACATCCTGGTGTTTTTTTCCCCGTCAACTGCAACTGGGCAAAGTAGTCAGCAACAATGGTAGGAAATGTCAGGAGATAACGCATGCCGCAGACTGCATGGCGCACATGATAAATTTAGTAGTGCAATGCTTTTTGAGGAAGTACAGTGGTTTGTAGAGGGTGCTGGCCATGTCCAAGAGACTGTCCTCACATTTCAGCCATTTTTATGTGCAAGGAACATCCTCCTGGACTTCCAGTGACAGAACAGTCTGCCATTGCACCACTTGAACCACAACGTTCCACCTTGCATAAGCTACAGTGTCCATCCTAGGAGCCTACAGCAATTAATGATTTCGTCATGCATAGTACCAGAACACCACATTAGAGAGCATGTGTTGTTTTGCAGTCAGGCAGTGGCCGCTCATTAGAGACACCTGTACCATACCTGGCCCTTTGAAGAAGCCACCAGATTTGTCAATAGGGACAACTGTGACCTCAACGATTATTCTTATACAAGATACATTTATGTATGAATTATACATGATGTTCATACATTGCCATTACATTGATTTAACATTTGAGGACATTTAATCAGGGGGTAGTCATAGTTAAAATCAGAGGCTTTGTGAAGAGCTATTTACAACTCCTATTTGATGTGTAGAGGCATGCAGTTGTTTTATTAAATGCAAAAGTTTAGAGCTCAGGGTTTGCTAAGCCAGCAGAGTCTCCCTGGCTGTTAAAACAATATATAGCAGAAAATCCATAAACTCCAGCAAATGCGTTGATATAGCGTTTATTATGATGCTGCAAAATAACACTCTGTGTGACGTTTCGGCTGACACAGCCTTTTTCAAACTGTGTAAAGTACAAAAAGTAATAAATCAGGATATCATCAAATCAACATAATAGTATGGCATGAGGTATCAAGTACAAAAAAGTGGCCGTGACACATCTATGTGTCAGTCATAGAAATATGAAATCACTCAAGGTGTTAATAAGTCCAGAAGGTAAGTATGAAATGGCATCTTATAGGTAGTAGTTAAGGAGATACATTACATAAAGTATACTGATGAAAGCCAATGTCACAGAATAAAAACAACATATATATATAGATCAAATCGAAACAGGAGTTGGAATATAGAGGCATGTAGATAGGTGAATAGGCCCTGAGTGTAGGCATATGAAAGTATAGTACAGCAAAACGCAGATGTAAAAGTAGCCTAAAATGGGGATAGGTTATTCTCTTGCTAAAAGGGAGGCCAAATTACAGGAAACAATATGTACTTTCGGCAAGCAGCTCTTTTCTTCCTGGACTCTCCAGGTGCATACCATGTTCCCTGACCCCATGAACATCTGGGCAGGCATATTGGAACAGTGGCTAGAACTGGCCTAGTATGCTCTATCTCTATTGTCTTGCCAACCCTCCAGTGTCATCTCAGAGAGGGTTTTCAACATGGCATGTGGCATGGACAAAGTTTTCCTCCGCCAGTGTACAACCATCACTTATTAACCAGGCATGACATCATGACACTGCCACTGTCTGCCTGCCTACCATCATGTTCCATACTGCATGGCTGCTGCTGCCATCATGCCACAATAGAAATCTGCCTGCCTACCACCAGTTTCCTTACCATATGGTTGCCATAATGCCACCACCGCAGTCTGCCTACTTACCATTGTGTTGTGTACCATATTGCTGCTGGCACTATCATGCAACTGCCACTATCTGCCTGCCTGCCTACCATCAAGTTCTCTACCGTATGGCTGCTACTGCAGCTGCTACTCCCGCTGATAATCCCCCTACTGACACCTACATTACCTCTACTGCAACAACCACTGCAGCTACAAAGCTGTCACTATTATTACACCTAAACAGCTGCTTACACATCTACTGCCTTGTCTTTTCCATGCTGTTCTGTTACTGCTGTGGATACTATTGCAGCTATATGCCCCTATTACCCTATACTTTCCACATCCACACCATACTGCTGCTGCTCCCAAATAAAAGGGAAACTTTTTCTATGCTTGTTCAGCTTCAGAAAAAGCCACTGTTTCATCTGACAAGTAATGTGTGTGATTAAAGGCATCAACAGGCCACTGTTTTTTTCCTGATAACACTGTGTGTGTAAGCTTTCTAATATGACATAGTAACATATACATGACACTTGTCATAATATGACACTTGTAACCGTGCGTGTTTTTATACATTCTATTTGTTAATATTGCCAACAGCATATTTTTACCCATAGCTTTATACACTACTCACAAAAAGTTAGGAATATTTGGCTTGCGGGTGAAATTTATGGAAAACGTAACAAGTAGGGTTGAGCGAACCCGAACTGTATAATTCCTTATTTTTGTAAAAGTTCGGGTTCGGGTTCGGTGTTCGGCGCTTTCTTGGCGCTTTTTGAAAGGCTGCACAGCAGCCAATCAACAAGCGTCATGCTACTTGCCCCAAGAGGCCATCACAGCCATGCCTGGCATAGCTGTGATTTGCCAGAGCAGCATGTGACCCAGGCTCTATATAAGCTTGAGTCACATAGCGCTGTACGTCACTCTGCTGTTACAAGTGTAGGGAGAGGATGCTGCTGGACTTGTGATTTCAGGGAGAGAATAGGAGAGAATCTCACTCAGCGATCTACCTAGAAATAGTTGTGTGGGTGCAGGGCACAATCCTTTTACCCTGCCCTGAGCTCATTGACCAAAAAATAGTAACTTTTAGAATTCTGTTAGGTGGGTGGCGAATGCCATTTTATGCATGCTCAGTGCACCAGCACTGCATCTGAGCTTTTGTGTTAAATTCAAGTTTAATATATGCAGCATTCATATTCTGTTAGCAAAAAAATACTTTTTTGGCAATCTACAACATCTGTATTAGTCAGTGTGCAATTTAAGCTAGAAATACACCCATCATTTTCTGGAGTTCGAAAAACACACTTTTCCCCCCAAAAAACAGTATTTTCCAGATCTGCAAGTGTTAAATTACAGATTAATATATACAGCTTCATATTCTGTTAGCAAAAAAATACTTTTTGGGCAATCTATAACATCTGTATTAGTCAGTGTGCAATTTAAGCTAGAAATACACCCATCATTTTCTGTGGTTTGAAAAACACACTTTTCTGACAAAAAACACTATTTTCAGGCCTTGCAGCAATAGAACGTGTTAAATTACAGGCTTATATACTGCTGTCAAATTCAGTTGTTAAACAAACTGTCGTTTGGGCAAAAAAGTTTAGTTGGCAGCCTTTGATGCAGATGTCATTGTGAGATATACCCTTAATACATTTAGGTTACATTCAGAGATTTTAAATACCTCCATTTGGTGCACCAATATTGAATTCAGGCCTACAGAGGTTCAGGCCCTGTGAGATCCCCCTTATACATACCGGGGTTTGAATGAGGCATTTAAAATACAGCCATTTAAAATACAGCCTTTTTGAGCAAAGATATATTTACTTCAGGCCTACACTGATTCAGAGCGTGTGTGATCCCCCCTATACATACAGGAGTTTGAATTAGGCATTTGAAATACAGCAATTTGAAATACCGCCTTTTTGTGCAAAGATATATTTACTTCAGGCCTACACTGATTCAGGGCGTGTGTGATACCCCCTATACATACAGGGGTTTGATTCAGCCATTTGAAATACATCCATTTTAAATACAGCCATTTAGTGCAAAGATATATTTACTTCAGGCCTACACTGATTCAGGGCGTGTGTGATCCCCCTATATATACAGGGGTTTAATTCAGCCATTTAAAATACAGCCATTTTAAATAAAGCCATTTAGTACAAAGATATATATACTTCAGGCCTACACTGATTCAGGGCGTGTGTGATCCCCCCTATACATACAGGGGTTTGAATTAGGCATTTGAAATACAGCCATTTGAAATACAGCCATTTTGTGCAAAGGTATATTTACTTCAGGCCTACACTGATGCTGGGTGTGTGTGATCCCCCCTATACATACAGGGGTTTGAATTAGGCATTTGAAATACAGCTATTTGAAATACAGCCTTTTTGTGCAAAGATATATTTACTTCAGGCCTACACTTATTCTGGGCGTGTGTGATCCCCCCTATACATACAGGGGTTTGAATTAGGCATTTGAAATACAGCCATTTGAAATACAGCCATTTTGTGCAAAGATATATTTACTTCAGGTCCATCCACAATCAAAGAAAGGTAAAGGCGGCACTCACCACTTGATGTCAAATCTTCATTTATTTCAGTGCAGATAACTTACTGTCACGGCCGCTGTTTCCAGCCGTGACCTTCCGTTCATTCGTGTGCTGCAGCTCCTCGCTGCAGCTTCGTTCCTATGTGTTTGTATGTGGTATTGTATGGGTTAACTCCCATCTGTGTCTGTCGGCTCCATGGGTGTGGCCTCTTTGCTACAAGGCTGAGGTTTCCTCAGTTCTGGGTCAGCTCTCCTGGTGTGTGTTTGTCCTGTCCTGGTGTGTGCTGTCTCCCATGCTGCTGACCCATGGGATCTGTGTCCGTTTGTTCTCTGTAGGTTCCCCTACTTGTTCATTGTTGTTGTCCATTGTTTGTTGTCTCAGGCTTTGTTGTCCGTACTCCTGTGTCTCTGCTTTTAGTTCGCCTGTTATGTTATGTCTTGCCTTGCTATGTTTCCTGTCTCCTCCGAAAGGGGGTCTGTCGTTCCTAGGAGGGGGAGCATTCGTCTCTGTCCATGTTCTCTGTTCAGCAAGCTCTTGCAGCTTCCTTGCTGCAGAGTGCTTGGGCAAGGCCACGCAGTTCCCACTGGTGGAGCAAGACCTTCTCTGTCCATTGCCACTCCTGTGTCCTTGCATGAACTCCTGCTCGTGTTCCCTGTGTATGTCTTGTTGCTCTGTACCGTCGGTACATTCTTGTACCAGTTGTCACTCGCTCCTGTGGTCACTGTCTAGTCACGCTCCAGAGTGGACCCTAGCAACTTCCTGCGGAAAGCCTATCCCTACCATCTGGGGCCCTAGTGAACACCAGGAGTTGGTTAGTCACGCCCCTCTGGAGTTTTACTAGACAGTGGCACAGTGGGGGTTCCTCCCACTGTACGTAGAGCTTATGTTTCTCCGTTGTTTTCCATTTGTACATTAAACACTGTTTAGACCGTACCTTTGTATCTCGTTTATTGTGAAACGACGCGGAGGTCTTTCGCAGGACCTCCAACTCGTGACACTTACATAGTCATAGGGGGCAGAACTGCATTACCCATGTGCCCGTGTCAGCGGCGATGGCTGTTTCGCGTGTTACCGCTTCCTCAGGCCACTACATAATTATGCCTCCGCATCATTATTTATGGCGTCCGGATACCCGTCCACCAAAAATGACGTCATGGGTCAAGGTTAATGCGATTAAAAACAAAGGCCAACATTGATGCAAACATTTACATTTCTTAAATGTCGGCCCATTGGCAGGACACATAATGACAGGCGACTCTAAAAAAACTATATTTTGCCGCAATGTCAATTATCCTATAACAGCCGAGATGAGACCATAAGACAGGATGTGGCTTAAGATAGTGACGGGGTGAGAAACTACAGGTGCGCAAGGAGTGGGAATTAAGCAAATGCATTTTTGTGATAGGGTCGTGGTGATTCGATGCGAATATTAGAAAAATAATAAATGCGCATATTTGAAAGGACGGTGATCGCTAGGCTCTTTTTGGAGGGGGCGTAGATATAGGATATTCAAAGGAAAATCTATCCAAAATCCTATAAAAAAATACCTAAATCATTCTTATCATTGAGGCCCAAAGGTCCCATGGCATTAGTTTTTATTATCCATCTCGCTTCCCGTCTCAAGAGCTCTTTGTGTCTGTCACCTCCGCACATATTCAGATTTATTGTATTGATTCCGGAAAACCGTAACACCCTTGCATTGCCAGCATGCTCTGTTCTGACATCATCTTTCAGCCGTGGGCAACCTTTTCCTGACTTCAAAGAGTTTAGATGCTCTCTAATTCTTTCATAAAGTTGCCTAATTGTCTTGCCTATATAGAATCTACCACAAACACAGAGAATTAGGTACACTACGTATCTACTCTTACAGGTTATTAATGAGTGTACTACATGTTGTGTGCCTGCAAAGTGTAAAACCTTCCATTGTGGATTAAAATCGCAACATGAGCAATGCCCACATTTATAATTTCCTTTAGGCGTACTTTTAGTTAACCAATTCTCTGTGTTAGATTCCTCATATTAACTCTTGACAATTTTGTCTTTTATTGTGTGACATCTACGAAAGGCAACTAAAGGGGGTTTATCTTCTACATCTTTCACCAAAGCCCAATGCTCTTTTATAACCTTTTTAATGGTATTCGCTAGGGGGCTGAATTCAAAGGAGAAAACTATGCTGCTCTTCCTTTCTTTTTTGGCTGTGGATCCCTCTGTTTTTTTCTCCACTTCCCACATAGACTATTTTATCAGATGTATCGGGTACCCCCTATTTAAAAGCCGTGTTTTCAACTCCTGTGCCTGCTTATCATAACTCTCCTTAGTGGTGTTTATTTGTTTGAGACGAGTGAATTGACCCAAGGGTACTGCTCTCTTGACACTGTCTGGGTGGAAACTATTAAAATGTAGTAGTGAGTTGGTCGCTGTGGGTATCCTGAACCCTTCGCTGACCAACTCGCCATCTTTCACTGATATCACTACATCCAAGAACTCAAGGCGTGTATTGCCAAAAACATGTGTGAAACGCATATTCATTGTATTTGTATTATTCAGATATTTCAACAAAACCCCCAAAATCCTGTTCCGAACCGGACCAAATTATGAATATATCGTCTATAAATCTTAAATACAGACGTATATTTGATACAAAAGGGTTATCTACCATGAACACATACAGATCATCCAATTTCGCTAGATATAAATTTGCAAAAGTCCATGTCACTGGAGTACCCATTGCTGTGCCGAACAGTTGCCTGTACCACTCGCCCCCAAACTTGAAGGAATTACTCTTGAGTATTAACCCCAAAGCCTCTTCAATAAATTGTGCACTCTTTTTCGTATTTTTCAATATGTCGGAGATGGCTTTTATTCCTTCCTCTTGGGGGATACGAGTGTACAGGCTTTCCACATCTAGCGACACCAGGCGATCCCCCTCCTACATATTCTACAGTCTACATATTGTGAAAGCAATTCAATCACTGACCCAATCCCCGAGACAATAGGTCTGCCCGGGGGCTGGGTCAGCGACTTGTGTATCTTTGGCAAATGATACCATACCGGTCTTTTTGGGAATGGTGGGTACAATTTTTCTGCCAGTTTTTTTGGTAAGATATTGTTTTCTACCTGCTTATGTAGGAAGCACCTAAGGCGGTTTTGGATTTTGGCTGTCGGATCACCCGTTAATTTTTCATTAACCTCTTTATTATCCAATTGCCTTTTTGCCTCCCGAGCATAGTCCTCTCTTTTCATAACCACTATGTTTCCCCCCTTATCCGCTGGTTTCACGAGTGCCCTCTGAGACTTAAACCAAGTAATGGCTTTCATTTCTCTCATATCTAAATTTTTATCGCCACATGGATATACCAGGGCTTTTACTTCACTCAGAACTTTCTGAAAGAAGGTCTCGATGTTGCTTCCAGCGGGAAAAGGGGGGGACAAAAGTTGATGGAGTGCCTCCTCTGAAGGGTTCTGCAAGTGTGTTTTCTGTAACATCATCCAAAGGGGAGTCTACTAATTGTTCTAAGCAGGATATTTCTTCTGTGCTAAAATTAGCTTTAGTACTGAATCCCAGCGGTCCTATGTTAACTGGTACCTCTCCCTCTAATGTTTCACCTTTTTTGGGGGGAATGTTTCGAAACCATTTTTTCAATTGCAATTTTCTGACCCCTTTAAACAGGTCAATCTCAAATTGGACTGGGTCAAACTGTTCCACCAGACTGAAGCCTAACCCCTTGTTTAGGGCCCTGCTGCAGTCTGGTGGGAGGTCCAACCAGTCAGGGTCAGACCTATTGTCTCGGGGATTGGGTCAGTGACTAAATTGCTTTTACAATAGGTAGACTGGTTATTACGCCCATTGCTGTGCCGGATCTCTTCCTATCTGAGGGACACGGGCCATCTCCTGAACACATTGAAATCCTTTTAATGGCAGGAGGGGGATCGCCTGGTGTCGCTAGATGTGGAAAGCTTGTACACTCGTATCCCCCAAGAGGAAGGAATAAAATCCATTTCCGACATATTGAAAAACACGAAAAAGAGTGTACAGTTTATTGGATTTATTGAAGAGGCTTTGGAGTTAATACTCAAGAGTAATTCCTTCAAGTTTGGGGGCGAGTGGTACAGGCAACGGTTCGGCACAAATACAATGAATATGCGTTTCACACAAGTTTTTGGCAATACACGCCTTGAGTTCATGGATGTAGTGATATTATTGAAAGATGGCGAGTTGGTCAGCGAAGGGTTCAGGAAACCCACAGTGACCAACTCACTACTACATTTTAATAGTTTCCACCCAGACAGTGTCAAGAGAGCAGTACCCTTGGGTCAATTCACTCGTCTCAAACTAATAAATACTACTAAGGAGAGTTATGATAAGCAGGCACAGGAGTTGAGAACACGACTTTTAAATAGGGGGTACCCGATACATCTGATAAATGAGTCTATGTGGGAAGTGGAGAAAAAAACAGAGGGATCCACAGCCAAAAAAGAAAGGAAGAGCGGCATAGTTTTCTCCTTTGAATTCAGCCCCCTAGCGAATACCATTAAAAAAGTTATAAAAGAGAATTGGGCTTTGGTAAAAGATGTAGAAAATACACCCCCTTTAGTTGCCTTTCGCAAATGTCACACAATAAAAGACAAAATTGTCAAGAGTTATTATGAGAATTCAAACACAGAGAATTGGTTAACTAAAAGTACGCCTAAAGAAAATTATAAATGTGGGCATCGTTCATGTTGCGATTTTAATCCACAATGGAAGGTTTTATACTTTGCAGGCACACAACAGGTAGTACGCTCATTAATAACCTGTAAGAGTAGATACGTAGTGTACCTAATTCTCTGTGTTTGTGGTAGATTCTATATAGGCAAGACAATTAGGCAACTTTATGAAAGAATTAGAGAGCATCTAAACTCTTTGAAGTCAGGAAAAGGTTGCCCCCGGCTGATAGATCATGTCAGAACAGAGCATTCTGGCAATACAAGGGTGTTGCGGTTTGCCGGAATCGAGACAATAAATCTGAATATGCGCAGAGGTGACAGACACAAAGAGCTCTTGAGACGGGAAGCGAGATGGATAATAAAAACTAATGCCATGGGACCTTTGGGCCTCAATGATAATAATGATTTAGGTATTTTTTTTATAGGATTTTTGATAGATTTTTCTTTGAATATCCTATATCTATGCCCCCTCCAAAAAGAGCCTAGCGATCACCATCCTTTCAAATATGCGCATCTATTATTTTTCTAATATGCGCTTCTATTGACTGGGTCCCGAATCACCGCGACCCTATCGCAAAAATGCATTTGCTTAATTCCCACTCCTTGCGCACCTGTAGTTTCTCACCCCGTCACTATCTTAAGCCACATCCTGTCTTATGGTCTCATCTCGGCTGTTATAGGATAATTGACATTGCGGCAAAAAAAGTTTCTGTCATTCTGTCTGCTGGAGACGGATAGTTTTAAAGGCCTTATGGTGGTGGCTGTCCCGCAGTACGTCGTGCCCAGCCACCACTACTTTTCAAGGCGAGCCATCCCTTCCCTTCACAACCAAGTAGGAGACAAAATCAGGTGTGCACTGCACAACGCCATCTGTGGCAAAGTGCACATGACTACAGATACGTGGACCAGTAAGCACAGACAGGGCCGTTATATCTCCATAACAGCACACTGGATAAATGCAGTGGCGGCTGAGCCTGAGGCGGATAGCAGTTTGGAGCATGTCCTTCCACCACCGAGGATTGCAGGGCGCTTCAGTTTGCCTCCTGTTGCTTCCTCCTCCTACTCTGCTTCCTCATCCTCTACCAGCTCATCATCCGGTCAGCGTAACACCTTCACCACCAACTTCAGCACAGCCAGGGGTAAACGACAGCAGGCAGTTTTAAAACGTATCTGTTTGGGGGACAAACCCCACACCCCGCAGGAGCTGTGGACAGGCCTTGAACAACAGACCGATGAGTGGTTTGTGCGATAATGGGGGAAATCTCGTAGCAGCTCTGGGACTAGCCGGTTTGACGCACATCCCTTGCCTGTCACATGTGCTGAATTTGGTGGTGCAGAAACTCCTTAAAAATTGCCCCGAAATGTCAGAGGTGCTGCATAAAGTGCGGGCCGTCTGTGCGCGCTTTCGGTGTTCTCATCCTGCTGCTGCTCGCCTGTCAGCGCTGCAGCGTAACTTCGGCCTTCCTGCTCACAGCCTCATATGCAAAGTGCCTGCAAGGTGGAACTCCACCTTGCACATGCTGGCCAGACTGTGCGAGCAGCAGCAGGCGATAGTGGAGTTTCAGCTGCAGCACGCACGGGTGAGTTGCTCTGCAGAACAGCACCACTTCACCACCAATGACTGGGCCTCCATGTGAGACCTGTGTTCCTTGTTGCGCTGTTTGGAGTGCTCTACCAACATGGCCAGTACCGATAACGCCGTTCTCAGCGTTACTATCCCACTTCTATGCCTCCTTGAAAAAACGCTCATGGCGATGATGCAAGAGGATGTGGCACAGGAGGAGGAGGAGTAGAGGGATCATTTCGTAGGGCTTCTGGCTAGTCATTCCCAAGTGGCTCCGAGGGTGGGTTCCTACCCAAGGTACACAAATGTCCAGCCAGGGCACAGTTCTGGAGGATGACGAGGTGGAGAATGAGGAGATGGAAGAGGAGGAACCATGTTCACAGCAGGGTGGCACCCAGACCAGCTCATGGCCATCACTGGTGCGTGGATGGGTGGATACAAAGGACACAGACGATACACCTCCTACAGAGGACAGCTTTTCGTTGCCTCTGGGCAACCTTGCACACATGAGCGATTACATGCTGCAGTGTCTCGAAACAACCGCAGAGTTGCCCACATTCTAACTTGTGCTGATTACAAGGACAATGTACCGTCCTTAATTCTGTCACTGGAGCGTGATCGTAAGAAGCGCGAGTACAAGCCCACGCTGGTAGACGCGCTGCTGGTGGTATTCTCACCTGACAGCGGGGGCACAATGGAAACACAAGGCGAAGGCAGAGGACGAGGAAGAGGTCGCCAACGCTGCTGGGGCACAGCCAGCACCTCAGAAGGCCGGGTTAGCATGGCCAACATGTGGAAAAGCTTTGTCAGCACGCCACAACAACCAGCACCACCAGCTGATATGGAACATCTTAGCAGGAGGCAGCATTTCACCAAGATGGTGGAGCAGTATGTGTGCACACGCCTACATGTACTTAATTACGGGTTTGCCCCCTTCAACTTCTGGGTCTCCAAATTGGGCATATGGCCTGAGCCTGCCCTTTACCCCTTGGAGGTGCTGGCCTGCCCCTGCCAGTGTATTGTCTGAACGTGTGTTTAGCATGACTGGAGGTGGTTATGGCAGGTTAAATTTCCCAATGCTTTGGAGTGTACCCTAATTTTAAAAATAAAATTTAAAACTAAAAAGATACCTCCTCCTCTTCCACCGCCGCTTCCACCTACACCGTTACATCCACCGCCTCCTCAACCTCCTACTCCATATGGATCTCGTCCTCTAGCCCTTTTCATGACATTTTTACAGCCATTTTAGTGCTCAAAAGTTTGGGTCCCCATTGACTTCAATGGGGTTCGGGGTCAAGTTCGGGTCAAGTTTGGGTCCCGAACCCGAACTTTTTTCTGAAGTTCAGCTGAACCCGTCGAACCCGAGCATCCAGGTGTCCGCTCAACTCTAGTAACAAGTTCATACTACAGTGATATTATATCATGAAAGTAGGACATTTAAGTAGAAGCATGCAATGGTGATTTGCTCACCTCAAACAATGTTTTGAAACAAAAGCCAACAACAGTGGTGGGTATACTCCCACAAAAAGTACTTGAGCATCAATTACAGCTTGACAAAGATGTCTTGTGCTGTTCACAAATCAACTTATTGTCTGCTGAGGTATGGCATCCCACTCTTTTTGAAGGGCGACCATCAGGTCATTGAGGCTCTGGGGTACAGAGTTACGAGCCTCTACACAGTGACTTAGCTAATCCCATAGTCTTTCAATGGGATTCAGGTCTGGAGAAAGTGCAAACCACTCCATTTGAGGTACCCCAGTCTCCAGCAGCCGTTCCCTAATGATGCAACCTCAATGAGCTGGCGCATTGTCGTCCATGAAGATAACATTAGGCTTGTATTATTCATGCAGTATGGGCTTTTCACTGTAGTATTCACAAAGTGTAGGGCAGTTCTGTATTGACTAGGTACACCTGCCCACACTGTAGCACCACCAAAGGTAAACAGTGGCTGATGCATAGTGCTCTCCTTGAGGTCTCCAACATCTCCTTGGTGGTCATCATTTCTGTTCAGTGTTAATCGACTTTCATCAGTGAACAGCACTGAGGTGCACTGGTCCTTCGTCCAGCGTAAATTTTCCCTGACCCATGCAAGACGATGACGTCTGGAAAGACCACACTGATATAAATGGTTTTGAATGGTACCTCTCATCTCCCTTTAATGTGCCTGGAGTTGTCTGGCATTCATCATCCGATTCCGCAGGGCATTGTTCACAATGAAGCAGTCATCATTGTGGGATGTGGCCAAAGCTTGTCCACTTCTATGCCTTTCTGTGACTCTTCCAGTCTCTCTGTATCTCTGTTGCAACCTACTGATGACACTCTGTGAGACTCTAAGCTCAGTGGCCACTTCCGTCTGAGAAGTGGCCACTTGCAATGGCGAGGTACTGTTGATCAATTGTTAGGTGTCGTCTTGGTCTCGTGATTTTAAAATGTGAACAGCATGATGAAGTGGACTGTTTAAATACCAATTTGAATTAAACCAGGAAAGTTATTGGGCGATTCATGGATAAAACACCTGTTGTGAATTTTGATATTAAGATCCTTGTTAAAGAACAGCAAGTTGTGCAAAAAAGACTGAAACATTGAACAGTTGGACTTGTGCATTGAAAAGTTTAGAGAAGATCACATTAAGTCCACTTGTAATGCCAAATATCACTAACTTTTTGTGAGTAGTGTATGTCAGTGCCACTGACAGTGGCATTGCGTTCAAGAGCTTAAAGTGGAGGGGAGTGAAGAGAAAAAGCAAAAGTTTGTAAAAGATTTTAAAGCGAGATAACAAAAAGATACAAAAAATTCCAAGAGACCTCAGATTCCTGTAGAATCAATTCGGATATGAATCAAATTAATTAAAAATTTCATTTAAAAATTTGATAAGTAAGAAACAAAATGAATATCAAGAACTTTCCTCATCTGTAATCTATAATTATAATTTTTGCAAAAACATGGCTAATTGTTGCCCAAAGCTATAATGGACATCTCACTGACTAAGCCTCTTTTATTCAGTCTCCATGATCAGATACAGTATGGAGGGGAAGCTGAATGGGTGCATGATTAGAAAACATGCTTTCACACACTAGAGAAAATTTTGGGATCTAAAAAGATAGTCTATAGTGATGAGCGAGCATGCTCGGCCGAGTACCGGTTTGGCTAGAGCATGGCTATGCTCAGCACATGGCGGTAATCGGCCGAGTACCGCATGTGCTCGAGCTAAATGCTCGAGTCTCCGCCCGCATGTTTCACGGGTTTTAAGAAGCCAATAAAGGTGCAGGCAAGTACTGCCCTCACTGTAATGCCAGTAGCCATGTTAGCTGCTGGCATTACAGTGATGGGCTGGCCGGAACGCATCATCCGAGGTTATATAGCATCCGATGACACATGCTCAGATCAGTCAAAGTCAGGGAGAGCATCGGGTAGGAAGGGAAAGACAGAGCAGGGAGCGAATTTCAGCGATTTTAGTTAGAGAAAGCTTTTCGAAGGCACAAAAGTCCTTTTAAGGACTACTGTGTGTGTGTTTTAGATCAACAATATATTTAACAGTAGTGTCAGGGACATCCGTGCTACAGAAGGGACAGATAGTGCAGGAAGAGAAATTTGCTGTATTTAATCCCAAAAGCTTTTCAAAGACCCCACAATGCCTTTTAATGACTACTATGTGTGTTTCACAGCAGCAAGATATTTAAAATTTGTACTTATTAGTGACATATCATATACATCATCCGGAGACTGTGTCTTTAATAATCTGGCTCACATCTAGTTACCATAGTGTGTGGCTTGGTGTAAAAAATACAGTCCTACATCAGCAAACAGTGTCTGCAGCGCAAATTCCATTAATCTGGGTCTATTAGTGTCCATATTCTGTGGATTTATGTAACATACTGTCCGGCCTCCCCAAACAGTTTCTGTATTTCAAATTACATTAATCTGGGCATAATGTACTGTCCATATTCTGGGGGTTTATGTGACAGATAGTGTCCGGCATCCGAAAACAGATTCTGTATTTAAAATTACATTAATCTGGGCATAATATAGTGTCTATTCTGTGGGTTTATGTGACATATACAGTCCGGCATACGAAAAAAATGTATTTCAAATTGCAATAATCTGGGTTTTTATGTTTTTACTCTGTGGTTTTATGGGACATAAACTGTCCATCATCCGAAAAGAGTGTCTGATGCGCAAATCAAAATAATCTGGGCCTAATCTAGTGTCTACAGCGTGTGCGTCTCTGTGTCAAATACTGTACCACAGGTGAAACCTGTGTATTTTGGGAAAATTTACATTATTTGTGCAACATCTACTATCCACAGCATGTGCCTCTCTGTGTCAACAATGTACCACAAGTGAAACCAGTGTATTTTGGGGAAATTTGCATTATCTGTGCAACATTTAGTGTCCACAGCGTGTGCCTCTCTCTGTGAAATACTGTACCACAGGTGAAACCAGTGTATTTTGGGGAAATTTACATTATTTGTGCAACATCTACTGTCCACAGCATGTGCCTCTCTGTGTCAAATACTGTACCACAGGTGAAACCAGTGTATTTTTGTAGAATTTTTATTGTTTGTGCAACATTTAGTGTCCACAGCATGTGCCTCTCAGTGTCAAATACTGTACCACAGGGGAAACCAGTGTATTTTTGTGGAATTTTAATTATTTGTGCAACATCTCCTGTCCACAGCATGTGCCTCTCTGTGTCAAATACTGTACCACAGGTGAAACCAGTGTATTTTGGGGAAATTTACATTATTTGTGCAACATTTAGTGTACAAAGCGTGTGCCTCTCTGTGTCAAATACTGTACCACAGGTGAAACCAGTGTATTAAGGGAAAATTTTCATTATTTGTACAACATCTACTGTCCACAGTGTGTGCCTCTCTGTGTCAAATATTGTACCATAGGTGAAACCAGTGTATTTTTGGGTAATTTTCATTATTTGTGCAACATTTAGTGTCCAGAGCATGTGCATCTATGTGTCAAATACTGTACCACAGATGAAACCAGTGTATTTTTGTGGAATTTTCATTATTTGTACAACATCTACTGTCCACAGCGTGTGCCTCTCTGTGTCAAATATTGTACCACAGGGGAAACCAGTGTATTTTTGGGTAATTTTCATTATTTGTGCAACATTTAGTGTCCAGAGCATGTGCCTCTCTGTGTCAAATACTGTACCACAGGTGAAACCAGTGTATATTGGGGAAATTGACATTATTTGTGCAATATCTACTGTCCACAGTGTGTGCCTCTCAGTGTCAAATACTGTACCACAGGTGAAACCAGTGTATTTTGGGGAAATTTAACCCTCTAAAACAGTGATGTTGATGGAGAACCTTTTAGAGACTGAGTGCCGAAACTGCAACCCAAAACCCACTTGTTTATCGCAAAGTGCCCACATGGTCCTTTGACATGAATACTACCGTCCAATATAGTATATCTTACATGTTCCTTATCATTTAGCTATAGCTGTAGAGAGCCATTTTGTGCCACGTGTCCTGTTTGGACACCCAGTAGTTTTAAGGCACAGAGGGATCACTGAGGACGCTGACACTGTCTGCTATGTACTCCTTCACTATCTTCCAAAATTTTTCCTGCCTTGAAACAATAGGCAATAAGGGTGCTGGCGGGGTGTCATGAAAATGTTCCAGGCCTCGGAGAGTGTTGTCCTGCCTCTGTTAGAACTGCTGTGTGTTCTCCTTATCTCCCCTCCTGGGTTGCACAAGGAACTATGTACTCTGCCGCCAGCGTTGTCAGCTGTAAATTTATCCGAAATGACATTCTGTTCTATTATTATTTTGGTTTGTGGTTGTATTATTGTTGGTATTATTATTGTTATTATGGTTTATATTTGTAAAATATGTAATTGTTATTTGGTTATTGATGAGTTAATTAACAGGCCATGCCATTGGTTTACCTCCACTCTCGTGTGTTATGTTTTTAATTATATTAATGTATACATTTTGGGATGTTTGTTGTGTATGGGACATATATGCTGTATAATTGCCGTGTGTGAGCTTGCTGAGCTACAAAGCTGCCAACAAGTTATAGGCATTATCAGACACAACCAACCCGGTCCCTTATACTCTGCCACATCTCTGCTTGTCACCCAAGCAAATGAGTTTCAGCACGGCTTGTTGCCGCTTCCCCACTGCCATGCTACACTGCTTCCAGCTTCTGACTGATGTAATGCGGGGACGGCACACAGAGAAAAATAGTGGCGGTTGGGGACTGAGTAACGAAGGACGGCCGCCGCCATGAGGCTGAGGAAAGCCTCAGTGTCCACAGGCCTAAATGTCAATATTTCCAGGGCCAGAAATTGTGAAAAGTGCGCATTTAGTGCTATGGCCTGTGGGTGGGTGGCTGGGTATTTGCGCTTACGTTCAAAGGCCTGGGGTAAGGAAGAACATTTGTACACAGTGATTGGACACAGAAGTGGGTGCGCTAGCTGATGGTGCTTGCGATGGCCCAGCTGCAGGGCGGGAGTCATCCAGGTCTGTGTCTAGGACAGAGGATTTGCCAGCCCAGCACGTAACACAGGGGAGGAAGAAAACAACACTGATTGTGGACCCAGGGTATCGGACCTGTTAGGGTGCTTTGATGCCATGTGGCGGATCATGCCGGTGATGGTGAGGTTACCAGTGTTCGCACCCCCTACTCATTTTGCCTCCAGTGTACTGTCTTCCCCCATTATGCTCCCTGGTTTGAATTTTTATTGTTATGGTTTGAGTTAGAGTTAATGAATAGGATGTAAGATGTGTTATGGTTATTTGTTTATTTATGAGTTCTTATTTTTGTATAGCACAGTTACAGTTAGCAAATAAAATTTTTTTTATCATCCCCACTTTCCTTAAAAAAGCGTCAGATTGTGGAACACCTACCCCTTGGCAAGGGAGATTTCCACAAGGGGGAAAAGTTGTGGGCCTATTTGGTGTGGCCCGCCTTCTCCCTTTTGCCACCCCACAGCCTCTTCCAGCCTGTTGCGGTATTATGGATCCCTACCCCTCTGTCCTGCTGTCCTCACTTGGCTTGCCACCTTTCCAGGTTTGGTCAGTGATGCCATCGTCCCCCATCTCCTCTTCCACTTTCTCACTCTGGTCATCCTCCTGACTTGTGTTGACCTAACAAGACCCTCACTCATTGACAACTGTGTCTCATCCGCATCATCCACCTCGTGAAACATTAATTGCCATTCCCCACAGTCATCTTCTTCTGACTGTAGATGCTGAAGAGTTTGGGGATCAGTGCACAAGATCTCCTCATGTCCCTCTTCAGGGAGGGTCAGCTCACCTGCAGGCCCTCAAGTACAATATTTTACAGGGTCAGCTCACCTGCAGGCCCTCAAGTACAATATTTTACAGGGTCAGCTCAGCAGCAGGCACTTTTTGCAATGGTCACTAGTGATGAGCTGGAAGTGCCATATTCGTTTTCACGATATTTCGCGAATATTCGATTGAATATTCGTCATATATTCGTCGAAATCGAATATTCGTCATTATTCTATATATTGCGAATGTTACGCGAATTTATATTCGCATTGCGAATTAAACTTAGAGCTAAGTTCCTAATGGTTGTAACTTGTATTGCTAGAATTGACGAAGAAAACGAATATCACGAATATAGCACTATATTCTCAATCTTCTTTATATTCTAGCAATACAACCATTAGGAACTCAGCTCTAAATTTAATTTACAATGCGAACATATACTCGCATTGAAAATTCAACTTAAAGCTGGGGTCCTAATGGTTGTATTGCTACAATATAACGAATATCACGAATATAGCACTATATTCTCAATCTTCGTTATATTCTAGCAACAACCATTAGAAACTCAGCTCTAAATTTCATTCGCGAAGCGAACATATAATCGCATTGTGAATTGATCTTAGAGCTAAGTTCCTAATGGTTGTATTGCTAGAATATAACGAAGATGACGAATATCACAAATTCACGAATATAGCACTATATTCTCAATCTTTGTTATATTCTAGCAACAACCACTAGGAACTCAGCTCTAATTTTCATTCGCGAAGCGAACATATAATTGCATTGCGAATTCATCTTAGAGCTAAGTTCCTAATGGTTGTATTGCTAGAATATAATGAAGCTGACGAATATCACGAATTCACGAATATAGCACTATATTGTCTATCTTCGTCATATTCTAGCAACAACCATTAGGAACTCAGCTCTAAGTTGATTTTGCAATGCGAGCAAATACTCGAATCGCAAATTCAACTTAGAGCTCGGTTCCTAATGGTTGGCTTGCTAGAATATAATGAAGATTGAGAATATAGTGCCATATTCGTGAATTTGTTATATTCTAGCAATACAACCATTAGGAACCTAGCTCTAAGTTGAATTTGCAATGCGAGTAATTCAGGTTATATTAATCATATTGCGATTACAACTTAGTCAAATTTGTGAGATTGTGGTTCTCACATCCGACAGTACATTTTAGCATGGAGGCGTTCCCATGCACACGGGAAGTCGGCAGAAGCGGCAACGGGCATTGACTGGAGCGGGCAGCTAGCCAGGAATCCTCCGGACAGGTAAGAACAGCTTTTGGGAAGTGGGAAGACAACCAGAGAGCAACAAGGATTAACAACTTAAAAAAAATAAAAAAATGAATGTTCGAAATAGTGAATATATATCGCTATATTCGCAATATTCGCGAATTTGCGAAGTGCCGATATTCGCTAAAAATTTTTTTGAATATTTGCGCTCAACACTAATGGTCACCAGCAGGCCCTTGCTCCAAATGTTTTTGAGGGTCACCAGCAGACCACCAATCATAATTTTTCAAGGGTGTGTATAATGCCCTCCTTTATGTGTAATAAAGGGTGTATTGGAGTGCCGGTTGCTTGAAATGTTTGGCAGCCCTTTCACTTAGTGCATAGGCTTAATGAGTGTAGGAGTCCCATTACCTGAACAATTGTACTACAATGTGAACTAGGTCCTCTTTTATGTGATATACAGGCTGTTTTGGACTGCCTCTTGCTTGTAATGCATTTTGTCAGCACTTGCACTTTATATGCAATTGAATATACAGGAAAGAATGTTTCTTAACAGGATGAAATGCTGTTTCTTTCACTTTCGGACCTTTTCCAATGGTCCAGGCACCCTCCCCAATGTGGTTGTCTCACATTGTCTTCCATTATACTTGGGTGGTCGGCCGAGCACACGAACATAGCTATGTTCGCCCCAAGCACCCGAATACTTTGGTGCTCGCTCATCACTAATAGTCTAAGCACTTATATGAGTAGTGCACATGGGAATAAAAGGAAACATCTTTAGTATCTGAGTGAAATGTCTGCTACAAGGTGTAACTCACTGAGAGAGGACTTTAATTTTCACAGATCAGAGAAGGATATTGATGACAACTAATCGTTCTGAAAACAGTTGTAGTTGTCAGAATACTGAAAGAAGCCACTTCACCTGTCCTGTGCTAGGACATACACTTTTGCAATAGTAATCGAAATGTTCTCTAGTTTCCTTTTTAGAGAAAGGAATCTACCTTCAGCATCAGATTGAGAAGATGTTCTCTTTCAGGTCCTCTTTAATGTGCAAACCACACTCATAGCCTGTTCACAGTACATATGCAGCGAGCTCTAATGGCAGCTGGTGTAGAGAATGGGAGTGGTAGTGGCCCTGATATAGTGTGGTAATGTCACAATGTCCTACCTCAGGCTGTCGTTTCCTGGGGTCCATTGCTGTTAAAGTTATAGTAATGAAGAATGAGGCCAGAGTTGAACGTAACAAAGTCCTTTTTACTTCTTGCAACTTAGCACTTGAAGTACATACAGTAGCAAGCTTTAGTGCATTTCTTCTTAGTGGTTGTTTGATGATGAATGGATTAGCTATATTCTTTCACTTCACAGAACTGTCTGTAGAAGCTGAATTTAGCAGTTCACTCTGCTGTCTTTTATCCTCTTAAGGCTTTACTTAAGGAAAAATGTTGAATAGTTCTCTCTGGAGAAATCTGAAACTGGAGTAGGAGCACTGCAGTTTGCATCCTGTCCACTCTGTCTCTAAACAGGAACTCCCTCTCCTGGCAGAATGCCAGCCTTCTCTTACCAAAAGAGGAGGCACAGGGTGGTTAACCATGTTCCTGCCAACCTTTACTATCTTTCCTTGCTGGTAGAAATAACCAGGAAACAAACAGTAAAATACAATGCATGACAATAAACAATTTGTAGCACCCCCACTTGTATAATAACAAGTCCTTTCATAAAGGCTAGATGTTTGGGAACTATAGCAGCTAGGATACTGTCTGTCATAAGAATGTGCTAATTTGGGTATATTGTTTCTCTTGAAATGCTCTCTTGCAGTAGGACTATGGATGATTTCCCCTTACACAATAGTGAAAAAACTGAGACCTCTTTTAAGGTGCATTCAAACCCTTGGCATTAAAACAGTATATAACAACAGGATTGTCACAAACTTACCTGTCTGGGCTTCAGCAGCCAGATCTCTATCTTCACCGCAACTGTGACAGAAGAGACGCACTGCTAAGCCATGCCCCCTGGTGACGCAGCATCCTTAGCAACAGGATGAAATGCTCTTTCTCATTACAGCAGGTGTGTGCTGGAGGAGACTAGCAGTGGGCTGATTGCTCAGCTGCTCTATTCCTGTGTGCTAGTGTTCTGACTAATGGAGTGCTGAGACATGACCTATCAGGTTCTGCCCTTATATCACTGCCAGTGATAGTCTTGTTTGGGCTCACTAGCTAGGTTCCTTGTTCTTGGATTCATTTGGATTTGTTTGTGCTTTTGACCTTGGCTTGTCTTTTGACCACTCCCTGTCTCACTTGATTTATACCGTGCGTCTCACCTGGTATTTGATCTCGGCTTGTCTTTTGACTACTCTCTGTCTATCTTTTTTGTACTGCCTGGTCAGACTGGTTCATTTTTTTATGACTGTCCCTGTGTGTTGGTTTTGCCTCTTGGTGCTTGTCTGTCTCTACAACTTAGTAGCATAGGGACTGTTGACCAGCTGCGATCTTGCTACCTAGGTCTTGAACTGCAAGTAGGTAGGGAAAATGGACTTGGTTCCAGGTCAGACCAGTCCCCCCATTGTTAGAGCTCTGTCACTGGTAGAACCGAAGATTAAGCTACCTGACCGCTTCTCTGGTGACTGTAAGGGTTTTGTAACTTTTAGGGAGAGCTGCAAATCTTAATTTTTTTTTGAAACCTCACTCCTCGGATAAAAAGGCATAGAGCTTTGGTATCATGATGTTGTTGTTACAAGGTGACCCCCAGGAGTGGGCATTTGCACTTCCACCTAATTCCCCTGAGCTGTATTCTGTAGACCATTTTTCTCTGCCCTTGGTATTGTGTTTATGAGCCTGACAGGGTAGCCTACACTGAAAGTAAGCTCTTCTCTTTGTGTCAAGGCCGAGGGCCTGTCGAGAAGTATTGCTATGAGTTTTGCAGGTGATGTAAAGTGTCTGGCTGGAACCATCAGACCCCTAGTTCACAGTTTAGACTGACCTCTTAAACATTCTTAAAGACCTGTTAGTCATTTAACCCCAGGGTCCTTAGACAAGGCGTTGTCTCTTGCTATTTGACTAGATTAACGTTTAATAGAGCGTAAATGTGAACGTTCTGTCTCTGTCCCTCCTCCTCCCTTTCCTCCTGTCTCTCAGTCTAATGTAGTGGAGGCACCAGTGGAGTCCGAAAAGTCCATGCAATTGGGCACAATGTCTTCACAGCAATGGGAGGAACAGAACACCTCTTCAGAATGGCCTGAATGATCTGTGAACAGTTTAGGCTCATAAGAGCCTGGAAAAACCTTAAAGCATCCAGTGTGAACAAGCTGATAGGAAACGTTCCTTGGGTCCTAATTTTATTCAAGGGGAACCTATATGGCTTTCTACTAAAAAATTGCACTTTAGGGTCCCGTCTGGTTGACTTGCAATGAAATTTATTACATATAAGGTCACCTCTATTATTAATCTGGTATATTTTTCTCTTCAGTGGCAATCCTCCTTTAGGATACATAGGGGGTAATTTATCAAGCGTAGAAAAAGGTCTAAATGTAAGACAGCTAGGAAGCTGTCCTACATTTAGAAGTGGCCCTCGATACGCCAAAGATATGAAGAGGCCTGCACCTCTTCATAACTTCGGCGATTCCCCATGAGTGATGGGGCTTTATTAAGACCGGTGTCTAAAACGCAGATCTTAATAAATGTATCCCATAATGTTTTACTCAAATCACTGCTCAAGAAATATATTCCTCCTGTGATTTCTCCATCAAAACTGATGATCCAGTTTTTATCTAAGGTGAACTGGAGTATGAAGTGAAGTAAAGTCTTGACTACCGGAGAGTTCACGGCTCTTTGCACTACCTTATCCATTGGAAGGGATATGTTGCTGAGGAGGGAGCATGGGTTGCAGCTCGGGTTCTTCATGCTCCTTGTCTGATTAGGAAGTTTCATCTTGAGTTTCCATCAAAGCCTGCTCTCCATGTTGAGGGTCTGGTGGCCCCTCTTAAAAGGGGTGGGGGGTAATGTCACAAACTTACCTGTCCGGGCTCTAATGAGGCGGCAGCGTCCTTATCAACAGGATGCAATGCTATCTATCCCCACAGTGGGCATGTGTTGGAGGAGACTAGCAGTGGGCTGCTCAGCTGCTCTATTCCAGTGTGCTAGTGTTCTGACTAATGGAGTGCTGAGTCATGACCTACCAGATACTGATCCAAGGAATAGGTGCTCTGTTTAAACCCATTCCTGGCCTTATACCAGTGCCAGTGATAGTCTTGTTTGGGCTCACTAGCTAGGTTCCTTGTTCTTGGATTTGTTTTTCTTTTTTTGTTTTCAATCAATATTTTTATTGAATTTTTGGCGTTAAATAAGTAATACATGAATAACAATCGATATATAAAGGCAATTAGTTACAATTCACATACAGAACAGTAGGAGCAATGAGTTATCTGAGTAGGTCCGTGTTGATATTCGACCGCAGGTCCATATCAGTAAAGTCCAGAAAAATCATGGTAAGATGAGAGGCTCCCATCAAGACGGAAACAGCTTTGCCAAAGGTAATGAGGGAAGGGGAGGGGGGGGGGAAGGGGAGCAGGGGAAGTAATACAGGGGTCAACACTCAACAGTATAACACAGCATACAGTTTAACACAGTTATTTGCGTGTCCAATGGGTAACAAGGAGCAATTTCTCACACTGCTTTCCACATCCAAATAACCAATAAAACCATATAATTTGTTTTCTGCACAGGCGCAAAGCCATAGGCTAATCAGTTCCATGGTGCGCCCTGTATGATTCCCAACAACGCCACACCTTGGCGAATTTTAAGGATGGTGATGGAGCATTAGACAAGATCCTCTTGTATGAGCAGGTCTTGTCCACTCTGTCAGATATTTCTTTAATGGAAGGAATAGTGCTGGTTTTCCAGTATTTAGCAATGGGAATATGTATAAATATATCAGGGGTTAGTACAGAGATCTCTCCCATCATCTATTTATCCCCAGGACTTTGACTATGACGAGGGGACATCCTCTGCGTCTGGAGGAAAGAAGGTTTGTACACAAACATAGAAGAGGATTCTTTACGGTAAGAGCAGTGAGACTATGAAGCTCTCTGCCTGAGGAGGTGGTGATGGTGAGTACAATAAAGGAATTCAAGAGGGGCCTGGATGTATTTCTGAATTATAATAATATTACAGGCTATAGCTACTAGAGATGGGTCGTTGATCCAGGGAGTTATTCTGATTGCCTGATTGGAGTCGGGAAGGAATTTTTTATTCCTCTTAAGTGGGGAAAATTGGCTTCTGCCTCACAGTTTTTTTTTTGCCTTTCTCTGGATCAACTTGCAATATGATAGGCCGAACTGGATGGACAGATACCTTTTTTCGGCCTTATGTACTATGTTACTATGTTACTATAACTACTGCTCTGCACACAGCCAAAGCGGCAGAGTAAGGCCCCATGAACCCGACTGCGGTCCCTTGATTGCTTGTAGCATTACATTTTTATTTTAAAAGACGATCGCAGCTGTTCCAAGATGCCGGTGCAGAGAGTAAACCTGTTGTGGTGGTCGGGAGTCGCATAAACCCGACTGCATCCTCCTCCTCTTATGGTATACTGTACATGTGCTCTGTATATTCTCTGTCTCACTCAGACATACTGTAAAAGGATAAAATGGTTAAATGACTGGCACTCTTTCTCAGTAATCACATTGATAGATTTTGAAACTGTATCCAAAATGTATCAAAAATGTGTGTCACTTTGTTCCAATTATCCCTTCAAAATAAAAACAGATACAACATAAGTATAAAATCGCAATAAAATAAGTTGAAATATAAAAATATAAAATGTAGACCGCAATAGCCATAAATATCTGTTATATATAATTGTATACTAATGTCATCCGGTCCCATATACTGTAGTTAGACCACATAAATAGTATACAAATGTTAATCGCTTAAGAACATAGGGATTTTATCTCTCCAAAGCATGCGGCTTGATTGGCATTAGCAGCAGCAAGAGACCAGCGAAAGGTCCCTTGATTGCTAAAGTGAAGGACCTTTGAGAAGACATTGGATACCGAGCGCTCGGCAACCTTAAACAAATTTTCCTAACGGAAAGGAATAAGGTTATTGACACCTGCTCGCTACGGACCTGCTAAATAAGGAACTACAGTATACTGTAGATGAGCGGCCTTTGTACAGTACCAAAAAGCCAGTCTATCAAAAGCACGCACTTTATATCCTTCATAGGCATTTCATATTGCGGTGCGTTCACATAAAAGTTTGTTCACAAGGACACTGCTGCTAATGCCGATCAAGCTGCATGCTTTGGAGAGATAAAATCCCTACGGTACAGTATGTTCTTTAGCGATTAACATTTGTATATTATGTGGTCTAACTACTGTACATGTACAGTGTATGGTACCAGATGACATCAGTATACTATTATGTATAACAGATAGATATTTATGGCTATTGCGGTCTACATTTTATATTTTTATATTTAAACTTATTTTATTGTGATTTTATATTTACTGTATGTTGTATCTGATATAAAGATCAGTTCACATCCAGCTAGTTGCTGCTGTATATGGGGGTCCCACCCCTATACATGTATATAATAAAGATACAGCAGTTTTTCCTTGTTTTGAATTTGCTTTTTTATTTACAAAGTTAATATGCGGCAGTATGTGCAAACGTTTTCAGCTACGCAGAGCCTTCTTCAGACACTATAAGAATATAGGTAAAAATTACAGTTAGTATGATTAATATGATATCCTTTCATAATTAACATTATCTCATAGCAGGAGGTCGACACGACATAATTGTACTAGTGTAATATTATTAATGATGTTTATTTCATAAAAATAAAATTCAAAAGAGTGTGTTGGTCTTTTTCTTTGGTCACCATAGCTTGTTTGTACACGTCCGCCATTTAATGAAGTACATCACAGTAGTTCATAGAGATTACTGGGGAATCTGAAAAAATCTCTATTAAGGACTCCCTAAAACGATGAGTGGGATCAAAAAGAGACACAAGGCTTCACACTCATAACTCCCAACTGGATATAAATCGGAAATTTTCAACCAAGTATAGACAGTATAAAGAACTGTCATATCAAGCCTCAGTATAGACAGTATCGAAAACACCCATATAGAACATACATTATATCTGTCTTATTTTGAATCTTCGCCCTTGTCCCTTACTTGTGCCGCAATTGAATTGAAGGATCAGTAGGAAAGGATTACACCGCTTGGTATAGGAGCTGTCTCGCTCTGCTATGTTGTAAGGTGTGTAATCCAGTGGTGTTTGTACCCCATTTAAATATCTATACGATCGCGCCTTCAGATGGGCGGAAACAAACACACATGGGACGCCGTGCGTTCCACTGGCCGGATGTGCGTCGGTCAGTGGAACGCATTGGGTTCGGAAGTTGCGTTCCACAGACTGAAATTTCTCCGGCTGTGGAGCGCAAGTAGTATGAGAGAACAGAATAGAATAAGAATATGAATATAGCGCAAGACTCAAAGTAATAGTCGAGGTAAAGATAGATCTAAATATGAATGTTTATACCTAATAGATATAATTTTTGGAGAAGAGAAGGAGGACAAATGAATATAGGAGTCCGCTATATATCATATTGTAGTAGTGAATGGATATATCGTATGATAGATTGAGTTTGGGGGTGATACGATTCAGAATGTCTGTATAGAGTAATTTGGACCTGTATGCAGTGTATGTATGTGAAAAGAAACAATGGGAATACCAGATGGTTAGATATAGAAAAGGATATTAGGTGCGGAACCAGGGTCCAGGGTGATATTAATTGGGCCTGAGGAAAAAGGATAAATATAAACATAAGTATCCAAATCAATAGGTAGTATAGCAGGTAACTTTCTCTAAAGGTTATATCTTCCAGATATATGGTTCATTTTCAATGTCACGAACAGGTGGGTAATCCTGGTAAATCAGATTCTAAACCCGATTTTAAAGCAATTTCTAAATTAAACTCTGTATTTCATACTCTTTATTCATGCCTTTTGGGCTCAGGGTTTGGAACTTATGTATCCAATACACTTCTCTTGTTTTCAACTGTTTGTTTCTGTTACCACCCCTCCATGGTAAGGGAACATGCTCAATTACCTGAAACCTTAGTTGTGATATGGAGTGTCTGTGATTGTGGAAGTGGGCTGGAACCGGCAGAAGTAGACTTTCACATCGTATTGTTGATTTGTGTTGACAGATTCTGTCACAAATTGTCTGTGAGGTTTCCCCACATATGCAAGTCTGCAAGGGCATTTGAGGATGTATATCAGGTATTCCGAGTCGCAAGTATAAAAACCCCTGATATCAATGTTTTTGCCTGAGTGTAGATGTGTAATATGGGCACCCTTTTGAACATGCGTGCATTGAGCACAGTGTAGGCACAGAAAGGTACCTCTTTTTGGGAAAGATCTGTCTCGGGATTTGTAAATTTGAGCCCAGGTCTGCCCTTACTAAGTTGTCATGTATGTTTCTGGGTCTACGGTAACAGGGTAGAATCAAATTGCTAAACTCCTCCACTTGCGGATGTGCTTTTTTTAAAAGTGGCCAATGGTTGCGGATTACATTAAGTACCTTTTTTGCTGTCAGATGAAATGTATGAACGAAGGGAATTCTTTTTTGTTATTGTCTGGTTGTCTTCCTCTATTCTGTTTTCTTTTATCTAGGATACGGGATGGGTATCCTCTATCCCTGAATCGTTGTTTCATCTCTTCTTTTCTAATCTCACGTGTGCCTAAGTCTTGAACTATTAAGTCGAGTCTTTTGAATTGAGAAATAGGGTGGGATTTGATTGTGGTGGGTGGGTGAAAACTAGTGTAAAGAAGTAGGTTGGTTCTGTCGGTTGGTTTGCGAAAGAGGTCTGATAAGAGTAACCCTGTTGTATTATCAATAGAGATGGTAGTGTCAATGAAGTCAATAGAAGTTTTTCTATAGTGGATAGTAAACTGGAGTTCCGGCCAAATTGAATTAATGTACTGATGGAAAGACAGTAATGTTTCTTCAGGGCCTGACCAGATGCAGAAAATCTCATCGATATATCTCTTCCATGTTAATGTGTGACTGTTGTATAGTTGATTAGTATATATATAGGTTTCTTCGAAATGGGCCATGAAGCTATTTGCATAGGGCGGAGCCACGTTGGACCCCATCACCGTACCCTGTTTTTGCACAAACAATGTGTCAAGAAATATAAAGAAATTGTTGTAAAGAACAAGTTTGAGAAGGTCAATACATAGTGAGATAACTTTGGCATGTAATTCTGAGTTTAATAGTAGTATTTCCATTGCCCTGATGCCTTTTTCGTGTTTGATTGAAGTGTATAAACTAGATACATCCCAGGTTACTAGGATAATCTCTGTGGGTAAATTCCCTAGTTGTTTTATCAAGGTGAGAAAAGTTGTGGTGTCTAGTAGAAAGGATCTCGTTGTTTTGACCACGGGAGTGAAAATCTTTTCCAGAAAAATGGAAAGAGGTGACAATATTGACTCTGTTGATGCCACAATAGGGCGTCCCGGTGGATGTTGGAGGTTTTTATGTATCTTGGGCAAGACATAAAAAACTGGGGTTATCGGATGGGATTTTGTCAAGAACTCCACAGTGGAATTGTCTATTACTCCCTTTTGGAGGTAATGGTTAAGAGTATCTTTGATAGATGGAAATTGATGGTGATGGATTTTGGTCCAATCTTTGGTAAACTGTATCATCATTTAGTTGACGTTGTATCTCAGTAATATATTGGTATTTGTCCATCACCACCAGGGCCCCACCTTTATCCACCGGTTTAAAAATTAAATTTTTATTACATTTTAGGGACTTAAGTGCCTGTCTCTCTATGTTTTGTAAATTATTTGTATATCTATATCGTCCCTCTTGTACCTCTTTCCTAAATTTTTCTATGTCTTTTTGGACTAGACTTACAAAAGTCTCAGCAGTATAGGTCTTAGGTGGCATATAGGTACTTTTCGAGCATAATCCCAGATCAGAGGAGGAGATTAGTATTCCCCTTCTCTCACCTTTCCTTTCCGGTCTCATATTCGTCTCAGAGAAATGAACCCTAAGGCGAATGTTCCGGTAGAGACGTTGTAAGTCCAAGTCTAGTTGGAAGGTATTAATTGGATTGGAAGGACAAAATGACAATCCTTTTTGCAACAGTTCCAGTTCTGCTGAGCTCAGGGGAACTGAAGAAATGCTGACTACCAGCGAGTAAAGTATATAAGAGTCAGTGATTGGTGTAGGAGGTCCTACCTGGGATCTGGTCGTCACTGTGGTTAGTTGTGGAGCATTCCTGTTGCCTCTTCGTGCATTTCTGGGCTGATATGTGTCTCACGATCTCTCCCGATGTCTTGACTGTGCTTGAGTTGGATCTTAAGGAATCAATGGAGGGGGATCACCCAGTTTGTCGGTTACGGTTCGTCGAGTTCTGGAAAAGATTTTCACTCCCGTGGTCAAAACAACGAGATCCTTTCTACTAGACACCACAACTTTTCTCACCTTGATAAAACAACTAGGGAATTTACCCACAGAGATTATCCTAGTAACCTGGGATGTATCTAGTTTATACACTTCAATCAAACACGAAAAAGGCATCAGGGCAATGGAAATACTACTATTAAACTCAGACTTCCATGCCGAAGTTATCTCCCTGTGCATTGACCTTCTCAAACTTGTTCTTTACAACAATTTCTTTATATTTCAGGACACATTCTATGTGCAAAAACAGGGTACGGTGATGGGGTCCAACGTGGCTGATGGTCGATGATATTTTCTGCATCTGGTCAGGCCCTGAAGAAACATTACTGTCTTTCCATCAGTACATTAATTCAATTTGGCTGGAACTCCAGTTTACTATCCACTATAGCAAAACTGCTATTGACTTCATTTACACTAGCATCTCTATTGATAACACAACAGGGTTACTCTTATCAGACCTCTTTCGCAAACCAACCGTCAGAAACAACCTACTTTTTTACACTAGTTTTCACCCACCCACCACAATCAAATCCCACCCTATTTCTCAATTCAAAAGACTCGACTTAATAGTTCAAGACTTAGGCACACGTGAGATTAGAAAAGAAGAGATGAAACAACGATTCAGGGATAGAGGATACCCATCCCGTATCCTAGATAAAAGAAAACAGAATAGAGGAAGACAACCAGACAATAACAAAAAAGAATTGTGACTGAAATATGGTATGAGGAGGGGCACTCAATCATTTAGGTATATGGAAATATTTATTAGAAAGCCATTACATACATGAATTCATAAGCAATAAAAATATATATATATATAATAATAAAACAAAAAACAAAAAAACAAAAAAACAAAAAACAAAAACAGCAGCAAAACGGACCCCACTGTTGGGGATCAATATACACTGTGTGGGTGTTTGTGGCACCTGAAATGTTCCAAATTGTCTTCAATAAATTGAAGCAGTCAGGTAACGTTAAAAAAATATATGTCCCGATATTTAGAACTAATGGTGAAGACCCTCCGCTATGCGGTTCTATTGCAGGCTCCTCCTGCTGATCACTTAATAGTTAATACTATTGGGTGTCTTTATAGTGCAGATTGTTCTGAGGCAGCAATATTTGTTCTGTGTTTAAATGGAGCACTGACCGGACAGGACAATAGAATTAGCTGTATATTCCCAAAGTGCGATCGTGCCTTATAATCGAGCCTCATGCATCTCCCATCTTCATAAGGGACAGTATATCCATAAACAAGTCTCCAATTTTATGGAGTTTAAATCATTACTTTACCTGTCCTGCGTAGTAACTTCTAAACTGTCCGGCGTCCCGGCAGTTCGGTCAAAGTTGCAGCGTCCCGCGTGACCGGGAAGGGTAAAGAGATGAAAGGTAGCCGGAAGCTCCCACAGTTGGCAGCTCTGGGTCCTAGTGCTCTGATGTTCTCCGGGGTTGTTGGTATGAACCTCCGTGACAGTTTGAGCTTCTGTATATAAAACTTGGAGTTTTTTCTTTCTTTGTTTGTTGGTGACCAAGGACTCACTAATTCACACCAGACGCGTTTCGGGGACTCCCCCTTCTTCAGTGGTGGAAAAAAGAATTCCCTTCGTTCATACATTTCATCCGACAGCAAAAAAGGTACTTAATGTAATCCGCAACCATTGGCCACTTTTAAAAAAAGCACATCCGCAAGTGGAGGAGTTTAGCAATTTGATTCTACCCTGTTACCGTAGACCCAGAAACATACATGACAACTTAGTAAGGGCAGACCTGGGCTCAAATTTACAAATCCCGAGACAGATCTTTCCCAAAAAAGAGGTACCTTTCTGTGCCTACACTGTGCTCAATGCACACATGTTCAAAAGGGTGCCCATATTACACATCCACACTCAGGCATAAACATTGACATCAGGGGTTTTTATACTTGCGACTCGGAATACGTGATATACATCCTCAAATGCCCGTGTGGACTTGCATATGTGGGGGAAACCTCACAGAAAATACGTGACAGAATCTGTCAACACAAATCAACAATACGACTTGAAAGTCTACTTCTGCCGGTTCCTAAATATTGGATACATACATTACAAACCTTGAGCCCAAAAGGCATGAATAAAGAGTATGAAATACAGAGTTTCATTTAGAAATTGCTTTAAAATCGGGTGTAGAATCTGATTTACCAGGATTACCCACCTGTTTGTGACATTGAAAATGAACCATATATCTGGAAGATATAACCTTTAGAGAAAGTTACCTGCTATACTACCTATTGATTTGGATACTAATGTTTATATTTATCCTTTTTCCTCAGGCCCTATGAATATCACCCTGGACCTGAGTGCCGCACCTAATATCCTTTTCTATATCTAACCATCTGGTATTCCCATCTTTCTTTTCACATACATATACTGCATACAGGCCAAAATTACTCTATACAGACATTCTGAATCGTATCACCCCCAAACTCAATCTATCATACGATATATCCATTCACTACTACAATATGATATATAGCGGACTCCTATATTTATTTGTCCTCCTTCTCTTCTCCAAAAATTATATCTATTAGGTATAAACATTAATATTTAGATCTATCTTTACCTCGACTATTACTTTGAGTCTTGCGCTATATTCATATTCTTATTCTATTCTGTTCTCTCACAGTACTTGCGCTCCACAGCCGGAGAAATTTCAGTCTGTGGAACGCAACTTCCGAACCCAATGCGTTCCACTGACCGACGCACATCCGGCCAGTGGAACGCACGGCGTCCCATGTGTGTTTGGTTCCGCACATCTGAAGGCGCGATCGTACAGATATTTAAATGGGGTACAAACACCACTGGATTACACACCTTACAACATAGCAGAGCGAGACAGCTCCTATACCAAGCGGTGTAATCCTTTCCTACTGATCCTTCAATTCAATTACGGCACAGGTAAGGGACAAGGGCGACGATTCAAAATAAGACAGATATAATGTATGTTCTATATGGGTGTTTTCGATACTGTCTATACTGAGGCTTGATATGATAGTTCTCTATACTGTCTATACTTGGTTGAAAATTTCCGATTTATATCCAGTTGGGAGTTATGAGTGTGAAGGCTTGTGTCTCTTTTTGATCCCACTCACCGTTTTAGGGAGTCCTTAATAGAGATTTTTTCAGATTCCCCAGTAATCTCTGTGAACTACTATGATGTACTTCATTAAATGGCAGACGTGTACAAACAAGCTATGGTGACCAAAGAAAAAGACCAACACACTCTTTTGAATTTTATTTTTATGAAATAAACATCATTAATAATATTACACTAGAACAATTGTGTCGTGTCGACCTCCTCCTATGAGATAATGTTAATTATGAGAGGATATCATATTAATCATACTAACTGTAATATTTACCTATATTCTTATAGTGTCTGAAGAAGGCTCTGCGTAGCCGAAAACGTTTGCACATACTGCCGCATATTACCTTTGTAAATAAAAAAGAAAATTCGAAACAAGGAAAAACTGCTGTATCTTTATTGTATGTTGTATCTGTTTTTATTTTGAAGGGATAATTGGAACAAAGTGACACACATTTTTGATACATTTGGGATACAGTTTCAAAATCTATCAGTGTGATTATGGAGAAAGAGTGCCAATTATTTAACCATTTAACCATGAAAAAATATGCACTAAAAATAAATATAAAATACTGTACTTGGGAATTAGTTCACTGTTTTCAGACAGTCTTTAGAAACGGTCGAACTGTATTATTGATTCCTTCGCATATCTACCGATTTATTTGTTTTACTATACTGTACTGTCTTTACATTTTTTTTATTTAAACAATAAAATTATTTTGTCTTATCTATTTTCTTTTGTTCATTTATTTCCCTTATTTACAATTACAATAGGTTTCACATATCCTTCAGTGGCTTTACCTGCACCTCCCAGAAAGAAAGAAGCAAAGCCTCTAATCCAATTAGTTTCATCAGCACTGCAGTAAGAGGGAGAGGGGTAGGTGCACCACCCCCATACACCTCGACAGTAGGCTCACTCCTGCATTATCTAACTTGCTGTTCAAAGATACAGCATGTGGCTGTGATATCTATATATTTTTACATACTAACTAGAGACCAAGCACAATTATACCTTCATGTTATTATACAGTATATCAATGGAATGGATATCGCTCTGCTTGATAAAGACTGCAATGAGCAGTTGAAACATTGCAGAGGGACAATAAAGCGGGTCTTCCACCTTCAACTTACACATGTCACATTCTTATCTTGTGCCATCTTCTGACAAAAGCCATTGAAATACATTGAATCAGTTAACCTTTTCGGGTCATTTTTTACCTAATGCGTTAACCATAAATTTTAGCTTGCCACCTGTATATATCTGTACTGTAAATAACCAAACTTTAATTATATATATATATATATATATATATATATATACTGTATACATACACTCATTGACACACAAAAAAATCACCAAGAAGTAGTTGGAATGAATCAATTTGTGTGTGAATGTAATGATAAAGTGGTGGTTACAATATTACAGAGGAAGGATAAGTTTATTGGGGAAAACTCTGCAATTGAAGGGAGGCTCTAGTACCCTGTTGGGCTGCCCCTAGCCTGGATACAAGATGAGATATAGTTGGGCATGGAGGCATATAGATTCCGTACAGTATTCTGTGACACATTTGCCAATTCACAGAAAAAACTAGATAAAACATCCTGCGCGATATGATATTGAGTGCGCAGATGAACATGGCTGCATTTATCAAATCACAGAAAATGGTGCACTAAAATAAATGCAAACATTATGTGGAATAAGCCCTCATTCTGATAACGTCTGAGACACTTAGTCAACATATTTTGATCAAAACACATCTAAGCCCGCCCACCAAGCGACAAGGTGGTCTCAGTCCAGGCGGGTACCTACTGTGGTAAGGTGCAAGGTGTCATATGCGATGGCAGGTACGTGTCACCGAGGTTGCTGGCCTCGGTGAGGTGAGAGCCGGGTTTTTGTCTGCAGCAGCTAGTGCTGTTTGACTCTTTTAAATAGCATGCCTGCAAAGCTGATCCGGGCCGGCTCTTACTGGGAGCAGCTAAAGAGTAGGGTGGGTGGCTGCTCCCCACGGTCCAGTCCGAGTTTTGGGCTGGGTATAAAACACAGCCATCAGCTGTGTCTGGTGGTGATTATCCTGGAGCCTGCTAACAGGGCTGAGGAGTTCTCTGTGCTGGAGGACGGAGCTCAGCAAGGTGGTGTTTCCCTGCAACCTGAAGGAGGAATCGCCTGCGGCTGAACCGACTGCTAGGTGTGAACCCGCACTTAAACCACCCAAGGTGACTGGACCCTGTGTTGGCCTGTTTTTGGTTTTGCCACATGATTTCTGTTGTGTGTGAACTGTCACCAAGAGACTGTTTTCATTTCTGGTGTGCAAGTGTGAATAAAACACTGTTTGATGCACAATCTGGACTCCTTGTTTTTGCCTCTAAACTGCACCCGCACCGCTGTCTACCAGAGCGACTCCCCACATTTGGTGTCGGATGCGGGCATGCGCAGTGAGGCTGGCGTGAGCGCCGAACTTTGTTTTTGCTGAGCAAAAGTGAATGTCCTATATTAAGCCGGCAAAGTTGCAGCCTGTGATCCCCGACAAAATGGAGGCGGCTGTGAAAGCCCTCATAGAGGCTAACGTGCAGCAGCGGGAGACCAACCAGCTACTGCTACAGCACGTGATGGCGTTGCAAGCGGCAGGAGCGTCCCACCGCGTCCACGATGCCCGGAAAGCTGTCCGTGCCGCGATCCCTAAGATGACCCCCTCGGATGATGTTGAGACCTATCTGGCGGTGTTCGAGAAGGTGGCCGTGAGGGAGAAATTACCCGAGAACAGTGGGCAGAGGTCGTCGCTCCGTTCCTGGCGTCTGGACCCCAGCAAGTATTTTTGACC